>CM073486.1:31565000-32087500 GCA_037074505.1 Albizia julibrissin | reverse complement strand
CCATTTTTTCAAACTATAGAAGTTCTTAGAAAAGATTGGAAAACCTCTGAAGAAGGAACTATTTCCTCTGAGTTTCCTCCTTCAAAAAATATTCAGGTTCCTAAAAGGATTGATGATAAAAATCAACCTATTTGGGCAACTCCTTTCAGATTTAAACATACTTCTCAAGAGGTAAATCCAGCTGATATAAAAGGTATTGTTGAGCAAAACAATTATACCAATCTATATCTCCAAGTATTAGGTGAACATTTAACCAAACAAGCTGTTTTCCAAACTAAACCAGAAACAGATTTTAAACCTGAAATTCAAACGCCCCTATTCAAACCATTTGAATTTACTCCTCAACAAAAGATGGATTTGCAAAACAAATTTAAATCCAAATCTTTGGAACAAATTCAACAAAAAATGTCTCAGTTACAAACTAGCCTCTCACAACAATCCCAACATACTCCATCCACCCAACCGAGGCTTCAACAACTCACCATTCCAGAAACACCCCAGTCTCAAATCTCAAGAACCAAGGGCGAATCTTCTCCAAAATCCGGAGACATTCACATCCTTGAAAAAGATTTTCAAACTTCCCAACTTTCAGAAATTGAATCAGGGGATTCTCAATTCCAAGTTAACCAACAACATTGGAAGAAACCAACTAAACTCTATTACCATAGAGCCAGCCCTCCAGATATTCTGGTTGAAGAAAGAATAAACCAAAACTTCAAATCATTTAGTGCTGATAATGTCTACGAATGGAACATTGATGGCCAAAATGAGTCAAACATCCTCCAAATTCTCCAACACATGAGAATGTTAAGCAATGCTTACCAAACCCAGCATAATTATTCTGATGAAGATATTACTAATCTTTTAGTATCTGGTTTTACTGGTCAACTAAAAGGTTGGTGGGATTTTTATCTCTCTACTGAAGATAAAACTGCAATATACTCAGCCGTCAAAACCCAATCAGATGGAACACCCATTACACATAATGGCCAACCCATTCCTGATTCCACAAACCACCTTATTTTTACAATTGTTAAACATTTCATTGGTGATCCTTCTCTATGGCAAGATAGATCAGCAGAACTTCTTTCAAATCTTAAATGCAGAACACTATCTGATTTCAGATGGTATAAGGATACGTTCCTTAGTCGAGTTCTCACAAGGGAAGATTCAAACCAGCCATTTTGGAAAGAAAAGTTCTTAGCCGGATTACCAACAGCCCTTGGTAATAAGGTTAGGGAAAAGCTTAGAAATATTAATAATGGCAAAATCCCTTATGAGTATTTGACATATGGACAATTAGTCTCTTATATCCAAAGAACTGCTCTTAAGATTTGTCAAGATGATAAACTCCAACACCAACTTGCCAAAGAAAAGGCATCTGAGAAAAAAGAATTAGGAACATTTTGTGAACAGTTTGGATTTCCTGCTTGTAAACAATCCAAACCACGAAAGAAAACCCATCTTAAACCTTACCACAAGAGGCCCAAAAATGTCTACCAAAAATACAAATACAACACACCTCCTCGCAAACTCAATCAAGAATTTCGAGCCAAACCAAAATATGATTTTCAAAAACAAGAAAAGGTTACGTGTTATAAATGTGGAAAACCAGGCCATATCTCAAAATATTGTCGTTTTAAGAGAAAACTTAGCAAGATAAATAATATTGAAGAATCTGTTCTTGAACAAATAAACAATTTATTGATAGAAACTTCTTCTGAATCTGAATCTGAAAGGTCAAATTCTTCTGAAGATTTGAATGAAATTCAGGAAAATGACTTTGAAAACTCATCTTCAGAAATCAATGTTATTACAAAGGAACAAGATCTCCTTCTTAATATCATTGGAAAACTTCCAGATTCTGACAAAGGAGAATATCTCCTTAAATTCAAAGATCTTTTCACTGAAACACTTAGCTCTTCCAAACCTAAACCCCCAGCTTCTTCAAATAAATACGATCTCACCCAAACACTTGAAAAATTTAAACATATTCCAAAACAAGCAACTCTTTCAGATCTTCAACATGAAGTTCAAAATCTCAAAACTGAAATTCGATTGATCAAACTACAACAAGAAACACATGCTGAAGCTATATCCCAAATCCAGGACATACAACTTGCATCAAACGAACCATTTTCAGAATCCCAACCCAATAAAACAAACCAGGTCTCAGAAAACGAAGAAACCAATCAGGTTAATGATTTTTCTGAACCATTTTTAAACTTGATTTCTAGAGTCTTGTTTCAAAAATTTCATATACATGCGAAGATCATTGTTAATGATGAATTCATATTAGAACAAACTATTCTATTTGACACAGGATCTGATGCTAATTGTTTTAGAGAAGGTCTCATTCCTACAAAATACTTTGAAAAAACAACTGAACGGTTTAATGGCGTTAACAAAACGTGAGTAGACGTTCAGTATAAAGTTTCAAATGTTGTTGTTGAAAATGAAGGTTTTAAAGTAAAAACCCCATTCATATTAATCAAAGTTACGGGATCCGAGATTATTCTTGGGGCGCCATTTGCTCATTTACTATTCCCGTATATGACTGATGAGGATGGGATTTCGAAACAACATCTGGGTAAAAAAATACTATTTCCCTTTACCCAGAAACCAAGAATCAAAGAATTAAATCTTCTTCTTTCAAAACAACAACAGATAAACTTTTTGAAGGAAGATATTTCTCTTAAACGAATAGAAGAACAACTGTGTCAAAAACAAACTCAAACTCAAATCCAAACTTGTCTTGAAAAAATTCATCAAACAATTTGTTCGGATTTACCAAATGCTTTTTGGAATCGTAAACAACATGTTGTCGATTTGCCTTATGAAAATGAATTTTCTGAAAAGAAAATCCCAACAAAGGCTCGGCCAATTCAAATGAGTCCAGAACTTCTTGAAACCTGTAAGAAGGAGATTCAAGATCTTCTGAACAAAAAATTAATTCGCAAATCTAGAAGCCCATGGTCTTGTGCTGCTTTTTATGTTAATAAAAATGCAGAAATTGAACGGGGAGCTCCTAGACTTGTGATTAATTACAAACCTTTAAACGAAGCCCTGCAATGGATCAGGTATCCAATCCCAAACAAATCTGACTTACTAAAACGTTTGTATTCTGCAAAAATCTTTTCAAAATTCGACATGAAATCTGGATTTTGGCAAATACAAATTTCTGAAAAAGATAGGTACAAGACTGCTTTTACTGTTCCTTTTGGTCAGTACGAGTGGAACGTTATGCCATTTGGATTAAAAAATGCTCCTTCTGAATTCCAGAGAATCATGAACGAAATCTTCAATGATAATAGTCAATTCATTATTGTCTATATTGATGATGTCTTGATTTATTCTCATTCTATTGAAGAACATTTTAAGCATGTTTACAAATTCATCAGGATTGCAGAAATAAATGGTTTAGTAGTTTCCAAACCTAAAATTAGTTTGTTTCAAACTAAGGTGAGATTTCTTGGGCATTGGATATACCAGGGATCTATAACCCCAATTGAAAGGGCAATTCAATTTGCTGACAAATTTCCTAATCAAATCATTGATAAAACGCAACTTCAAAGATTTTTAGGATGTTTAAACTATGTTGCAGATTTTATTCCTCATCTTAGCAACTTCATTAAACCACTTCACCAGCGTCTTAAAACAAATCCTCCTCCATGGACGGATGAACATTCTAATATTGTCAAGCAGATTAAATCTCAGGTTAAGGAGCTTCCTTGCCTTAGCCTTCCTGATCCTTCTGCTTTCAAAATTGTAGAAACTGATGCCTCTGACATTGGTTATGGTGGTATCCTTAAACAAAGAATTGACGGAAAAGAAAAGATTATTTCTTTTACGTCAAAACACTGGAATATTTCTCAACAAAATTATTCCACAATCAAAAAAGAAATTTTGGCAATTGTTTTATGCATTTCAAAATTTCAATCTGATCTTTTAAACCAAAAGTTTTTAGTCCGCATTGATTGTAAATCTGCAAAAGATGTTTTACAAAAGGATGTTAAAAACCTTGCATCAAAACAAATTTTTGCCCGCTGGCAAGCCCTCTTAAGTGTTTTTGATTTTGATATTGAATTTATCAAAGGCACTACAAACTCTCTTCCAGACTTTCTCACCCGTGAGTTTCTTCAGGGTAGGTAGTATACTGAGAAAAGCCCCAATGCCTCCAAAACCCACAAAAAAGAAAGATCCAGGAAAAAACCCAGAAGGAAGCCAAAACACTCAAACTCAGGGAGCCGAACAGCTTATCGGAGCCCAATCTCAAACAATCTCCTCAGAACAACTGTAGATAATCCTTCAGACACTGCAAGCTTCTCAGCAGGAGAATCAAACAGCGGGTCCATCCCAGGAAGGGTCATCCAATCCTTCAAAAAATAAACAAAAGAAACAAACCAGAGCAACAAGAAAGGAAATTCTGGAGTCCTATGCTCAAAATAAACTTCCAGAACAAACTTGGAGCCAGACTCTTGCTAAAAAGGATGAGAAAACTCTAGCTCTTGCAGAACTGGTCCCTAAACAAATGATCACCAAGCAAGATTATGATCGTCTAAACCAAGTGCCTTCTGTACTGACGATTGGATCTTCCCAAAAACAACTGGCAGTTTCAGCCCCTTCTTCTATGGCAATTGCTGGTAAAACACAAACAAACTTGGAAACTCCTTACCTTCCAAAAGAAAATCAGGTAAAGAGTATCCTCCAAATTGAGCCGGAATTCTTTCATCCGACTCCAAACCAAGTGGCTCTAAATGTCTTCCCTTCTGGTTGGCATTTCAGACCACATGATTTAAGAAAAACTAGAAAGTATTATGAGTTTATACTGGTACATTCTGAGTCTATTTTCATTGATAGAAAAGTAGACAAGAAGGATAATACCTTAATAACTCATTCTACTCTGCAGATTTTAAATGTCCTCACTCCTACCCAATGGGGACAAGATTTACATAAACATAAATCTTTTGGGGTAGAATTTGATCCTCCAGGATATAATTATTGGGATTATGTGGAAGCATGGTCCAATGTATTCTGGGATCAAAACAGAATTTTCAAACATACTTGGTTTATTTATTTCAAAACAAAAACTGAGTACCATTTCCCTCAGTGGTTTGTTCATTGGTGGAATTTCTTCGGTCCAATACCTGAGATTCTTCCTCCAAAAGTCCAACAGGCCCTTGAGGTTTTTAAACAAAAATTTAACTCTGATGGAGATTCTTTTCCAATCGATCTCCACTATTTTTCAAAACTATCGGCTGCCTGGATTTTCTCTTGGCAATACCGATTCTCCCAAACTATCCCGAATTCTACTACTCTACCATTTTTACAAAGAATTCCATTTGTTAGATGGTGGGCTCAATTTGAAGTTAGAAGAATTGACTCCAAAGCAGTGGAAAGGTGGTTCAAAACTAATCCACAGTATCTTTGCAAAACAGAGCAAAGTAAATTCTTAAACCAAAGGTCGAGAATCCAAGCAACTTTGGCGTCAACATCATCCAAAGGAGACTTGATCAAACAATTAAACTCTATTTTGCAACTTTTGCAAGAACCATCGTCTAGCCAGCATATCTCTTCAGCATCTTCAGAACAAGATGAAGAAGAAGAAGATGAAGAATTTGTTGTAAATTTAGACGAAAATTAGTAATTTTTCAAATGTAAACATTGTAAACGTGCTAAACACTGTAGTGTCGGTAAAACACTGTGCACTTTAATCGGTACTGTTCAAACAGTGATAGTTGCTCACCGGTTATAGGTCAAACAGTAACTTAGTCAGGTCTATTTAAAGAGAGTCGAACTCACTTGTTAGACAGACTTAGTTACACTCACTAAGCATTCTCTCCTCCCTTCTCTCTAAATTCCTCCGACTTCCTCTCTTCCATCCTTCTTCCCTTTCACTTGTAAGTTTTATATGTTTTTAATAAATATCTTTTAAATATTTCTTACATTGCATTTCATATCCTTACCTACTCTGGAGAATTAGGATCGGCAGATTCAATGAACTAGTCATGGCCGGATTTTAAACATTGTTTAACGGAACCGCCTCTAGATCATTCGCCCCCTAGTTTCTCTACAGAGCACCCCCTTTGCATATTTAATTCATGATTTTAGTTATGCTTTAAGTAGTCCGTCTGCTTCTCTACTTCCTTCTTGCTCATTTTTCCCTCTTCCCTTCACCTTCGGGGCAACTCCCCCATCTTGTATATATATATATATATATATATATATATATATATATATATATATGTATACGTATATGTATACGTATACATATATATACATATATATGTATACGTATACATATATATGTATACGTATACGTACGTATACGTATACATATATATGTATACGTATACGTACGTATACGTATACATATATGTATACGTATACGTACGTATACGTATACATATATATGTATACGTATACATATACGTATACGTATATGTATACGTATACATATACATATACGTATATATATCTTGCAAGAGTGTATCTGTATATGCTTATAAATTTGAGTTTCTTTATAGATCTACCCACTGTTAATTGCGAAACCATTTTGTCTTATACTATTGTTTTTTATGGGAAAATTACATTGTAGTCCTAAACAATAAAAAATACAAAGAATTAGTCTCACAAAATGGCATAATTATTCTGAAGTCCCATGAGATTAATTTGTAATAAATTGTAATTGTAAAATGATCGAAGTGGCCTTAGTAAAATTGATAGAGAGCAGAGCTGTATGGCTATGTCTCTCACTATAACCAATTCTTTATTTGACCATACAAAAAACAGAGCTCTTGCGCAAGAAAACCCTGTCGCCCCATCGAAGCCCATACTGTCATCATGGGTGTTGTCAACCGCTCTGAAGACATGAGTAAACAGCCACGTGGGTGTTTGTTGCCTGATTTCTATCACCGTTACCTGAGTGTTATAGTGTGGTTCATTTTGGGCGATATAAAGGAAGCCCTAGCATCGCCCGTTGGCCATTTTGTCTGAGTCACCTGATTTCTATTGTGAGTTCCACCTCTCTTCTCCCACTGCTTTCCATCCATCTCTCAATCACAAGTACTTTTCCGGTAATTATGCATTTTCTTTGCTACCATTAATGAACCTCGTCTTAATTTTTAAATTTTGTTTGCTCGATTTCTTGCTTTTCTCATGCTCTTTGGAGAAGTTTAATGTTTAATAAATAGCATTTCCATGACTTTGAAATGTCACGTACCTTTGTTCCTCTTCCCTTCAACTATATGATCTCGGAACGACTACTGCAATCGTCCACTTTGATTATCTGTTATGGAAGAACCATATTATTTCACTTAATGTGTTTATTTTATTGAATCAAGCTTGTCAACCATAACCACTGGAGATGCTTTAACTCTGAACTTGCACATCTTCTGGGCTGTTACACAGTTTCTTGCATAATGTGAATGTTATTGTGAATGAATGAGGTTATGGTTGTGATTTCATGTATATCCATTTTAGCATGCTATTGTGGTTGGAGGTTTAGTCCATTTCATTATAAATTGCATATTAGATAGCTAAGGTGGTGAAAATTTGTTTTGCAGGGAAAGAACATGGACAAGGAAAAATTTATTAAAGGCAAACAAGGAGGAAAAACCACATCAGGACAAAAAGCACCAAGCTTTTCTGGGTATGCTCTATTCACCGAAGAATTTTTCGTCTCTAAGGACAAGGAGAAGGAGAAACAAAAGAGGAAGGGGAATAAGTTCTAAAATTTTAAAGAGGTAAATCTACAAGTGAGAGAAGTGTGGAATAAGTTGAGTGACAACAAGAGAGTAGAATATACTATACGGGTTGAAAAATTAAGAGGCTAGGGTAAAGGGAAGAGGTAAGTAGTTCCATTCCTGATAAGATATGCACCAAAATAGTTTATGGCTGTTTGCAATAAGTTGAAGGACAGACTGGATGTTATGAAAAGGCTGAAGAGAATAGGGTTTGACTAGTTAGTGAACATTAGTTACTTATAAATCAACCATGACTTATGTGCGGAGTTCATAAGATGTTTTAACCCTCCCACCAAGCAAGTGTCAATTCAAGGGGAGACCCTTGGAGTAGGGCCTGAAGATGTCACATAATTACTCAGTCTTCCTAATGGTGGGTCTGACATACGAGTACAAGTAGACAAGGAAAATGTTATTTTTAAGGGGTTGAGGAGTGCTTATAACAATACAAAGTACCAAACAATAGGAAAGTGGTTGATAGGAAAAACTAATGAAAATTTTGATGTAAAGTTCCATTTTGTCATATTCGCATTAGGAACGTTATTGTCCCCAACTGCAAGTATTTATGTAAGTGACTGTGTGTTAAAGCTGATGATGGTCACGAAGGATGCAGTTAGTCAATTTGACTGGTTATCCTTTATTTTTAAAGAACTGTGCCATGCAATTGGGGAATACCAGAGGGAATTGAGGAAAGGGAAAGGTCAAGGGAGAAAGATGGTAGGAGGTTGTATATACTTCCTATTGGTAAGTGCCTATCATCTGTGTTTTTTTTCCTTTATTTTTGTTACAGTAAAAATGTAAACGTATAATTCTTATTTGTGATTGACATGTGATGCAGATGTTTTGCTTACAACACTTTCATTTGGGCAAGCTGAAAGCCCTTAAAGATGAAGATGCCATTACATATTGGAATGAGGAATGGGTGAAGAGTAGAGTTTAGACAGAAAAGGAAAGCAAGAAAGGCTTGCTTCATGGTGTCAGACACTGTGGTGGCCAGTCATTGACAATATTTAATCCTGAAAGTATGCTTACGCTCCCGGTAATTGTGACTGTTTTGGTATGTATACAGTCTTGTTAATTTCATTTCACCAAGTTTGTGATTAAGGTCATTGGCAAATCTGATCAACATGTTCATGTTTTAGGAATTACAGAGGACATATGCCAGGCTTGTTTCTGTAATGGGAGAGGAGCTCCTTGCCCTTCAAAATAGGTTGAATCATGATAAGAAGAATGAGGAGGATGATGAAGGTGGTGCTAAAAAGAAAGATGCTAGAAACAAAAAGGCCTAAACCTCAGTCCAATTTGAGAAGGATGATGACAATGGTGTTGAAAAAGAAGATGATAAAGATGAAGAATAGGAGGATAAAGACAGAGAAGGCACTAACGACGAATTAAAAAGTGATGAAAAGGATTAAGATAATGAGAAGGAAGAAGCATATGATGAAGATGAAGAGGTAGACAAAGAAGGTGATGATGCTATCACAGAAAAGTGAAGATGTTGGAGGCAATGATGGGGGTGAACCACAAGATAGAGAAGTCCACCAGCTGCAATATGGTGAGAAGGAGAAAAAAGGGAGTGAGTTGGATTTGAGAAAGTCAAAAAGGGTTATAACTCCCAGATGGGTTGTTAAATCTCCCTGGCTTGATACAACCAGGAAGTGTAAGGGGAAGGTTGACAACAAGGACATTCTATTCGAGTTGTATACGACAAGGTGTACTAAAGATAAGGGCAACCAGTAAGTTTAAAATACTTGTTTGGTTTACTGGACAGATATTATGTTACAGTTAAAGTTTGACTCACATTTTGTTTTCTTGGTTTTCATTTAGGGACTTTGTGGAGATGCATGACTACTTTGTTACTAGGAGGGAACTTTATTGTCTCCGACCAAGAGGATGGATAAATGACAGGGTATGGCATTGCTTAAGATTGAAACACATTTATTTAATTTAATGTTTCCGATGACTAACTTTTTCTTTTCCTCATGAAGTTAACGTCAATGGTTGTGAAGACCTTGGTTGAGGACTAAAAACTGAACGACAGTAGAGTTGGTAGACATATATTTACACCTGACTTCATGCACAAAATTGTTACTGCTCCAATGACATGGTCCTTGGTAGATTATGAAATACAAATCCTCCCTGAACACTTAGGATATAACATTAAGGATTGTGATTTCATATTTGGTCCTGCTGTATTACATGATCATTAGTTTTGCTACGTCGTTAACACAAAAATCATGACATTCTATGTGTTAGACTTATTGGTTGATATGCGGACATATATGAGGAGACAATAGGAAGTTGAAGATGCAAAGACATTGGGGAATAAATCGAAGGAGGCAAAGAAGAAGATAACCAAACAGAAAGGACAGGTTGACCCGAAGGAGTTAATGACAATTTGAGTTGTATGGATGAATCATTATTTACATGTGTGTGGAATGTGTTTCTATTTAGCCCCTAGGACTGATATGGTTTATGTTTTTTCAGCGAAACTGGTTCTTCCAAATTCTTCGACAAGTGAGGCCCAAATTGTTTGAGGATGAGGACAACATTGATAAGGGAGTGACGTAGGGGAAAGTGTATGTGCAAGTAGACACGTGAGTAACGATTAACTATTCAAGATGAAGACAACTATACCATACTTCACTATTCTTTAGACGAACTCTATGAAATTAAGGTTAGGGTCTTGTGGTGGTTAGTTACTCATCCCCACAACAAACATGCTAGAAAAGTGTTGTCATTGGTTTAAGACATACGCAAGAGGAAGAGAACCAATTAGGATGCTGATTTAGATTGTACATCCAAGTAGTAGTTAACTTTGACATAGGTGGCATTCATTTTATGGCTAACATATTATGGGATTGTAAAGCTCACATACACACATTGTATTTGTGGGAAATTTTTGGTAATGATTCTTTTGGTTATCATGAAGTTCAGACTTCTGGTACATGACATGTATTGATTTCTTAAATGACCGTGTAATGCTCTGTTTTCTAGAAAAACTAAGTATTCGAATACAAGCAACATTATCAGGATAAAATGCTGAGTTCATAGTTGTATTCTATTCGGATAGTCAATTCCACTATGTGGATAGCATTGAATATGGCTGGGACTATTTGAATGGCACTACTACTATTCAAGTAGTATCTTTGTAATGTTATGAAAGATTATCATGATGCCGCTTTTAACTATTCGAATACACTAATTTAAAAACATAAGTTTATTTTGATAAACTTCCCACTATTCAAATACATTTGGAAAACATTGAATTCTGAGAAACGTGGTACTATTTGAATAGTAGTAGTGCTATTCGAATAGTCATACATATTGGTGAACTGAAATTATCTTCAAGACACTTGCAACTATTAGAATAGAGTTTAGAGAATAAGTTTTAAAGAAGAGATTTTTACAAGTGCACTATTTGAATACAAGCAACATTATCAGGATAAAATGCTGAGTTCATAGTTGTATTCTGTTAGATTTCATGTTTTGATGATAACAAATCATGTTTTGGAAGTCTTTAGATTTGATTAAAATAAATACATCAGCAAAGGAAGTGATAAAAGTGATCTGAGCAAGATCATTCGAGTGATTTGGATAATCACTCGAGTGATAATCAAGATCACTCGAGTGATCATTAAAAATCACTCGAGTGATATGGAAAATAACCAGATCACTCGAGTGATATGTGAAATCAATCGAGTTATGCGTCAGATCACTTCCAGTGAATGAAAAATCACTGCATGAAAATATCACTGTTCCAGATTTCACTTCCAGTGATCCTAAATCACTCGAGTGATACGTTATATCTGCTGAATCACTTCCAGTGAATCTGAAAACAACGAAGAAAAAATCACTGTTTTGAAAATCACTTCCAGTGATTACCAGATCACTCGAGTGATGCCTGAAATTTTCTAAATCACTTCCAGTGAAATGAAAATCACTGCAAGAATATTTTACTGTTTGCAAAATCACTTCCAGTGATCTTGAATCACTCGAGTGATATAGTATTTTAGCTGAATCACTTCCAGTGGATTGAGAATCACTACAAGAAGAAATCACTGTTTACAAAATCACTTCCAGTAAATCCAAATTCACTCGAGTGGCATATAAAATCTTATGTTCACTTCCAGTGAGTCTGTAACACTTGCAGAAGATTTTAATGTTTTCCAAATCACTTTCAGTGACATCAAATTCACTCCAGTAATGTTTCATTTTGCCAGTAACACTTTCAGACAATCACTGTGATCCACTTGCAACTACTTCCATGAAAATCAACAGATTTGGTTAGTTAGATTTTGATATTGATAATCATTACTAATTATTCCAGATTACTGTCAAAATTATGTGGCATATTATTTCGCTACTCAGTTGCTGAAATCCATCTCTAGTGAAATCAAGATCACTCCCGATGGTTTCCTTGATTTTTAGAAATCACTCCCAGTAAATCATATTACTCTGATGATATTCAAATACTTTCTAACGGTAATATTCTCAAGTGTATTATAGATGTACTCCATCATCACGCACATGACAAGTAACTGAACTCTACATTCAAACGACAACTATTCGTAGGCGGTGGCAAAATTCATAAATAACGGAAGACAAATATTGTTGCATCTGTCAGAAGCACTTTAAATCAATGGATAAATTTATAACGGCCTTAAAAGCCTCTGATATATATGTCCAGCCATTTGAAAAATAAAAGTACTATAAAAAACGCTTGAACACACTGCAAACAATACTTTTATAAGTGCTTTAACCCTTCATCTGTATTTCAGTTTTTATCTATATACTCTGTGAGAGAGATTTATCAGTCATACGCATTTTATTTCCTATAGTGATAACTTAAGGTTGAGTAACCTTAAGTTGGGATTTAAGATTACCTTGTGTAAGGGGGAGCAAGTGTCCAGAGGAACTTGCTGGTTGTACTGTAGTGCCAAGAACCCACTGAATCTTAGAAGATATAGTGAAAGGCTCAGAAGGATTTCTGAGGACTGGACGTAGGTCAAGTGGTTGAGACCGAACCAGTATAAACTCCTGTGTGAACTTCGGTGATATCTCTTCCTTCTTATAACTGTGCCCTAAAGTTTTATAAATTTTATTTAAATATCTGATTATTTTGTAATCACCCAATTCACCCCCCTCTTGAGTAAAAAGCTTGCTCTAACATATTCTATTCGGATAGTCAATTCCACTATGTGGATAGCATTGAATATGGCTGGGACTATTTGAATGGCACTACTACTATTCAAGTAGTATCTTTGTAATGTTATGAAAGATTATCATGAGGCCGCTTTTAACTATTCGAATACACTAATTTAAAAACATAAGTTTATTCTGATAAACTTCCCACTATTCAAATACATTTGGAAAACATTGAATTCTGAGAAACGTGGTACTATTTGAATAGTAGTAGTGCTATTCGAATAGTCATACATATTGGTGAACTGAAATTATCTTCAAGACACTTGCAACTATTAGAATAGAGTTTAGAGAATAAGTTTTAAAGAAGAGATTTTCACAAGTGCACTATTTGAATACAAGCAACATTATCAGGATAAAATGCTGAGTTCATAGTTGTACTCTATTCGGATAGTCAATTCCATTATGTGGATAGCATTGAATATGGCTGGGACTATTCAAATAGTACTACTACTATTCAAGTAGTATCTTTGTAATGTTATGAAAGATTATCCTGATACCACTTTTAACTATTCGAATACACTAATTTAAAAACATAAGTTTATTCTGATAAACTTCCCACTATTCGAATACATTTGGAAAACATTGAATTCTAAGAAACTTGGTACTATTTGAATAGTAGTAGTGCTATTCGAATAGTCATACATATTGGTGAACTGAATTATCTTCAAGACACTTATAGCTATTCGGATAGAGTTCAGAGAATAAGATTTGACGAAGAGATATTCACAAGTACACTATTTGAATACTTATTCCACTATTCGGAGATTCTTTCCTAGTATTCTATTTTGATAGGCTTCATACTATTCGAACACTTTGAAAACTCAATTGAAAAATATTATTTGAATACACAAGTTACTATTCGAATAGCATTCATAATATTTGAATATCCAGCATGTTATTCGGATAGCATTTTCAAAAAATGCATTTTGAGCACATAGAGAGTAATCGAATAAAGCTCTAGCTATCCGAATACAATTTTCACAAAATAGATTTTAAAAGGCTTGGTTTAATATATTATTCGGATAGTCAATTGACTATACGAATACTTTTCAGTTGACAGAGATCATTAGTATTCGAATACCTTGGATGCTATTATGATAATACTCTGACTATTTGAATAATTTGAGAACTATTAGAACAGTTCTTAACTAAGAATAGCTTATATTATTCGAATAATGATATGACTATTTGGATAGTCCACAGTATAACAATTAAAACATGTTAATTCAAATCCTTATTCGAATAATCTAAGTTTGTTATCATGAAAACCTTGAATATAACATTCTCCCCCTTTTTTATGATGACAAAACTTAGTATCCAAACAGTAAACGAAGACAGTTATTAAGATTCAAATAAGGATAGACAGATAAGAAAATGCACAGAGTCTATTTTAATTATAATAATTCATAATGAATTTGAAAAGACATAAATTGTTAAAGAAAAGAAATGAACTCAGATCATAAAAAAAATTACAAACTAACACATCTCCCATTGGTCATTGAAATTAAGGTGTAGGTACCTTCTCGTTTTTGTCATTATCAGTAAAGGAAGGAGGGGTAGAAGAAGTGGGTTGCTATCTGAGAGAGGCTTGAGGAGGATCAAGGTAAAAGGAAGGAATAGAGGGAGGAGAGAAAGTATGTAGGACAGTAGAGAGAGGTCGAGGGGTGAGAAAAGGAGGATTTTCAGGATTGACGACTTTCTAAATTTTCTCAGAAGAGCATGGTTCTGGTTGAAGTATATTTAGATAAAGGGAAGTAGTAGGTTGCTGTGGAGGGTCAACGGTGATGTGAACAGGAGAAGAGGAAGGATTGATTTTCATGGAGAATAGGACATTTGAGGGCTCATAAGGCTCAGTATGAGAAATGGTTGAAGCTGGTTGAGAGGTAGAAACCGTAGGCAAATTGTTGTATATTAGAACTACCAAGATTGGACCATTGGAGAGAGGTGCCCCAGTAAGCTGGGTCTCTAAACATTCAAGCCTATGTCGTATGTCACATATTTACTGGAGGTAGTTGGCTTGCAATTTGTATAGTGCCTCAAACTTTTGATCAAGTCCACCAATCACAGCCTTCACTTAACTCTGAATATCTGCTATCATTAGTTGATTTGACTTCATAATTTGCTCCACAACAGGTTTCAGAGCTTCTTGAATTTGGGCTTGAATGGAAGCATTCAAAAATAAGGGAGGAGGAGATGGAGCTTTGGAAGAGTGAGCTTCATCTACTTTGGAGACTTCTGGCTTTTCTCTCTGCTTTTTGGATAGGGCTTCTTGAGGTAAGTCCAAAGGTAGAGTAATCATTATTTTCTTGATCTGAGTCTTGCCAAACTTGGCAAGCCTACTTTGTTCTCCTTCCAAGTACCAAATATTGTTCATCTTGAGAAAGAAGGACACCATATGTGGAAATGGAGTAGGAGTGGTTTTGTTGGATACTAATATGTATCTATTAATTTATTGATAGATGAAGTCCCCAACATTCATCTTCACTACAAAAACTAAGGCTACCAAGTAGTTGAAATCTTTGCTGGAAAAGAAATTGAAATTCTGGTACTTGTTGACAAAGGATCAGGTATAAATGTACCAAACGATCCTCTGATCATCACTGAGGCACACTTACAAGTTTGATGATTTGAAGAATTTGTTGTTCAGTGTAGTATGGGGTTGTATCAAACTCCTCTTCAGCATAACTAATGTATAAATTGAAGATAGAGGGGGGAAATTTGATGTTTTGACCTCTAACTGTAGTTTCCGAT
The DNA here is from genome assembly GCA_037074505.1 of Albizia julibrissin. NCBI lineage: Eukaryota > Viridiplantae > Streptophyta > Magnoliopsida > Fabales > Fabaceae > Albizia > Albizia julibrissin. The sequence continues at coordinate 32,071,799 of CM073486.1, read as the reverse complement.
CTCTCTTCTGCCAACTCCTTCTTAGTCCCTTTAACTTTAACAGAGAGCATATTTGAATAAAAGGCTCTTACTACTGAAGAGCTATAAGATAAATCAACCTGAAGCCATCTTCGATAATGCTCCATATATCCATATAGATTGAAACCCAGATTATCTCGCAAATAAGGCATATCAATGTAGACAATTGGGCACATGGGCCTTGCAAAAAATAAGTCGTTATACCTCTTTTTCTCATCATCTTGAAGGAGAGGCTTGTTGTTTAAGTCAGAAGAGGGTCCCGTAACTTCTTCTTCAATCAAACTTGAAATTTCAAGCATGCTCTTCAAGATAGAGCTTGTGGAGCTTTGTTGGGTCCTACTTCTATGTTCTGCACAATTCTCTTAACTATCTTCCTAATTATCTCATTCAAACTCACACTCTCAATGGAAGGATCTTGGGATGAAGCTTGAGCAATGTCCTTATCCTTGGAGGTAGAAGAATGAGCCGTTAATTTGGACCTAGCCTCCATAGGCTCCCTAATGAGAGTCCCTCTAGGTCATGAAGGTAATTTTTCAAATTCATGTGGTACTTTAGGCTTCAATTTTTAGGAATTGTTTTTTAGATGACACCTTCTTGGATGATGATTTATGAATTGGTGAGGCATCTCCCTTCTTAATGTTAGGACTCTTGCTTCTTATCGGCATTCTACTGGAGTAGTCGTTGTTTTAGATTTTTGGGGAATTGCGAGTTTATGATATATTATGGAGTGAAATGAAGTGATTTTCAAGGGTTTTTGATTGTGACAGAAGGGAGAAGAAGATGGGTAAAGTTTGTATTCTGAGGGTATGTGGGACAATATTCGAATAATTAGCAAAAAGGTGATTAGTTTTGTTATATTTACACCTACAAGTATTTGAATAAGGTTCATGAGTATTTTCATGGTAGAGCTATTATTCAGATACTTATGAACGTATTCGAATATTTTGACAGTAGAGATGCGTAACTGTATTTGGATAGTTTAGTAGTATTCGAATAATCTCGGTGCTGAGTATTCCAACTGTTTGAATAGTTGGGAAAGTATTCAAATAGCCTTTCTTTATTTAAAGCTTCTATTATGTGAATAATGTGTGTAGTAATCGGATAGTGATTCTTGCTCTAACTTTGATTTGCTCTTATTCGAATAAGACTTCTTTTATTCAAATAGTTCCTTGTCCCTGGTTCCTTTCTATATTCGAATAATGTTTGTAGTATTCCAATATACTTTTTGTGTGTAAAACCAATCAGTATGATCTATTCGAATAACACTGGTACTATTCGAATAGCTAGATTCTAGTTTCAACGTTGGCTATTTGGATACAAGTTGAATTAATCAAATATAATTTTCAACAACTGATACTATTTTAATATTCTATTAGGTATTCGAATAGTTTGATGAATATGATACCTACTATTATTATGATAGTGGAAGTAGTATTGAATATACTTTTGAATTGAAATATTGGATATTATCTCAAGTTATTCGAATAAGAGATTTACTACTTGATTACTCCTATTGAAAATGCTTCTTCTTCTATTTGGATAGTAAATCCTTTATTCGGATAATTGTTGTCCAAAACATTTGCCGAATTATGTTATTCGAATACTTAGTCTACTATTCGGATAATTTCTCTGAAAAATTTCCTTTTGTGATCGAATAGAGTTGATTATTCCAATATCCTTTTCATTAATGTCAAGAATTGTATTACTATTTTGATAATATATCAAGTATTCAAATAGCCTCTCTTTATTTGAAGACTCTATTATTCGAATAGTGTGCGTAGTAATCGGATAGTGATTCTTGCTCTGACTTCCATTTGCTCATATTCGAATAGTTCCCTATCCCTGGTTCCTTTCTATATTCAAATAATGTTTGTAGTATTCCAATATACTTTCTGTCTGCAAAACCAATCAGTCTGATCTATTTGAATAATACTGGTACTATTCGAATAGCCGGATTCTAGTTTCAACGTTGGCTATTCGAATACAAGTTGAATTAATCGAATATAATTTTCAACAATTGATACTATTAGTGAATATGATACATACTATTATTCGGATAGTGGAAGTAGTATTCGAATATTCTTTTAAATTCAAATATTGGATATTATCTTGAGTTATTCAAATAAAAGATATCCTATTTGAATACTCTTATTCCAAACGCTTCTTCTTGTATTCGAATAGTAAATCCTTTATTCGGATAATTGTTTTCAAAAACATTTACCGAACTATGTTATTCGAATACTTAATCTACTATTCGGATAACTTCTCTGAAAAATTTCCTTTTGTAATCGAATAGAGAGTTGATTATTCGAATAGCATTTTCATCAATGTTGAGAACTATATTGCTATTCGGATAATATATCAAGTATTCGAATAGTCTCTTTGACAAATATAGTCAAAATATTCGAATAATTTGTCTAATATCCAAATAGTTGTCCTTAAATATTTATAAGTTATCCCAATATTGTCTCTACTGTTTGAATTACTTTTCTTGAAAACAGGGCATCATTATTCGAATAGTTCTTCCATTATTTGAATAGTATTTTAGAAATTTGATTAGATACTCAGGTGTATTCGAATACTCCAACTTTATTTGAATACTATTTTTTGAAATTTTTTGATTTTATATCCAAATAGAAATTTTTGTATTCAAATAGCTACTGAAATAAAGATATATTCGGATAATCAAACTTGTATTCGAATATAATTTTCTTAAAAGTGTGTTTGAATATTCGAATACTAAGACTATCATTCGAATAGTCATTTTTTTCAGTGTTTCAGTTTTATGAAAAATGAGCATTCACTCCCCCGCGCGATGCGCGTGAAGCAAAAAATTAAAAAAATCCAAAACAAAAAAAAGTAGACAAAAGAGTTGAACACATAAAAATTAATTGAGGTTTATGAAATTCCTAAAGACTTCTTTATACACGACAGTGGTTAAAACTTTTAAAACCCGTCCTCAACCCCTTCTTGCTCTGGCAAGTAGTTATCTCTTCTTAGGCAGGATCTCATTGAAGTTTGGGTTCCAAAAAACTCTAGTAGCATTGGCGTAACTAACCAATGAGACATCATCTGGAAAGGGGCAAAACATACATAAATCAAATAAAAATCTTATCTGCTAATTACCTCAATATCAGTTATAGGCAACACTTAAACCCAAAATTAAGCTTAAGAATTTCCCATACCTTTATCACTCTTAACACCAGCGAACTGAACAATCACTACCAGATTCACCACACACTTTACCTCATTGTATTCACACCATCCATCCAACACACTATCACCAACCAGTAAGACACATATCCTCTTTATACTAGACAAATAAACCATAGACACATATCAAGTTATACTGATAGCATGAGTAAGAAACATAAATATAAACCATAGTTTACAAAACCATTCAAACTCACAGCCTATCCTCGACCCCAAAGTACAATTGAGGGGTTATAACACTTTGGTCTAGTTCCCAGGCAAAATTCATAGGGGATCAAACCAAACCACACACATATGATGTATAAGACAAAATAGATTTAATATGAGATAAAAGAGAAAGAACGAAGCCTAAGATTAATTAAAGTAAACATTATCTTAGGAAAAATAGTTTAGACTACTATGTTCTTCATGTCATAATTTACATCCACATCCCAACCATGTTCATAAAAGAATAACTGACAGTCATACCTGTAACTGGACAACCATGAAATTGAATAATATCACTCCTTATATCATCCACATCCTTCAGCTTGAAACAATGATATGGGGCCAGGACAATATACTCATGGATAGTTGTACTAGGAAGCAAGACAATATGATACCTGAATGAATTCCCTCACTGCCTTCTGCCTTCATAAAGTACACATTATCCTCCTTGAATATGTTCACAAAATGATTGATTACATCCTCACTAAGAAACCTTATTATCATCTGCGTGTCCTACATGATAGAAAGAAGCATATAAGTGAAGAAAAACATAAATAAAAGATGATAGATCATGCAGTCTAAACAACACTACATAAAGAATACCTTCTCATCAAATACTATGAGGTCGAAAGATACTAACCCCTTGGGGTACCCATAGTCGACCTGATACAAGTCTAAGTCACTCCTAGGATAAGACCTATCAACCTTAACCAGAACCCTCTAACTATTTCCATAAAGAGAGATGTCATCAAGTCAAGTGTAAGGACCCGCCATATATAACAACTCAAATTTCAAATACCAAAATTCCTTCATACCTTGATGGTATAAAAAGGGACAATATGGTAAATCAAAGAGCATATTAAGTGACAAGATGAGGTAATTTGAGATCTCACACAACATAGTTATTTGGTGCACAAGTTGAAGTTGCTACCAATGTGATTTTCTGTTGAAGCAGTCAGATTGTGTGAAACTTTTAAATTAGTAAATGACCTCCAAAAATTCTGAAATTTTTCATAAAAAAATTAGACATCATAAAATTTAATTTGATAGGTCATATGAATTTTTTGAATTGTATACAAGGAAAAATGAATTTTTGAATTTTTCCCAGTGAATTTAACTTTCTTCTGGAGCAAACTTCAAAAATAAAAATTTTGGGAATAGTAAGGTTTTAATTGGCTAAATTTTATATTTTTACATAAAAATATACTTAATAATGGTCACATAGGCCTTATAACCATCCTAATTGAATATCTATACAATTAGATATGAATTTTTAATTTTTGGTGACAAATCTGCCAATTTTTCAAGTATTGTGAAAATTGCAAGGGCAAAATGGTCATTTTGACCAAATAAATGTGATCGGAAAATTTTTTATTAAATAAATTCATAAAATAGGATAGATGGAGCATGCATAAATAATTATATAATTAATAATGAAATTTAAATACAATATATACAATAATTAACCAAGGACCAATAGAATTATGCCAAGTTGATTCTAGTGACTTCTTCAAAATTCTGCCCTCTTGTTTATTTAAGGCCTTGGTCGGTCATTTAGGAAAGAATGAAGGAAAGGAAAAGAGGAACAAGAGAAAGAGGAAGAGGAAGATAAAGTGAGCTCTAAGTTCAAGTAATAAGGTAAATTTTATGATTTTGAAGGAAATGCTAAAGTTATGAGTTTTAAAGTGACATAGACTTAAATAGTAGCTTAATTGCAATTATTTTGGTTAATTTTAGGATTGGATATCTGCATAGCGGGACCCACAAAGACTAACAAATTAGAACAGGAAAGGAGTCCATGTAGTAACTCTATCTTTCATATACTATATGAATGTTAATATGCTTTGTTTGCCATGTTATGTACAATGTGCTACAATTGTGGTGGATGAGATTATGTGATGTTGTTACCCATGGGATGTGAACATAAGTATGATGTGTGCTGGATATTCGTAATGATTTGTTATGTGGCCATAAGTATGCTGTGTGCAGGATGGTCACCGTGATCGTAATTATGCTTTGTGCAGGATACTCACGATATGATATGTTGTGTGATCATAAGTATGTTGTGTGTAGGATAATCACTGTATAGTTGTTATTTGTGCAAATCAGGAACAAATGATCATTTTAAACCTGGGCAAAATCATCGTCTGATTTCTGAGCATTGTCTAGCATGTGCTTAGCATTTTGATTGCTGCATCATGGTAAATTCTGCATTACATGTTTATATTTTACATTTTATATGATTGATAGCCCGTTACTACTGGGATTCATTCGAATCTCATTCCTTTCCTATAAATTATATTTATCAGCTAAATACGACAATACTAAAGGAAAAGAGAATGTAGTCTCCGGATGATGAGAAGAATCGATTGGAAGGACGTTTTTGTTGCTGAACAAATCAAAACTTATGATTTACTTCTACACTATGTAATAAAGAATACTTTAGATTTTCTGAAAACTCTTGTAATGTAATCAAATATATTATATCAGTATGTTGTACTTATTATGTATGCCTTTTGAACTTTACGAAGATACTACATGAAATATCTATATTCTATGGGGTTTGACACCATATGGAATAGTCAGTATTGCAGAAGACAACCCACACAATTAAAGAAAATTAATGAAGTGAAATAGACAGAAGTTAGAAGAAGATGAACAGAATGAGAATACAAGCCTCAAATAATGAAAATGTCCCTTAAATAATCGTAAACAAACAATTATAACCGCATTAAACTGCTCACCAACATACCTTGATAGATATAAGACTTTTCTTAGAGGGGAATCGTTCATTTTTACTTACATCACACCTGCTCATATATTCCATGTACTTAAGTATTGGTCATTTATGAGGATTTTGACTTTGAGAAATGAATTGGAAGACAAACTGACACAGGAAATGCATGGGAAACAAACAAAAAATGCATACGAAATATCTACCAACCTACAATAGAAATGGCAATAAATGAGTACATAATTTGTTTTGAAAATGTGAAGGATGATATATATAAAAGTAAGAAAAAAATGTGTCCGAAACAACTCATAGGGCCTCCACTAACAAGTTTAGAAGCCTCCATTGACAACTCATAGAGGCTTCACTAAAAACTCATGGAACCTCTCTTGACAAGGCATGGAGGCTCCATTGACAAGTTCAGGAGCCTCCATTTATGGAACCTTCATTGACAAGTTCAAGAGAGTCCACTGACAACACATGGAGGCTTTACTGACAACTCATGGAGCCTCCACTAACAAGTTCAAGAGCATCCATTGACAACTCATGGAAGCTCCCTTAACAACGTATGGAGCCTCCATTTACAACTCCTAGCGCCTCCACTGACAACTCATAGAGCCTCCACCGACAAGTTTAGGAGCCTCCCTTGACAACTCATGGAGGCTCCCTTGACAAGGTATGGAGGCTCCACTGAAAACTCATAAAGCCTCCCTTGAGAACGCATGGAGCCTCTATTTACAACTCATGGAGCAGCCACTGACAACTTATAGAGCCTCAATTGACAAGTTCAGGAGAATCCATTGAAAACTCATGGAGGCTCCCTTGACAAGGCATAGAGCCTCTATTTACAACTCATGGAGCCTCCACTGACAACTCATAGAGCCTCCCTTAACAATGTATGAAGCCTCCATTTACAACTCAGAGCTGCCACTGACAACTCATGGATTCTCTATTGATAAGTTTAAGAGCATCTATTGACAACTCATGTAGGCTTCCTTGACAAGGCATGGAGCCTCCATTTACAACTCATAGAGCCTCCACTAACAACTCATGGAGCCTTTATTGACAACTCATGGAGCCTCTATTGACAAGTTTATAAGCCTCTATTGATAACTCATGGAGCCTTCCTTGACAAGGCATGAAGCCTCCACTGACAACTCATGAAGCCTCTATTGACAAATTTAGGTGCATCCATTTACAACTCATGGAGGCTCCCTTGACAAGTCCTGCCACCTTCATTAACAAGTTAAGGTAAATTAACTGACAACTTTATGTCCATACATTGACATAAGAATTTACATTAGCTTACAAATTTCTAAAATTGAAAGTGAAATCCAAATATGTAAACATAATTGCATTATATATATATATATATATATATATATATATATATATATATATATATATTAACAACTGTAGTGGTGTCTATTGACAAGTCAAGGTGCGTCCACTGACTACTTCATGTCTATACATTAATAATTGAATTTACATCAGATTATAAATTTTAAAAAATGAAAGTGGGTACAAAAGCATAGAATATCTAACCTTCATTTACATCTAAAAATGCATGTACAAGGCACTAACAACAAATTCATACACCATCCAAAAAAAAAGTGGTATAGATTTATATCTAATGAGATTTACAAAAAATATATTATGAGATGCACTTTCCAAAAATAAAAGAACCCAAGCCAGCATAATTGATCAGCTTAGATTAGGATTGTTGCAAGTCTTAACAGTGTGACCAGCCTCATTGCACCTCCTACAATGATACACCCTTTTGTTTTGAAATTAAGATTCAATCCTTATTTTTTTGAGCCTTCTCGGGGGCCTTCTAGTGATTGGTGGTTGTAGCAAATTTTGTGTCATCAGCTATGTCACAGTAAGAGATTCAACACGGGGGTAATCATGTGTTGCTACAGGCCTCATACGATTTGCATATATCTTTTGTTGAGAAAAAAGTTTGTTGCAGTCATCAACGTACGAGTACACACTACGATGAACTAACTTAATTGATGCATATGCATGTGAATAAGGGATTCCAATCATCTGCCATGCCAGGAAAGTGCATGTGTTAGTTGTAAGTTCAATGGTTAGATGGATGACTCAATTGTTACACATTGTTGAAACTAAAATCATATCATCACCATAATATCCATGCTCCATATTCTCAGCCCCCTTGACTTCTTCCATCAACTTGGACTCAATATTGGGCTCGATCCCATTATTCCAATCATTACTGCTTCGCCTGCAACCATCTTCTTGGTTAATTTTTATTGATGCTCATTAATGAAAACATCAACATTGTGCTTCCTCTCTTTCAATACCCAAGCATTAAATGACTCCGCAACATTCGTTGTCAGTTTATCCCATCATTTGTGAGGAAACTTGCTTTGCACCCATCTTTCCACATCTCTTTCAGACTCAACCCACTGAGCTAACTGTAGACAGAATGATTTTAGCCTACCTAATGCTACAGTATATTCATGTCCATGCTTTGCATAAGCAATTGCATCAAGCATCTTAAGTGCATCTTCCTTGTTGTTCGCAGAAGTCTTACCCCTTCCTTTACTCAGCTTTACAAACTGTGCACTAAAGTTTTCTTTGATGTGCTTGTAAGAAAAAGCGTGTCTCTGAGATCCAAATATACCACAAACAGCACTTATGATGACAAGATTCCTATCTGACACTATGGTAATCTCCCTTGTGCCAATGATATCCTTCAAATTGTTAATAAACCAACTCCAATCATTATATGTTTCCCCACTAACAATGGCATATGCCAAGGGAAACAATTGATCATTAGCATCATATGCATTAGCTGAAACTAATGTTCCCTTATAAGGACCATTAAGGTGACATCCATCTATATAAAGTATACCTCGACACCCTTGTTGAAAAGACCCTTTCTCACAAACAATTATTATCCAGTATGGTTTTTCAAAACCCGATTAACCAATGATAATTGTAAGCATTTTTTTCTCAATACATATCAAATTTTAAGGCATAAAATCCACCCACAAACTCTGTCAAGACATATCAGAGTTTAGGGCACAAAGCTCATCCACAAACTCTGTCATGATATATCAGAGTTTAAGGCACAGAACCTGCCCACAAACTCGCTACAGAGAAATTGATTATTCTAGTCATACAACATAAACAGGAGAAAATCATAGCCCATGAGTCTTAAAATCTACACAAAACAATTCTAATACAGATATGGTTGTGGACCAACCAACATATCAGAGTATGCAAAAATAAAGCCTCAGGCCTAACAAGGATTAAACCTTTATTCCGAAACAGTTACCTAACAGTAAATGTGGCATTCCAAAGACATGAAAGCCCTATAATGGCAATATAGAAATTAATACAACCCTAATACCAAAGAGGCCTACAAGATTCACAATATCTATGCCTCTAGTTGCTTTCCTTGGCCTCTAGTTGAGTTAGAGGTCTCGCCTGAAAAATTATTTATAATGATGGGATGAGACATAAAGTCTCAGTAATCAAAATCAATTTACAAAATATGTTTCAGAGAAGTAGGTTTGACTGACATAAAATAATAATATTCTCATAAATTAAAACTTCACATAATATTATCAGTAAATAGAACCATCCCCACTCATCCATCTTGCTTCTCCTTATAGCTTATGGACGTGGTACAACCTATGAGTGCTAGTATATCTAGCTAAAGGTTAGCTAGTCACTTCAAAAATACTGCCCCCTGATAAATCCCAAATTTAATATATTTTATCGCACCTTATTCATTTATTTTGGGGACTATTTTAGGATAATTTGAATTTATTAGATAATATTTAGATTGTTAGACAATCTTAGGAAATAATATAAAATCTAAATAAAATATGAGATTGTTAGTTTAAATTATTAATATTCTGATTGCTATCTCATGATTAGAAAAAAAAAATATTTTCAAATATATGATAGATCACGATTTTATTTGATTCTTGCAGGGCAAGGAAAAGTATATTAAAAAATCCTATGGTGTAGAATTTTTCTTGAAAGCTAAAAGAGAATCTAACGACTGGATTTTATTAGGCTATCTAAATTTTAATGGGCTCAAGTCGAACCCTGAAGTCCTCTCTTCCTCCCATTTAACCTAGTTGCCTCCAGTATAAAAACAAACTTAAGCACGCTGAAAAGATAGCTTCAGATTCGACGCAATACACACATATTGACAGATGAAGCTAGAGGCATACAAATTACCTATTAATTCCATCCCTTCCCATTATCCATTCCTTTGGCCACATACCTGCCTCACAAATCCAACACATACCCAATTTCATTTATTCATCTCCATCTTACCCACGGGACCCACCATATCAACATCCAATTCCCTTCAATCACTATTTACCCATTTCTTCTTCATTCTACCATGTTTGTGACGTGTTTCTTGATGCTTGGAGGAAGAGGAGGAATTCTCATGAAAGCTTAAGCTAGTTGGGAGACAACTTAGGATGAGCGTGGAGAAAGCTAAAGTCTAAGAGCTTGCACTTGAAAACTATAAAGGAATGTCTTTCTTTTTATCAATTTTTTCAAGACATGAGATTATTTCATTTTAGATAATTTTGAGTTATTTTCTTGAGAACAATCTAGTTTTAGATTGTAGACATATTATTTAATTTAGATTAAATTGATAATTTAGATTTGATTTGTGCTTAAATTATTATTGGAATTTTTGTTTGCAAACCCTCTGATTGTCAATTAAATTATTAATTGAGTTCTCATTATTAATTTAATTGTCAATTTGGGTTTAACCTCTTGATTGTTTAAATTAGGTTGGTTAATTATCGAATTGTTTAATTAGGCAATTGTGAACATGATTCCCAAAACTATCTTAAACTATTTTGACTAGTTTTACTGAATTTAATTAACTAGCACTTTTCTCTATTATGAGTTTTCTAGTAGATTATGTGTTATTGAACTTGAGGGTTTCCCATATTTTAATTAGGCGATTAAATTTATTAATTCTTCTATTTTATCAATCTCTCTTTAGTCTAATTAATCAATTTAGGCTAAGAAAACTAACTCCATATAAATCCTAAGTTATTCCCTTCACCGTACCTAAAGTAAACCTTTGTTATATTTTCTTATTTGATTTTCTTATATGTTAGTTTATTTCTTCTTCTTAGGATTTTAATTCCCCCTTTTACAAAAAAAACCCTCCAAAAAGTGCATCTACATTCATTTAGGTTAGTTTCATTCTCATATAGGTTTTAGAATCATTTGCATTTAGCAATTAGGTAGTTGAGTCTTGCATTTTAGTTTAGGTCAATCATTACCTAAATTCAATCCTATAGAAAAACCCACATATTGCTCCTTGGGAGAATGTCCTAGGTTGCCACTATATTGCATTATTAGTTGGTCCTGGTTTAATTGATTGCTTTAGCCACAAAAGCACGACATCACCCCCTCCCATGCCACCACAATATATCGTAACAAGGAGGTGTCAACCCAAAACACTCAACTCAAGATCCGGGCCAGGACTGAGAGAGTCGATAGACACAATTTTACTATTCTCTTCCACACAACTTAACATATCCTATAATATAGAAACAATTAATTGATATAACTTTTCGACACATTTACAAAATTATCATTTCTTATACAACATTCCATCCCAAACAATATATCCATCACAACAGTAACAATTTAATAATAATTTTCGCTTATATATGTAAATTGGAAAGTACACTGTTTCACAAAAGTAAATTCATATTCAAACATAACATAGTCTTTCAAAACACATACAAGTAATATAGATGAAAGTAAGGTTCATAAAACACCTTACAGTCTAAAACAAGCATATAAAATAAATTAGCCACGGTTACCCCAACTCTAAGCTTAACCTTAGTTTGAATAGTAAAACACGTACAGTCACCGATCACAAGAAAACTCTACATTATCAATGTAGATATCAATTAACCATAAGTAACACTAAAATAAATAATTTACACAATTCAACTCTTACAAACCCAATTTCCTGTACAACTATTATCCTCAATTATTCCAATTTCCTTAAAATCCTTAGCCATAGATTATTCCTTATGAACCCCAAATTACTCATTACAATCCTTAAATAACCTTTATGCCATTCTCTTAGTCAACCAGCTAATTTTTTTTATAAATCAAAATTTCATCTCTAACATACCTCTAAAATTGTAAAATCCTCAATATCAACCTTCTCAACAATTAAATCTCTTTTTCATAATTTATATGGGTATAATCTAATTATTAAACAACTCCTCAAATCTCCACAAAATTTAAAATCATATCAGTTTCTAATTTAAATATTAAGGCCTGACTCATATTTTCACATAGCTTAATTATAACAAAAGTAAACCAATTGAATCCTCAAAAATATCTCCAATAATCCAAATAAATTATTTAAATAGATTTTTATCATTAAAAAACCCTATAAAGAATAATTTATATCATATTTATAAAAGAAGTTAATTATAAAATCACATAATAACGAAATGATAAATCTAAACTGGTTAAAATTAACTATTAATTACTCTCTACATTTCTATAGTTATATATTAGCAAAACTCAAATCTCACCTAAAATCATATCCCAAAAATATTCTTTAACTAGTAGAAAATAACTATCATAGGAAAGAGAAAATTATTTAGAACATTTTTCATAAAATAAGTTTTATGAATAGAAGAGTGTTTGAGTACCTTATTAATCTCTAAAACTACAAAAATTGAGACTTTATAATCCCTCTTTCCAAAATCTGCTCTACTTCGTCTAAAACGAAGTGAATAAAGTATGGGAGTATTTATAATACCCCCATTCTTTGGTAGGTGGCGTGGTCCACCTACCATTTCAATTTTTTTAAAGAAAGGGGGGATTCCTCCCCCCTTTTATTAGTTAAGGGTGGACCCGAATTCGATGCCACCCTTTGACATTATATATATATATATATATATATATATATATATATTGTTACCAAGATGGAGGAGGACCGAAGGGAAAAGGGAGAAACGAAAGAAAAGGAAGTAGAGGAGGAGACGGTCTCCTTAAAACATAATTAAATTACAGAAATAAATATGCAAAGGGGGTACTCTAAGTAATTAGCGGGCAACTGAACTAGAGGCGGTAGAATTAGCCAAGCCTAATTAATTGAATCTGCCAAAGCTAGCTTACCAGAGGAGGTAAGGATATGATACAATGCAGTAAAAGAAAATAAAATGATATAAAATTTTTTTATCTAAAACATATATAAAAACTTACAAAGGTGGAAGAGGAAGGGATGGAATAAGGTAGACAGAAGGAAGTCGGAACAGCGACCAATGGAGGGGGAGGATTCTAGAGAGAGAGGGAGAGGTTTAGAGAGAGGGAGTGTAACCGAACCTTCTGAGAAATGAACTTGAGTTCGTTTAAATAGAAGGTAAAGTTACTATTTAAACAATGCCAGTCGGTGACCTATACTATTTGTACAGTTCCAGTTTTGACACTATTTGCACAGTTTCCGCCGACACTACAGTACCACTGTGGCTACAGTGACACTATTTGAATTAGTGCTAATGTCATGCCTGTGTCAGGTTTACATCGAAAGCTACAGTACTATATAGCTACAGTATTCTACGTGTATTATGCTACAGTGCTTCGTATTTTTGAACAATGAAAGATTAAAAATACAACAGAAATTCATATTCCTAATCTTCATCTAAGTTTACAATGAATTCTTCTTCTTCATCTTCATCTTGGACTGAGGATGCTAAAGAAGCGGGTTGTCCAGTGGACATTTGAGTTTCCTCTTGGAGGAGTTGAAGCATCAAGTTTAATTGCTTCATCAAGTCTTCCTTGTCTTTGGATGATGCCAAGGTAGACTGGATTCTTGACCTTTGGTTCAGGAACTTACTTTATTCTGTCATGAAAAGGTAATTTGGGTTAGCTTTAAACCATCGCTTGACAGCTTCGGTGTCAATTCTGCTAACTTCAAATTTTGCCCACCATCTAATAAAGGATGCCCTTTGTAAAATTGGTAAGACGTTTGGTTTAGAAAACTGGTATTGCCAGGAAAATATCTAAGCACCAGAAAGTTTTGAAAAATAGTGAAGATCAATTGGAAAAGGGTCTTTACTATGGTTGAATTTTTGTTTGAAAATTTCAATGGTTTATTGGACCCTTGGAGGGAATATCTCTGGTACTGGACCAAAGAAATTCCACCAATAGATAAACCATTAAGGAAAGGTATATTTGGCTTTAGTTTTGAAATAAATAAACCAAGTATATTTGAAAGATTCATTTTGATCCTAAAACACATTGGTCTATGCATCAACATAGTCCTAATAAGTATATCCCTGGGGATCATAGGGTTTTTCAAAGTTTTTTGGTTTAAACAAATTTTGTTCCCACTGGGAAGGGGTGAGAACTTGCAAAATTTGCAAAGTTGAATGAGTAATAGTAGATTCATCCCTGGGATCCATTTTTTGAGTAATTTCGATGGATTTGGAATGAACTAAAATGTACTCATGATATTCCCAAGTTTTTCGAAAATCATTTGGCTTAAAATACCATCCTGAAGGGAAAATATTAGAAGCCACTTGATTTGGAGATGGATGAAAGAATTCTGGCTCAATTTGTAGAATATTCTTTACTTGATTTTCTTTTTTGAAGTAAGGAGTTTCTAAATTGGTTTGTGTTTTACTAATAACTTCTTTGCAAGAAGAGGTTGTAGTTACTAGTTGTTTCTGGCGATTTTGGGAAGGTCCAATCTTTGTTATCTGAGGTAGTTGACTCAGGTGATCGTACCTTTATTTGGTTAGTAACTCTTGTGGTGGAACAGATACAATTTGTCCCCACGTTTGGTTTGGGAGCTGCTTCTGAGCATACAACTGAGTATATGAATTTACAGTATTTTTGGAAGAAGCTCTCGTCTGAGGTTTGTGGGTGGATGACCCAGTTTGGTTTTGGGTAGATGACCAATTTGTTCTCCCTGTTGGCTTTACAACATTTGGAGGATTTGTTGGAGTTGCTTCGATGAAATTGGAGACACCGTTTGACTTTAATTTTAGCTAGATGACCCAGTTTGTGGTTTTGGTTTTCTCTCAACACTACCTACCCTGAAGAAACTCACGGGTTAGAAAGTCTGGGAGAGAGTTTGAAGTGCCTTTGATAAATTCAATTTTGAAATAAAAAACACTTAAAAGTGCTTGCCATCTGGTAAAAATTTGTTTTGATGTAAGGTTTTTAACATCTTTTTGCAAAACATCTTTAGCTGATTTGTAATCAATGCGAACTAAAAACCTTTAGTTTAAAAAATCAGATGAAATTTGGTAATGCATAAGACAATTGCCAAAATTTATTTTTTAATGGTAGAATAATTCTATTGAGAATTATTCCAATGTTTTGATGTAAAAGAAATAATTTTTTCTTTGCCGTCTACGCGTTGTTTAAGAATGCCACCATAACCAATGTCAGAGGCATCAGTTTCAACAATTTTGTAAGAAGAGGGATCAAGAAGGCTAAGACAAGGAAGTTCCTTAACCTGGGATTTAATCTGCTTAACAATGTTTGAGTGTTTATCCATCCAAGGAGGAGGATTTATTTTAAGACGCTGATGAAGTGGTTTAATGAAATTGCTTAGATGAGGAATAAAATCCGTAACATAGTTTAAACATCCCAAAAATCATTGAAGTTATGTTTTATCAATGATTTGATCGAGAAATTTATCAGCAAATTGAATTGCTCTTTCAATTGGTCTTATGGATCCTTGGTAAATCCAATGACCAAGAAACCTAACATTAGTTTGAAATAAACTAATTTTAGGTTTAGAAACTACTAAACCATTTGTTTCTGCAATTCAAATGAATTTGTTTATATGTTTAAAATGTTGATCTATCAAATGAGAATAAATCAATACATCATTGATATAAACAATAATGAATTGACTATTATCATTAAAGATCTCATTCATGATCCCCTGGAATTCAAAAGGAGCGTTTTTTAATCCAAAAGGCATAATGTTCCACTCATACGGACCAAATGGAACAGTAAAAGTAGTTTTATACCTATCTTTTTCAGAAATTTGTATTTGCCAAAATCCAGATTTCATGTCGAATTTTGAAAATATTTTTGCAAAATACAAACGTTTTAATAGATCTTGTTTATTTGGAATTGGATACCTAATCCATTGCAAAGCTTCGTTTAAAGGCTTGTAATTAATCACAAGTCTAGAAGCTCCACGTTCAATTTCTGCATTTTTATTAACATAAAAAGCAACATAAGACCATGGGACTTCTGGATTTACGAATTATTTTTTTGTTCATAAGATCTTGAATTTCCTTTTCACAGGTTTCAAGAAGTTCTGGATTCATTTGTATTGGTTGAGCCTGTTGGGATATTCTTTTCAGAAAAATCTTTTTCGTAAGGCAAGTCAACAACATGTTGTTTACGATTCCAAAACGCATTTGGTAAATTCGAGCAAATTGTTTGTTGGATTTTTTCAAAACAATTTTGGATTTGTTTTTTAATTTTTTTTTTGACACAATTGTTGTTCAATATGTTTAAATGAGATATCTTCATTCAAAAAATTGATTTGTTTTTGCTTTAAAGAAAGAAGGTTTAATTCTTTGATCCTGGGTTTCTGGGTAAAAAGAAATAAAATGGTTTTGCCCAGATGTTGCTTTGAAATTCCATTTTCATCAGTCATATATGGGAATAATAACTTAGCGAATGGTGCACCAAGTATTATTTGGGTTCCCATAACTTTGGCTAAGAAAAAATGGGGTTTTAACTTGAAAACCTTCTTTTTCAATAACAACATTTTTTATACTGTACATCTAATCGTGACTTATTGGCACTATTAAACAGTTCATTGATATTTTTTAAAAATATTTGGTAGGAATGATACCTTCTAAAATCATATTAGCATCAGCTCCTGTGCAAACAAAATAGTTTGATCCAAGATAAAATCATTATTGATAATGATTTTAGCACGGATATAAAATTTATGAGTAAGAATTTTGTCAATCAAGTTCAAAAATGGTTCAGAAAGTTCTTTGTCATTTTAAGAAACTTGATTTGTTTTATCTTTTTGAGATTTTAGGAGTTGCTCTCTTTGGAGTAACATGTTTGTTGTAAGCTGCATATCTTGGAGTTAGGATATGAATTGGGTGTTTGTTTCTTGTTGAAGTTTAATGATGCTTACTTTAGCTTTAAGGTTCCGTACATCAAGTTGAAAATCTTTAAGCGTTGTAGGTTTGACAAAGTATTTAAATTTTTCCAAAGTTTGGGTCAAATAGTATCTATTGAGGGAAACAGATGGTTTGTGATTGGAAGAACATAGAGTTTGATTGAGAATATCTTTAAGCTTAAACAAATATTGTTCTTTATCAAAATCTGGAAGTTTGGCAATGATATCAAGAAGGAGATCTTATTCCTTCGTAATAACATTAATTTCTGAAGATGAGTTTTCTGAAAAATCATTTTCTTGAATTTGATTAAGATCTTTAGAAGAGCTTTTCTCATATTCAGATTCAGAAGTTTCAATCAAAAGATTGTTTATTTGATCAAGGACAGATTCCTCAACGTTTCTAATCTTTTTAAGTTTTCTTGTAAACTGGCAATACTTAGAAATATGACTAGGTTTACCACATTTAAAACAAATGACTTTTCCTTGATTTGGAAAATCAATTTTCGGTTTAGACAAAAATTCTTGTTTAAGCCTTCGTGGAGGTGTATTATTTTTGTATTTTTGGTAAAAAAATTTGGGTTTTTTGTGATAAGTTTTGCGATGAGTTTTCTTGTGAGGTTTGGATTGTTTGCAAGCAGGAAAACCAAATTGTTCACAAAAAGTTCCTAATTCTTTTTAGTTTGAATTCTTCTCTTTTGCAAGCTGATGTTGCAATTTATTATCCTGACAAATTTTAAGAGCAATTTTTTGAACGTAAGAAGATAACTGTCCATACGTCAAAAACTCATAAGGGATTTTGCCATCATTTTGATTTCTAAGTTTTTCTCTAACTTTATTACCAAGAGAAGTTGGTAATCCAGCTAGGAATTTTTCTTTCCAAAAAGGTTGATTGGCATCATCTCTTGTGAAAACTCGAGTAAAGAAAGTATCTCTATACCATCTGAAATCAGATAAAGTTCTGCACTTAAGATTTGACAAAAGTTCTACTGATCTATCTTGACATAAAGAAGGATCACCAATAAAATGTTTAATGATTGTAAAAATAAGATCTTTTACAAAATTAGGGATTGGTTCGCCACTATGGGTAATGGGTGTTCCATCTGATTGGGTTTTAATAGCTGTGTAAATTATTGTTTTATCTTCAGAAGAGAGATAAAAATCCCACCAACCTTTAAGTTGTCCGGTAAATCCAGATACTAAAAGGTTAGTTATTTCTTCTTCAGAATAATTATGTTGTGTTTGGTAAGCATTTGTGACCATCGTCATATGCTGTAAAGTTTGCAAAATGTTTGCTTCATTTTGGCCATCAATATTCCATTCATAAATATTGTTAGCGCTAAATGATTTGAAGTTTAGGTTTATTCTTTCTTCAACCATAATATATAGAGGGCTGGCTCTATGGTAATAGAGTTTTGTTGGTTTTTTCCAATGTTGTTGGTTGATTTGAATTTGTGAATCGTTGGATTCAGTTTTTGAAGTTTTGGAGTTTTGGATATCTTTTTCTAAAACATGGATATCTTGTACTCCTGGCCTTTAGTTTTAGATGACTCAGATTGAGGCGTTTCAGGAATGGTCAATTGGCTAAGTTGCAATTAAGTCATTTTTTCTTTAATTGAGTTTATCACATTAGATTTAAATTTTGTTTGTAAATCTATTTTTTGTTTTTATGTAAACTCAAAAGGTTTAAAAAGGGGTGTTTCAATTTGTGGTTTTAAAACAGTTTCAATGGTTTTCAAAACTGGTTGTTGAATTATGTGTTCTCCTAATACCTGAAGGTATTGGTTTGTATAGTTGTTTTGTTCGACAATGTTTTTGATATCAGAAGAATCAACAGGTTTTGAAACATATTTATATTTGAAAGGTGATGCCCATATGGGTTGATCACGATCATTTACAATTTTAGGAATTTGTATTGTTTTAGGAGGTGGAAATTCAGAAGTAACTAAGTCTTCTTCAGAAGTTTTCCATTCCTTTTTTATAATATCAATGCTTAGAAAATAAGGATATTCCAATTTTTGATCTTGAGCATAAGCATCAAACCAGTCAAAGAAAGGAGTATTCTTTTGTATTAATTCAAGGAATTTGTAATATTTTTCCTGAATAGATTTTCTTACAAATCCTTTGAATTCGTTTAAAAACCAGTTTCCCTGAAGAGTATATTCCTCATAATAAAATTCTTTTTATAAAAATTGTTTATCAATTTGGAAAACATTTTCCAAAACATTTATACTTCTAGCTTCCCCTAAATTTGAATAGTCTGAAGATTCAACTGAAGTTAAATCTTCATTCTTCTCATAATTTATATGAGGAACATTTGAAGAATTGTCAATTCCTGATACATAAACATTTGTTGGTTTAGGTTCAGGTGGTGCAGTTGTATAAATTATGGAAGGTAATTTTAGAGGTATTGAACTACAAGACCGACTTGATAGTCCAGTTTGAACAGACTGAAAATCATCATATATTGATCATTCTGATTTGATTGTTTGGGTTCTACTAGGTCTGTTAAATTTTAGTTTAACAGTTCCATCATGCATTTGAAATATTTGAGCTACTTGAGATATGGGTTGTAGTTTAGGTAAAGGAGTTTTTACCAAAGTCCAATCATCAGGTAATTCAACATCTTTCCACATGATTGTTTTAGGTATGGTTAAGTTTGCTTTTGTAAAGTCTGTTAAGCAAACAATTGTTTGGCCATTGTCTGGTGGAATATTTACATGAGATGTAAATGAGTTTAGGAGTTTATATTGTACTCTATATATTAGAGTAACGGGTATAGATCCTGGTTTCATGTTTAATCCATTAAGTCTTAGTTTGAGCTTTAATATATCCATTACGTTTTCATCTTCGAGATGTACCATTCTATCTGGAAATGCATTAAAATAGACTGGTCCATCTTGAAGTCCAATTTCTGCTGCACCGAGCAGAGAATCTTTAGTATCGTAATGTCTATCGTCAAACAAACAAACTAGACAAGAGGCGTTTAATCCTTTGCGAATTAAAGGTTTTAAACCAATTTGGACACAACCTATGTGTAAATAGTTGTATTCCTTTTTATGTTCTAAAACCGAGTTTCGTGAAAGAAGACAATAATCTTCGTTTTCAAGATGGATAGGAATTGATTCCTCAACTGTTTTGATTACATAATCTGTTTTGTTGAACCAATTCTTATCATGTTTTTGATAAAGAGCGTTGGGTGCCACGATTGGCAAAGTCCAATTATCGCATCCTTGGTTTATTTTTTTTAAAAAAATTCTTCTTTGAAAATTCGTTTGGATGTTGATAATTTTAAATCCTCATCATTTAGCGGAGTTTTTGAAAAGTTTGACGAAGCGGTTGAAGAACTATTACTACCGCATTTGGAGAAAGAAAAAAGCGAAGACATAATTTAAATTGAAAAATTTAAATTACGGAATTTAAATGGCAGAAAGTAAAGGCTGGAATGAAAGAACAGAAATAAAAGAAAGAAAATTAAAGGACTGGAAGATAAAGGCAGAATTTAAAGGAACAGAATTAAAAGAGCATAAAAGTAAAAACGAGGAAAATTCATATACAAATCTCCCTTGCCTTGATATCTTCACCGTTTGGATCCATAGGGGTATAATAATGAAAAATTTATCAAATTTTATGGTTCAATATATTTTGTGAAAAAATTAGTAGGATTTCTCAGATCTTAACTCTAGCTAACACAGACATAGTATATAAAACCTTAGCTTATCATACACTACGGGCGGGGACCATATCGCTTGCCTCAGCACACGGGACTTACAACCTTAACCATCCCCACAAGGACTCATGTATGATAAACAAGCTAAGGACTATATACATAGACAGAGTCCAAGCGTGCTATTGAGTACAGATCTTTAAATCATACTAATATGCTAACAAAAGTATTGAAGGCATAAAATCATATCCAAATTTAATTAATACATCTCTACTTCACCTTCTGGCTCTGATACCAAGATGGGGGAGGACCCCGGGACTAAGTGTGTGTGTGTGTGTGTGTGTAATTTAATTTAAAAAAATTTTAATCAGAAACCCTCTTTTTTCTTTTAAGAATTACTATCAAATTTATACTTATCTTAAAAATAAGGATGTTACACTTGTAGGAAGCCTTTGATCGAGCATCCATAAGCTATGAATACCCTCTCAAATTTTTCACTCTCAGAGAATTCATCTAGGCTATCGGTCTCAACTAGTCTATCACAGATCCACGGAATAGTCATGTATGAGTCTTCAATGTGACCATGTATTTCTGTTAATGCTCTTTCTTTTCCCCTGTACGCTTGACTATAATTTAGACACACCCCATAATCTCTATAGATGTCTCTTATAATCTCATTTGCATTCTTATATATGTTGCACCTCAAACTATCTATGATTACTGCTAAAGTTAATTTGGATCTCTTCATGTGAGGTACAATTAGATTATCTTGTGCATCGTGTATGTGGTCACCTTTGAATGTTCTTATAATGAGGAATTCAATGTCTTGCCATTCTCCCATTGAGTACGCTCCTAAGTACTATGGACAATTATCAACCATGCATTTGATACTGATCTTTTGCTTATTGTTTTTGACATATCTATATGTAAACTTGTGCGCAATGCTATACTTGTATAATGTTTGCCAGAGGTCATCCATATTGGCAAAAACTTGTCCCTCCCCAATTATCACATCCTTCCACTTTGTGGAGTTCATTTCAAGTCTTCTTATTGGCATCATTTGGACAGTGTATGGCAACGAAGGTGAATCTTCAATATATATAGTACCTGATCCTCCATCCCAACCTTCTGAGCATTCATTAAATCTGGACCAAATTGCATATTACAACATGTTAGTAATGACAAGTTAATATCACCTCATTCACTTATTAATTTCCATAACGAAATAAAACTTATACATATTGGTCATCTCTTAGATCATCCCTTATTGCCGTTGTATTGTCATCTTCAGCTTGTCCTTCATTTATATAGACATGGCCACTTTCTCTACTAAAATTAATTAAATCTTCAATTGCTTCATCATCTAGTATGTCCACAAATATTGTTCTATCAAACATCAATGTGAACTTCATAACAAGTTTGCCACTTTCTTTTCCCAAAATAGAGGATATCATTGTTTTAAACTCTTCATAACTTGTCCCTTCTTTAATGGTTCTTGATTTGACCCTTCCCCTAACATATATTATATCATTATCTCCAGTAATTACAAACATTCTCCCTATATGAAGAAAACATAGTAGACTTTTGCCACGTGTGCTAGCTGTAACACCTTACTTACGTAATCGTTCTTATGAGTTTTAGGCAACGGATCGAACCACTAAGCGATCTTTCTTAGCAAAGTTCTTTCAATTCCCAACCTCAATACAGGATTCGAACCTGTAATTGAGTGGGCCTTTCTAAATGGTTTAAAAACCTTATTTTTGATATCATCCCAAAGTGGTTCATAACTTCTTAACAACTCGTTGTTTCTTAATTTCTTGTATAATTACTAGAGTATTTCTTATTATCAATTATCCCAATACGGGTTAATTCAAATACTTATATTCTTACAAATAAATATTCCCTGTGTGCAAATAATGATACACACAATAAACTAAACACAATTCAGTCTTCAATTCTTTATATTCTTTTCTTCTGAATCATCTTCAAGCATTCTCTTCTTTCCTGTTCATATACCTATATGGTTGGTAGGGGAGAGTGAGATTCGAGAGAATCTCAGTAGCAAACATACAGACAATGCATGTAAGATGAATGTTAGTACATGATATGCTTGCCTTACATAGGCTCATGTTCACATAATGATATTCTGTATGCTCAACGTTTCGTACAACATACTTATGGCTATAGTAAAAATAGAAACAGAGATTCATTCATTCATACATGCTTTACCTAATCAAGCAAGGCAATACAGAAAATCAATACACAGTATAAACATCACATACATACAAGTAAGTAAGTTTACTACCTTGTGGACTTATGGCCTTCTTGAATTGTTCCCTTTTCTTCCAACCATCGGAGCTTCTTGAAAATTCTTCTATTCCTCTTCTTTCTTGACTTTTCTATGGCCCTAGATACCCAATTACATCATTAGATTCATGATTATGAGTAATTAGAAGTGTATACTAAGGCCCAAGAAGCTAGGAAGGGTTAAATGGGTTAATTTCCTTCAAAAATATGAAATTCTAAAATTTGGGGGTTTTGGCCGCGGCCAAGAATCTCGCTGCTCAGAATTTTACCGTCCTGATTCTTGGCCGAAATTGTAAAAATCATAACTAAATGTAAAAACATCCAAATGAGATGTTTCCAAGTTCTACGTGATTCTTGCTATGTCTACTTTCAGGAAAAAATATAGCCATAAGCTAAATATATACACATAGGTACATATTTCCCTTTAATTGGACACTGCTCCATAATTACCCTGTTTTTCATGACCAAACTTTGATAAATCATAACTCATAGCGTACTTGTCCAATTAACTATTATGACCTATCAAATTAAAGGCCTATGTCTCTACATTTTTACTGGAAAGTTTCATAATATTCGGACATCATTTAGCTAATGAAAAACACTTTACAATAAAACTATTTCTAGAAGACAGATTACACAACATTTACTCTTTACTTCCCAACAATTCCCAATTCATGTACAAGCATCCAAAAAATCATGAACACTTTCATACCTACACAATTTTGGCTAAGGAATCTATTGGAAACCTGAAATTTGGAAAATTTTCATTCCTTCTTCATGCCCTGTTCTAGCCAAAACAGAGCCTTACAAGACAACAATTCACCAATTTGCATTTCAATAGCTAAACTTAGTTCATTTGCTTCCAAAATAACATATAATCACATGTACATGATGAAAGCGTCATGAACCTTAACAAAACCTAAAGGGATGAACTCAAGGCAGCCAAAACCATAATAGACCAAACTCAATCAATTAACACAATCCATAGCTCAAAATGAAGCTTATACTCACATCTTTCACTTTCTAAGGCTTGTTCTTGAGTTCTCCAATTTTGGTATTTTTTAGATAGCATAAAACACCTTTCCTCAAGAAACTAAAACCATAGAAATGAAGCTCTTAGAGAGGAGAACAACTTTTATGAAGGCCTCAAGAGCCATGGAAGTGGTTTGGAAGGTGAAAATGGAGCTAGAAGCTCTTACCTTACTCTTGTCTTCTTTCTCTTTCCTCATGCTTCACCTTGGCCGACCTTTAGAGCTTGGAGAGAGAGTATGTTATGTTAAAATGAACTCACTTCAGCCTTCTTAATTCATTTAACCATGAGTCACCAAGATAAAGAAGGAAAATGGAGTAAAGAAAATGTGTGGCTAATATTACTTCTTACAAAAAGTAAGAGTTAATTTGGGTAACCATGGTCAAAGTCACTTTGGTTAACCCTCTTGTCTTCCTTTTTTCTCTTTTGACCGTAAGTTGCTGTCCAAAAAGAAGAGGAATTATTCATCTTCATACTCTTATAAGGTTGCTTTTTGGTCAACATAATGCATTAAAGTCCAATAACAAATTTGGTTGACTTTTCTTCTCTTGCTTTTTGCATTGTTAATTGGATATAAGATGGTTTCAATTTGGATTCTCTCTCCCCTTCTAGCCTTGAATGAATTGAGCATCAAAAGAAGTATATTATATTGACCAAGTTGCTCTTACAAACTTGCCTTTTGGCCAATTTTTCAACTTGATCAAATGAAGACCATTTGACTAAGCTTTCGTTCCTTCCTGTGACTGTTACTAAATAGGGCTTAGTAGTCTATTTTATTCAGGCATATTCTGTAGCCTTTAGTCCCAAAATTTGGGATATTACACTAGCCATCATAGCTGTCCACCTATACAATACAGTTGTCATTAACAAGTTTACGACTTACATTAACAACTATCGCTACACCTATTAACAAGACATTCTAACCTCCTACATCAGATAATAATATTACCCATAGTTGTCATTAACAAGTTCAGCACATACATTGATAACTATCGCTGCACATATGAACAACTTCTTTCTCCCTTCACACACTAAGTTATATAACCACAAACCTTTCACCATCATCTTCATTCCTTATCCCTTATTTTGCAGAAACACACCATAATGAAGCCAAAAATAGAGCATACTCATAGTGAAAACATAGCATACTAAACCATACCCAGAGAATATCCATTGCATTTACCTAGGTCTGCTTTCACAGCTTACAAGTATAATTGAAAAAATACCCACAAAAGGATGACAACTTTTACACCTCTTTTGATCAAAATAAAGATAAAACATTTAACTATTATCTATAGTTGTCATTAACAACTTCAAAATGTATATTAACAACTATTACTACAACTATTAACAACACTTTTTTTCCTTCACATACCAGTTTATATAACTTTTCACCCTCATCTTTATTCCTTAGCCTTTCTTTTGCAGAAATATTCCACAATCACCGAAAAAAAGAACATACTAAACCACACCCAAAGCATATCCATTGCATTTACCTAGGTCTGCCTTAATAGTTTACAAGTATAATAGAGGCTATACTCATAAAAGATGACATCTTTTCCCCATTTTCAGTCGAAAACGAACATTAATCAAGAAAGCCTACTCTACAGAAAGCATGAATGAAATGGAATCATAATGATAACATAGGTGTTAGCATCAACATCTTACTATTGCATTGAGCTTTTCATGCCAAGACTGACGTGTTCCCTTCTATTTTTGCTATATTTTTCCCACCCCTCTCTATTAATGTGTAGGGGTATTTGGGTCATTTTACAATACAATTTATTACAAATTAGTCCTATAGGACTTTAGAGTAATTATGCCATTTCGTGGGACCAATTCTTCGTATTTTTTGTTGCTTGTGACTATAATGTAATTTTCCCTTTTTTTTATTCTTCTTTCATTATTTTGGTTCAGTCTCTAATGCAACTAAGATACGTGTCTTGTGAGATTAAATGAAATCTCTAGTCTCAACATAAAGCCATTTTTTTCATTCTCATGAGTATGAGAGAAATCTATCTATATATTGTAATATGAACCTATTTTGTATATTTTCTGCTCTAAAAAAAATATGTGTGCCTATACACACACACATAATTCCTATATGAATGGCTTCTTTAGATTTGTCAAACCCATTTCATTATTAATTTTGTATATGTAGCTTGGCCTTCCTTCATTGTTTAAATTTCTACATTCAACATAAATTTTTATGAGCTAAAGTTATTCTTACCCTTAATTTCTTCACCCTTTTTTTCATGCTAAGTCTTTACTTTTGTCTTTTTCCTCAACTCATTTTTTTGGTGTTATGTCTCAGGTCTTTGATTTTCAATCTAGTCAAACATTTTATTGCTCATTTTTTATATACATTATTTCACATGCCTCATGGCCTTCTTCACTTTGTAGACCCCACACACACGTTGCCTCATGGTCTTCTTTGCTTTGTACCCCTGGGGCGCACATGCGAGCAAAGAGAATATGTGAGTTTGTTGGAAGGTAGCTTTAATGTTCAGAATAATTTTAAGATAATTATTGAATAGAAATGAGTTACATGTTAATAGATATATTTGTAGCTTTGTGTGAGCACGCGCAGGTGCGCATGTGAGTATGTGAGTGTGCTTGTACGTGGGTCTATACATGTAAAGATAATATATGGATTTGTTAGAGGGTAGATTTAATGGTTAGAATAGTTTTAGGGTAATTATTGAAGATGGATGAGTTACATGTTAATAGATATATTTGTGGCTTTTTGTGCGCGCGCGCGTGCGTATGCTTGTAAAGATAATATGTGGGTTTGTTGGAGGGTAGCTTTAATGTTTAGAATATTTTTAGGGTAATTATTGAATAGGAATGAATTACATGTTAATAGATATATTTGTGGCTTTTTGAGGGCGCGCGCGTATGCGTGTAAAGATAATATGTGAGTTTGTTGGAGGGTAGCTTTAATGTTTATAATAGTTTTAGGGTAATTATTAAATAGGAATGAGTTACATGTTAATAGATATATTTATAGCATTAGGTGTGTACGTGTGCGTGTGCGTGTGTGCGTGCATGTGTGGGTGTGGGTGTGTATGTAAAGATAATATGTGGGTTTGTTGGATGATTGCTTTAATGTTTAGAATAGTTTTATGATAATTATTGAATAGGAATGTGTTACATGTTAATAGATATATTTGTGGATTTGTAAACTCTCATTGAGAATCTTGGACTAAATTTTTATAATTATGTGTAAGCTATGGAATAACAGATAACTTTGAATATTTTTCCATACACTTGTAAATTGTGTATGATTGTGAATGACTATCTTTTATTTTTTAAAAATAGACTGAATTAGAGTCCAATCTCATCTGGATTGAGATGGAGTTCTCTTGCTTAGTAAGGAGTTGTTCTAGTCTTCTGGTAGTCGCTTGCGCTTGTCTTATGAGTGAATCTCGATCTATGGCCTATTTGATTGAAGACCTGTTCAAAAGATCATATAGGTGGGTGGAAGCAAGAGGTTGGCTAGCTCGTGAAATCAAGATCTCATTAGTGTACTTGTGATACAGTACACTAACGAGTACCACGAGTGCACTAAAGGAAGTACAAGTAGAAATCAATAGTCGACTTAAATTGAAAATATTGCATAAGAGAAAGAGATTTAGAGCTTTCACAGACTCGGCTCTTGAAAAGCAAAGAACGAAGGACTAACGAGGATGAGGAGGTGTATGTATTTAAATTCCTAAGTAATGTTACAAATAAATTTCTTTATAGCTCACTTTATTCACATAGTTAGTAATTTAATTATAATTAAAGTATTGTTTGATTATTGTTTCCTTTTAGGCATGCTTGAATATGTTATGATATTTGATATGAATGAAAACATGATTTATTGTACCCTTATCTTTTAATGATATTATATTTACTGTGATTGAATATAACTGTTATGGTGGTTGCATTTGTAATGGGTTGGAGTAAGGAGGAGGAATTTATATGGTGAAATCTTTTAAACATTTGTAATGTGATATGCCATCATTCGGTGCATAGTGGATGTCACTTGTCAGGGCTCTTTCTTCCATGTTTTCCTTTGGCGGCATTGCATTGGAGCTATGGAACATATGACACCTCCTTAGTTTTATTTTATTAAGGAAGGGGCTATAATCTAGACTTAAGTTCTACACCTTTGGCCATGTGCATCTTAAGAATTAGTGAGTTTAAGACAATCCAGTCAAATGAAATGAGTTTCTATTGGACTATGTATTTGCCTATAGCTAAAGTAAACGGAATAAGGATGAACAGTGATATAAAAGAGGTTGCATATTGCATAATTGTAAATTACATGTTGTAATAAAAATATAGATTGACATAAAGATAATTAAATGTGAAATTGTTTTATATGAGGATCATGATATATGCAAATATTTTGTAATCAATTCCTTCTTTTAAATTATATGTGATTTGCTTATGTGTGGTAAAAACTTTCAGTAATTATTGAGATGTGGAATCTTATCCCATTATATTAACATTTTTCAGGTAAATATTCTATCAAAGGAAAAACACCTATGGAATAAGCCTTGAAGGCTTTATTGGGCTCTTTGTGTCACTTGATATTTAATCGCCATGACATTATGATTTTTTTTGTCCTAAAATATGTCAATTGATAAATGTTTTATTTGAAGCTAAACCCTTAAGCTAATATTTAAAAGTATCAAGCAAGTGTTGTTTAAAGTTTTGTATGATTGGGATAAAGTCCCTGAGGCTACAAGTGATGCTTGACGGATTGAACAGTAAGCATATGTATCATTTGGATGAGGTGTTACAGATTGCATGCTTCAATATGCTCCTCAGCTAGTCCAATTTATAAGGTAAAACAAAATTTTTCATATAAATATACAATTCTACTCTTAATTTAATACTCCCACTGCTGTAAAATATAATACAAGTGTCAAATTTATGAGGTAATATGTATGTGTGTGTATATAATCCACTTTGTTGTTGTCTTCTCATCATTTAATAGTGTTTTTTTTTCAATTTTACCTTTATTAATTATATATCTCCCTCATATATTTTTCTAACTTCTTTTCACTTATTCTTTCTCCCACTCACCCTTGCCATAAAACAGGGGTTTTTAGGAAAGTAAGTTATATATTTATTGTCTTTAACTGATTTTAACTAACTTTTCGAATTGCATAATTTAGTTATATAAACCTATTTAGGAAGTTAATCTTGATCCTAAATGTAAAACTTATTTATTATATTTTTCAAATTTTTTTAATTTATCTTATTGATAATCCTTCAATAATAATAATAATAATCAAATAAGAAAGAGATTGAGAGAATTAAGAAAAATTAATATGGTGTTTCAGAAAAAAAAATATGTTATATTAACTAACTTCTTTATGTTAATTAAATTAGTCAAATAAGTCTTATTCTCTCTGTTCCACAATATATGACGCTACTAAAAGAATAGTTTGGTCCGAAATATAAATCATTTATAAGATAATTTATGCTGATTTTTCAATTTTGTCCTTATAATTAATACTTATTTTTAATTTTACTCACTCATTAAATTTTTAAAGACACCTTTAATAAGGGTAGAAATAAAAAAAATTAAATCTATAATATATTTAATAAATTCACTATCCTTTTTTATTTTCATTAATTACTGGATGCTTAATTTTTTAAAATATCTATTTCACATCATTAATTTCCTTGGCTTTGGCGACAGCCCGGTGAAAGCTTCACAAAATTGACCAATAATTAATAGGTTACCTCCAAAAACGTAGAGAAACATGGTAAGAACTCTGACTTTTGACTTTGAAATCGTAGGCATTTGAATGAATAATTTCAACGATCAAAATTTAATGCGCGAGTAGTTGAGTCGTAGTCATTTGATAAATCCAGAAGCAACCCACCGAACTGGTTAAGGTACTATTTAGTGGAATCAAATCAAACCCGGCAGCCATCTTTGCTTGTCTCTTTATTTTTCTTCGTATAATATTTGGCTCCATGACTTTCGCAAGAAACCAAAATTACGCCTATTATGCTCTGCTATTCTCTCCCATTTCTTATTGTAAGTCCTTTTCCATCTTCTCTCTCGCTTATGCTATTTCTCTGCATTGCTCAGTTTTACCAGGTTTTTCTGTTAATCAATCTTCTTCAGTTCTTATCCATTTTTTTCCAGTTTTATGTTCAGTATGCATATGGGTTTTCATGGCTCGTTTGTTTGCTTTTCACCCATAGGCGTGTTTTGGTTGAGAAGAATGGAAGAGAGGGAAGTGAAATTTTAATTTGAAATTGTCTTTTTGCTAAAAAAAATGGCTATCAAAGTCTAAATCGAGGAAATCTTGAACATCGAAGTCCCATTTGTCTCAATCTAAACATACTCTTAGTATGTGGGTCTTTGTTTATTCTGTTTGGTTTGTTTTTCTCATGGGTATTGTATATGTATAAATATATTTCGCAATAGCTCTAATGATGATTTGCTGCATTTTTTGTAGTGAAGTATATGAAGATTATAGGTGTTTCTGTGGATATTGATACTTGAAGAACTTATATTCGATGAAGTGCTTTTACTATTTCAAAGATAAATACAAGAGCAGAAGACAAAGATCAGCACCTGTGCTGAAAGAGCAAGAGAAATCTCAGTTGTCAGAAGCTGACAGAATCACTAGATCTGCATGTTCTGCTGCCTCCAGCCGTGGTATACCGGAATTGTATGAGGAGAGGGCTCATAATTTGCGGGTTTTCTCTTTAACGGAGCTCAGGCGAGCGACAAATGATTTCAATAGGCTTTTTAAGATAGGGGAAGGTGGATTTGGGAGTGTATATAAAGGTTCTATTCAGCCACTTGATGGAAAAGGAGATTCTATTTTAGTTGCCATCAAAAAGCTGAACAAGGATGGATTACAGGTATGAGCTTCAAAAAGTTATTTGGACCCAACTTTAAAATTTTACTTTGACTATTCACAGTTGTCAATTTTTTTATGATAGTATCAAGTTCTGAGTGATCCAGTAGATGAAATCGTCATAATTGTTTATTTATAGGATGATAAGCTGCAACAGAATTTATGTATATAAATTAGATGCTTTGGAGAAGTTTGAATATTGGATAAGAAATTCTAGTGCTGATCTTGACAAATCAAATTGTCTCTTGTCTAAGGAACTTCTGTTTTACCCTTGTGTCTTTGATCTTGTTATGAATCAAATTGGCATGTCATTAAGGATGGTGGGAATTTCAATCCGTTCATGTGTGTCACTAATTAGATGACAAGAGGCATTTGGCTACCTTAAGAGAGTCTTAGTTACTCCCATTGTTTGCGTGGACTTAGCCTGTGCTTGCCACAACCTTGCCTAAGGTTGCCCGAACCATACCTGTGCTTGACATGATCTTACCCAAGGGTTACCTGGACCATGCCCAAGCTTGTGATGACCTTGCCCAACTTTGCTCGGACTTGTCCAAAACTCAAACTCTAGGAAGGAGCCAACTTCAGTGGAGTAGGAAAAACAGAAAAATAGGAGTGGTTGTCCCTCTTAATTGCCATGATTCCAGATTACTCGTCCTAGGCCTGTGTACTTAAAATGAGACAAGCTCTAGCATTGGTCAAGACTGGATGCCAATTGATACCCTTCCAGCCCATGTTCTTTCTATTTGCTAGTCATTTTCTCTATGAAGACAATTATTGGCTGCAGCCTGCCCATCCCTTGACTCATCACTTATATGGGCCATGCGCTCTTTTCTCTTCTTGCCGAATTGGGTACTAGGCTCCTAGCTACCTGTTTTGTTGTAAGGCTCTAGTGCTGGTAAACCTTAAAAGTTCAATAAAGTATGTATGATGAAATTCAACCATGAACAGAAATAGATTTAAATAATCCAAGTTGTGCATCAAGTTTAAGCTCACATGTTGGCTGATTATTTGTGGTATTATATGGAAGCTAAGTTTCTTTAGTATAACTGAGCTCTCAATCTGTACTTGTAGCCAACTATTTGATCAAAGAATCAACTATGAAGGTCTCTAAACATTCTACTATGTTACTGTGGCCAATGTTATTGCCTGTTAGATATTGATGGTTCATATTTGTGCTCCTAAAGAAGACTTCACTTGCTCCATTTTTCTTCACTAGAGACTTTTGAGGATAAAGCTGTCTCTGTGACATTAAATTAAGAAACATCTTTATACTTCCTCAAAACTAGAGTATTAAATCAGTAATTGGCTCATTTTCTATGAAACTTAAAGTGAAACATGATCGTTTTTAGTGTCACTTAATGGAAGCATGGGGAATGTGTCCTGGGAAAAGGCAAGCGTATATCCTCATGTAACTTCAAGGTTTAATTATCTGATTACCCAAATAGCAAGTTTATTATCCATCCATTTTCCTGGTTTGAAAAATGCAGAGGCAAAGTAGATGCTCCACTTGCGCCAGTATGTGCACATTTGATTCTGAATTTAATAGAAGTTACTCATTCTATTGGATTTAATATATTTGGTTTCATAAATCTGTACTCTAGTAGCTCTTTTCTGTTTTTTTTTTTTTCCGATTAAAAAATATCCTAATTTCTGAACATCTTTTTTGTTGATCCTGAAATATAGGGGCATAAACAATGGTTGACTGAAGTTCAGTTTCTTGGTGTTGTGGAGCACCCAAATCTCGTCAAACTCATTGGATACTGTGCAGTGGATGGCGAAAGAGGGATTCAAAGACTACTTGTATATGAATATATGCCAAATAAAAGCTTAGAACACCATCTTTTTCATAGGGCATATGATCCTCTTGCTTGGAGAACAAGACTCGAAATACTACTTGGAGCAGCTCAAGGCTTAACTTATTTGCATGATGAATCAGAAGTTCAGGTATCAGTTAAAGCAAATTCATAATCACATAATAGGTACCCCTCATTTCCTTCTTGGATAAAAAAGAAACAGAAAGAAGGGGATAAATTACATGTTCGTTTTGACAGGGAAAAAAATTACAAGTGAATAAAAATCAGTTGAATTTCCTATCCCTTAAAAATGCCATAACTTGAAAATTCCCAGCTGTGAATGTATTATTATAATTTAATTTATTTAAAGGCATGTCATGCTTTAGAGATCAACTGCCTAATAATTTGAAGAGAATGTGGAAAAGCGGCGGGGCATTATAGAAAGGAGGAGGAAATTATGGATATTTGCATTTGTAGAGGATCATGTTTTCTGACGTTATTTCTCTTATTTCTGTACTTAAGAAAATCAGATATACTTACTTTTCTAAGAATGAACCTTCCTGAGATTTTTACTTACTTCAGGAGCAGAGTGAATGATTTGTTGCTGGAACATCTGAATTAATGCTCTTTCTCTATGAGGTGTCTTCCCTGTCAGTTTTTATGGACAATTAATGTAAGGGACAATTAATTTAAGTTACTTAGTGTTATTAAGGTCTTAATTCAATTTTAGCTGAATAGTCAGCAAACCAATTCAACATTGATGAACAAAGGAATTATTGTTAGTGTTTTCTGCCATTGAATCTTCAAGTTTACGTTAGGGCATGGGTAAACTATTATATCTTAATCTTGAACAAACTAAATCCGTATCAACGTCTGAAAATTGGTTATTACTCGTATGTTAGAAACGACTGGGTAGCTGCTATGAAATTTCTTTATACGTTGGTTTTCTTTTACTTATTGGTTGTAAAACTACTACTGTGGTTAAATCTAGTTAAACTTTAGTTCATTAATTTATTGGTGAAATAGATGGACTAATTGTAATTTCTCTTCAGTTTTTGTAACATATTGTAAGTTAATTACTTAATGCTGTAGGTGATATACCGAGATTTTAAATGTTCAAACGTGTTATTGGATGAAAACTTCAAGCCAAAACTTTCAGATTTTGGACTCGCTAGAGAGGGCCCAATTGCTGGCAATACTCATGTTTCAACTGCAGTAAGTGTTATACTTTGCTGATCTTGCGCTACAAAAAACAGCGATAGATTTCTATTGCTAAACTTGCTTAACAATTAGTGATAGTCTATTTTACGACAAAATCATCAAATTCCGTTGCTTGAAGAACTGTATAGTTGTTCAACAAAATGTTTTGTATGTTTTTCCTGCGATGTCCTAGAATTCATGAATCAGATTGACCAACACCAGTTGTGAGAACAATTGATTGATGAAAATAATAAATGTAATAAAGAATAGTTCTTGTAAAGAGGCATATAATTTCTTTTTTCTTCTTCAGTGATAAAGCTTACTGTGTGCAATATATATAATGTTCAATTACTCTACCTATTAAATATACCTTGATTGTTCACATCTGAGCACATAGAACTACCATGACTTGTTATATTTTCATTTGATCCTCTCCTCCAATCAAAAGAAAAAGACTATCAAGCAACTCTTTACCTGAGAAAGGATAAAATATGTGGAAACTGTATCAATGTTTCATTTTTCATCCAGCATGATTGATGCAGGTTCGACTAGAAGAATATCTGAATTATCCGGTGCTTATGCAATTTTGTTTCTCATATCAGGTGGTCGGTACATTCGGGTATGCTGCTCCAGATTATGTTGAGACAGGCCATCTCACTACAAAGAGTGATGTGTGGAGTTTTGGTGTGGTTCTGTATGAAGTTCTTACGGGCAGGCGTTCGCTGGAGCGTAACCGGCCCAAAATGGAGCAGAAACTCTTGGAGTGGGTGAAACACTATCCTGCTGACAGCAAAAAATTCAGCTTGATTATGGATCCACGACTCGAAGGGCTCTATTCTCACAATGCAGGGCGAAAAGTTGCCAAGCTTGCCGATAGTTGCCTTAGCAAGAGCGCAAAAGAGAGGCCAACAATGAGCCAGGTGGTAGAGAGATTGAAGGAGATAATCCAAGCTTCAAATGAAGAAAATGTTTCAGAGACAAGCTTTGAAGTATCCGAAGGTGACCGGACCGACCCGGTAGAAAAGCCAGACCAATCAGGACCTTCTGAATTGTATAAAAAGAGGATGGCTCATCTTGCAAAGCTTGGTGAACATGTTGAGGGTGATAGTAGAAGGAGATTTATGATCCTGCAGAAAGCTAGGGTCTTTTGAAAGTTTCATCAGCAGCAGTGTTGCATTTTGTCAGTCCAGAGGTATTTTGTATAGAATGCTTAATACAAGTTTTTATGATATAATTCCTATTTAGTGGCCTTTTATTTTGCAGTTTTTGTAGCTGATAGACTCAGTCAACCTTTCTATGTGTAGTTCGTATGTAAATGATTTCAGTCGGCCTTTCTTTTCTTTCCTTAAATGCATTCTCTCTCTCTCTCTCTCTGTCCCCCCCCCCCCCAAAAAAAATGCATGCATTTGTTATTTGGTACAAGTGCGAAATTTTTTTTAAGGTTTAGGTATCCACCACTGATAACAATAATTAATCCTCTTGTATCGTAGACTTCCCGAAGGATTTTAGACTAACCATGAGACCCTTTCCTTTTTTTTTTTTTTTTGGCCAGAATGAGACCCTCTCCATACACACCTTAGGATCGAACCTCTAAGGATGTGTTTGTAAAGGGTCTCAATACTCAAAAGCCACTTTTTAGCTTTTTATGATGTTTGAATCAATATTTTTTCAATTAGGCTTTTAAAGAAAAAACTGCATTAAACCATAAGCTAAAATTTGGGAAAATCCCATATAAAGACAATTAAATTACCTAAATTCTAATTTAAATAACTGAACTTAAAAAATTATATATCAGGTTATGTGTCATAATTAAGAATTTAGGCCAAATTACCTTCCTATCTCAGTTATTAAAACAAAAAAATTAAAAATATAATCCTATTATTTACTTTATCAATTAATTTCTTACAAAGTATTGTACGACAGTATGCTCCAACTTTTCACACCTCCATACACGCACTAACAACTACACAATAATGCATAGCCCTAATTGACATGAAAATGTATGATACTCATTAATTTGACAATGATATATTTGTTTTTAAATTTTGAATACAAAGACAAATATATTATTGTTGAGTCCCTTTGATCAAATTTACTTAAAACTTAAATATATTTATTTAAATAAGAAATTATAATAAACTTGATAAACTTTTAAAAAGACGTGAACAAATTTCACCACATTCATCAAAAGCCCCAAGTCTGCTAGTGATATCATCAGCGAGGGATGACAAATTGCAAATATTTGTCAGAAAAAATAATTTTAAGCCATCAAATTCACAATAGATTGCATTCACAATAGTTAAAATGCAAGTTCCACAGAGAAAAAAGATAATCACCTTTCACCTTAAACATTGAATTATCATAATTTATTCACACAATCTAAAGGGAGAAGGGTTCCAGTTGAGATCATTGTGGAAGGAAAATTGGAAGGGAAAATATTTAAGATAAGAGAGATGAGGGTAGTAAAATCATTTTACCTACATTTTGTGATCCTAAATTAGGTCTATGACTTAATTATGGATTTGTTGAATTTACCAACTCGATTTAAAATTTTATTAGTTCAAGTGACTTTAAATGGGATTTTCCCCTAAAATTTTATGCTTTTGGCTTTTCCACCGTGGGAAGAGAAGTTTATATCATGGAGAAAAAATGAATTAAATATCTCATGAAGAAAATGTATTAGGTCCCACCTTTTCTTAAAATAACATTTTGATCGTTAATGAAAATTTTGATCCTAATTACATAAGTTTACTTAAAGATTAATAATAATAATTTTCTAATTTTACCCTTATTATGAGAGTATTCAAAGAAAAAATAAATAATAAAATTTAAAGAAAATTGGTAAAGACTCCCTTGTTAGAAATTTAATTGGCCCCCATAGGAAATTTTCTAATTTTATCCCTGTCAGCCTCTGGTCATAGAGAACATAATAGCCCTTGATAAATCATGTTATGCTTTTTGTTTGACATATCTTGATAATATATTTTTCTGTTTTAATTAGTTATTGGATATTGGTTCTTACTATGGGCAAATGGGGCAAAGGAATTGAATTTTGGCCTGGCTTCTCTTCTTTGCTCTCTCGGTTTGCGACCCTCCTCTTATCTAAAACAACACCATTTTTTGTGTAATTAATTCATGCTGATAGCATGAAAATTAAATTTGCATCACTTAAAAAGTTCAAAATTCTTATCTTGGAATAAGCAAATTTTTATGAAAATTTTTTTTAGTATAAATACTGAAATCAATACAACAGAAGCCAACATATACAAGCAATGCTAGTTTCTCTAATAGCTAGGGGGTAAAAACAATTTCTGGCCAAAAAAGATTTTATATGAATTTTATTTCAACTTAAAACGTGATTTTTAGGTATGATCCGATATAAGGACTATGTGTTAGCCATTTAGTTATGCTGCAACTCACTCGGATATAGGAACAAAAAATTTGGATAAATTTTGGATACTCTAGATTCAATTTAATTATTTTTTTTGTTTTAAAAATTTTTTTGGAGCAAGTTTAAAACAATTTTTTTACTTTAATAAACATAGAATCCAAAATATATAATCTTATAGCCGACACTTTTAAAAAAAAATAAATTTATCATCAAAAGTTGTATATTAAAAATGTTAAATTAGTTTAAATTTCATCACAACGATGAGCAAGATGCAACCATTATAGGTCAGCACAGTAGCCAAATCGAAAGAAAATGAGATAAGCGAGTTGGGTTTAGCTGCTACTGTTATAGGAAAGGGGTTGGAAGGGAATTAAATATAAGTTTAATAAAATTTGCAAAGATTCTTGGACCAAAAAAATTTGCAAAGATTCACTTTTATAGAAAGTTTTTCTCACAAGAATTTGAGAGAAATGACCATAAAATGGTGTTTGTGCATGTTTTCAGTTTTCTCTCCAAATATTTTCAATTTCTCTTCATTTTTATTTATTTTCGCATTGAACAAAAAGTTATGATGGATTCGTTTATTCTTATTTATAAACCACTTCTAACATATTTCACTAAACCAAGAAAAATCTCAGATCTTATTAATTCAATGTACACCGTAATAAATAAACGATAAAACTTATACATTCATATAAAAAATTTAATATTATAACTGATCAATTAAAAAAAGAGTCTCCAAACCGTATAGACAAAATAAGAAGAATATATATAAAGACGAAGCTCAGATTTTTTTTTTTGGAAAAAGGTAAAAAAGAAATTGAATTTTTAAAATTTTAAATAAGTTATTTTCTAAAAAATTATTTGTGAATTACTTATTAAGTTTCATCATTCTTTTATCAACTCTTTATAACACACGTGATTTAGGATTTTATAATTTAAAAAAAAAATTCTGTCTTTTTCTGTCTATTTTGTTTTTGGGCCAAATAAAGTTTCAGATATCATAGGCATGAGTTGATCATATGATAATTTGTAACCAGAAAAAAAGGGAGGAAATAGCAGCACCATGAAAGGCCCCGAAGGAGAAGTAAACGTGTACATAGTTGTATTATCTATTTTTGTCAATGGAACCACCATAGAAGCTGCTGACATCAACAAATACCTCACCATCTGCATCTCAAAAGACAAAATGCGGTTTTTTTTCTTAATAAAATAATAAAATATATTAATAAAATAGTATTACTATAACATAAAAGATGTAAGGAACTACAGAAATAAAGTACACATAAGATGGCATAAGAATAAACATACAAGTTGTAGATATGATCAACTTTTTTTGGACTAATATAATTTTTAGTCTTTTAAAGTTACTGTGATTTTAGTTTTTGTCCCTTTTTTTTTTTTTTTACTTTTGACTTGATTGGTCGATTAAGTTTGAAACAATATGTTTTGGTCTTTCCATTTTCATTCTATTTAAAACATTATTCATTTAATAAGCAATTGGACATTTTATCTCTTGAGGGACAAAACTCCATGATTTAAAACTTAAGAGGCTGAAAGTAAAATGATGGTAAGCTTAAACTGTATTAAGGCATATTTATATTCCTTATAATTTAATAAGCATATGGATCATTTTGTCTCCTGAGGCATAAAAACCCATGATTTAAAACTTGAGAGGTCAAAATTAAAATTAGGGTAAATTTAAGAATCAAAGATTGTCATAAATAATTTTTATATTCCTTATAATTTAATAAGCATTTGGACAATTTTTCTCCTTAAGGGTCTAAAACCCATGATTTAAAGTTTAAGAGGTGTTACGAGTGCAGGATGGTGTATTTAGAAAATGTAAGTATACACTGTCGTAATCAAGTAATATAGAAGTGAGTAGAGTATCGTTCTCATGAGGATTGATCACTAAGTACCAAAATCGGTAATTTTAATTATATTTAGTCGGTCGATTAGTTATGATTGAGATTGCAAGATAAAAATGATGAAATATGAATACAAGTGATATGAAAACAAATATGATAAAAAAGCCCTAGAGATTAGATTTCACTTAACAAATTTTGGATTGAATCACTTATCTATTCTAGTATAATTTATTCTACATGATTGATAGTCGATTTTCTTTAATTTAATTACTAGCCTCTTCCAAGGTTAAGTAATTCTATAATTAATTGCTAACCCAATATATTCCTATATGAATTTAAGCAATTAATCATGCATTACGATTTATGGAATTCATTTAAGACTACACAACCCATATCAATATATTCTTATTTCATATGCAAATTATGGTTTTAATTATAGGATCCACACACATATATCTTCTTTCGATCTCAACATACATATTGAAATCATTCAAGAGGTAGCCAATCAATTGAAAGCATTAAAAACAATAATTAAAACTCAATCAG
Source organism: Albizia julibrissin (assembly GCA_037074505.1). Taxonomy (NCBI): domain Eukaryota; kingdom Viridiplantae; phylum Streptophyta; class Magnoliopsida; order Fabales; family Fabaceae; genus Albizia; species Albizia julibrissin. The sequence continues at coordinate 32,031,783 of CM073486.1, read as the reverse complement.
GAAGAAAAAATTAAAACTAGATTTAATAAGTTAAGATTCAATCCGTCATTAGTAAGCTACGTCATCACCCTAGGAAAAAGAAAATTTATCTCATAATAAAATTAAAAAAAACCAAAATAAATTACAAACATCATAAATATTGCATAAACTTTAATTACAAAAACATAAAAATACAACTACAAGATGCATGAAAATAAAAAATCTAGCATACCACATTAATCTGTAACCAATCACCATTAATGGGTTTTCTCTTGGAATTTGAATTTTATCAGTTCTCCTTATTGACTCCAAACCACATTTCCTAATATGAAAATCCAATAATCAATGAGATCATACTTTCCTGATCAGTAGGCTAATCAACATCAATGAGGTATTTTTTAACTTTTATTTTGAATTTTTCTTTTATTGCGAGGAAAAAAATTTCCAAACTTGTTAAATTGCAAGCCAATTACTGTTTATGACATTTATTTTCCCAACCTTAATTAAACGTCAATCACCACCAATGGCATTTATTATTTTTTTCAAAGAAGATTTTTCGTAATTAAAATTTTCAATGAAGATTTTTTAAAAAAAATTTCTCAAATTTTTTATTATTATTCAATTGTAGGGCCAGACAAAATAAGTGTCCACCCAATCCAATATAAAAAAAGGAGCTCATTTTTTAGGCTTGGCATGTTTAACTAAAGCCTACGGGATTAGGCATGTGCGCCGTTTTTTCATTTTTGTATTATTGAAGACTAAAATAGTTAATTTAAAATAAAAATATTATCAAATCCAACTTAAAACATATATTATCCATATTTAACAAAATACAAGTACTAAGTCTTAAAAGTCAAAAACTAATGTCCATAACCACAATCAAATAAATAACTAGATAAAGTTATAATCATAAACTAAAAACTAAATAATATTTTGAAGTGGCTAACATTAGGTAAGCTTAAGAATTACAATTTATCTTAAGTTATAAACTTTGTTTGATAGTAAAGACATTGAAAATTAAGTGGTGAAGAATGAGAGAATCTGTTGTGCCAGGCAAAAAAAGATAATCCCCCAAAATTAAAATTCTATACATGTCACATATGGTTGTACAATGTAAATTTATTTTTTTAAAAAAAAGTTAAAACAGGTTGGCCCTATAGTTTAAGCCCATAACCCTACAGGGCCGATCATTTTATGCCTAACTCCTTCTAAAAGCTTTAAATCATAAGTTCAGTCCTTAATAGGCTCAGGCTTAAACAAGTTAGTCTGACTGGTTCAGCCTGATTTCCCAACTCTAACTCTCATTCCAAACAAATGGAAATGCCACCTAATCTTAAGTAGTGCTTAATAAAGCCCTACCCACTATAGTTCTTTAATGTTTTTTTTTTCATGTTTACCTCTCGTCCTTTTATCTTTTGCAAATTTTTCTCACAATTCCTATAAATTATATTGTAGCACCACATACACTATATCCATATTAAAGCAATAGTATTACTTTTATGTTTCTACGGGTATTTCTAACATTTTTCACACAAATCAAAGAAACCCTTAAACTTTATTAATTCTACCATTAAATTCAACAATTTTCTAACTCATCTACTTAATATACATAATGCCAAATGAAAATAAATAAATATAACAGTTAGTAAATGTTAAAATATACATTCACCTAACAACTTTAATAAGATGCCTTATATATCATTTGTAGATTACAAAATATTAAGAAAAAATTATAGGAAAATTACTATAGAGTCCCAAAAAAATCTTATGATGAAAAAGTCCCATAAGATAATAAATTGATTTAGAGCTGACTCCTCTCCGCTTCCAGTTGTGTCCGCTATGGTCCTTTTCTCAAAACTACACCATTTTAGGTATAGTTTTGAGTAGAGTTGGGAAAATGGATGGCTTGTTTAGGCCCTAAATTTGTAAAGGCCATGCTTGGGATTTTTGTCTCAAAAGCGAAGACAGTTCTAAAAAGGTCAGCCCTATAGAGCCAAGGGCCTAAAAGGGTCAACCTGGTTTGACTCGTATGTTTGTTTTAAATTCTTTATTTGATACTAGTATTATTGATTTTTTATTATTTGTCAAGTATGTAGCAAAATATTTAGTTGTTTTTATTTTTTAAGAATTAAGTTTTATAAGAATATAGTATATTAAGAATCCTATCAATTAAAACTTATAAAATATATTTCTTATTTCATAAATATTCTTGCTAATTTTGTATTTTTTTGATTTATTTTCTAGTGATTGTTCTGTTCATATCTTGTGTTGTTTATTTTATTAATTACTTACACTTTTTAAGACATATTTATATGAATGTTTTTTTTATTTTGTTAAGTCTTCTAATTAATTATTTGTAATTGTGGTATATAGATAATAATTTACTTTTGATTATGACTTAATGATTGTGTTTGTTTGTTGCATAATATATACCTTTTACACCTTAATTTTTATAACATTTATGTAATAAATTAGGACTTTCATTGTTGTACTTTTATTTCTTTAAAAAAATAGTAAAAAATTGTTAAAAGAGCTTTCGGCCTTACAATGCCGGACCTGGCCCTTATGTTTAAGGGTTAGGCTTGCAAAATGACTATTTTTCTTTAGCTAGACCTAAGTTGGTCGTCCCATTTAGGCCTTCCCTAGCTCTAGTTTTGAGCTTGAGATGATGGGGTTGAACATTTGTTTTTTAAAAAAATGGTATCTATGATTTTGAAGTATTTTTCAGAAGTATCACTGTAATTTTACCCTTAATGTATTTTTCCCAGTAGTAACAAGCACCCAAAATTATGATCTTGATTTACTAATTTCCAAACAAAAAATATTTTAGGATACTGAGGGCACTAAAAATTACTTTACGAATATTTTAGGATGCTAATAGCTCTAAAAATTACTTTAGGGTGTAATAAAAAATTATTTTTGAGTGGGTGGAAATCAATAATATCAATATATTAAGTTTTGACTGGTTGTTACTACTAAGAAAAATACATCAAGGGTAAATTTGACGTCAATTTCTTAAGACACAAACATGAGGTACAACTAAAAAAAATATTTTAAGGAGTTAAAAGCACTAAAAATTATTTTAAGATATTGTATGCCATTTGAAAAATATTTTAAGATGTTAAATACTTATAAAAAAATACTTTAAAATACTATATACCATTTTTTTCTTAAAAAAATTACTCAACCTTATCATCTCATTCTCAAAACTACACCCAAATGGTGTTGTTTTGAGAAAATGACTGTAGCAAACACAATTAGCAGTAGAGAGAAGCTAGCTCCAATTCATTTAGGCAATTAACACTTCATCACTCAAAGCCCATTTGGTTTAAAGAAAGGGTTGAAAAGGAATGGAATGGAAAGGAAAAGAATAGAAATGAATGGAAAATATTTTGTCATAGAGGCGTTTGGTTTGCACTGGAAAAGAAAATGGGTTGATAGGAAAATTTTTGTTTGATTTGAAAAAAAAAATGAGATAGGAAAATAAGTTAAAAGACTATTTTGCCACTAGAGTAAAATTATTATTTAAATGTCCATAGGACCAATGTACTTCCACTCACTTTTTTATATCACATTGAAGGTCACATCAAGAGACTTTTATGACTTAAGGCATTTTCTTTCCTCACTTGAAAATTGGTTCTACTAATTTTGGTGGGAATACATTTTCAATTATATAGTTGAAAATTGTGAGCCCAGGAAAATACTTTCCCACATGAAAATGTAACCAAACACTGGATGCCATTGAAAAATCTCAAATTTTCATTTCCCCCCTTAATTTTCCTCCAACCAAACAGGCTCTCAGAGCTAGCATTTCTCATTCTTGCGCAAATGATTTTCTATCAGCATATCGCATATTATTGCTTTTCAAGTTTTGAATCTCTCTTTCTTAAGGCCCATTTGGTTTAAAGAATTGGTGGGAATGGAAAGGAATGAAAAGGAAAAGGGTAGGAAGGAAGGGATAATATTTTTCCTTCAACGTGTTTGGTTCGCACTGGAAAATAAAATGACTTGATTGAAACATCATTGTTTGGTTAGAAGAAAATAAAGAGGGAAAATGTGCAAAAGACCATCGTACCCCTAAATATAAAACATAATTTAAATGCACTCTATATATGCACTTACGGAGAATAGATGCTGATCTTTATAAAGGGCAGAAAGAAATTTGTTCTTCTTGTACGACAGATGACAAGGGGCCATCGGAAGGAGGAAATTGGCAGGGCGATGGAGGACAATGGAGCAATGAACGGTGGTTGGGTGGAAGGCAATAGGCGTTGATGTCGTGAGTGGACCCCTAAAGCAGAGGATGTGCTAATGGATCTGTTAGTGGAGATAGCTCTCAGAGGTGACCAAATGGAGGACAGCGGGTTCAGACCTGGTTATTTGGTTTATCTGGAACTAAAGATGGAAGAAAGGCTGCCAGGATGTGGCTTTAAAGGGAAGAATGACATCTTTTATTGGGTAAAGCAGCTGAAGGCGGAGTGGGTGACAGTATTTGATATGTTGTATGGGGAAGAGAGGCATAATTTTTTGTGGGACTATATAATAGATTCAGTTGTCGACGATGATATTGTGTGGGAATCATTTGTTGTAGTTAGCTCCTTCATCTAACCTGCTCTGTTGGCTATTGTATATGTACTGTTGTCCCTCAACTCTCTTATTCATAAGTGAATCCTCGATCTACCATTTACAAGACTAAGCCTTTCAAACACTTTAGAAATCTATGCATCATCTTCAACAAAAGAAGAATGAAGTAATAAAGGTGTAGGGGTACCTCTGCTGGTTGTAGGAGTATAAGGTAAGATGGACCATAGTGGTTGTGGGTGCAAAGTGTGTAATATTGATTTTGTGTGTAATGTGATGCATGTGTGTAAAAGGGAACATCACGGACAAATGGGTAGGTGCATGCCCACCATATGCCACAAGTGTTTTGAATGGTTAAGTCCGTATGAAATAATGATGACTTAACAGTGTACACCTTATAGGCACATGGTGGTTAAGCAGCATTAAAGGATGTATTTTAATTGTGATAAATGATCCCTCTGTATTCATTGCATACCTTTCGCATGCTTATGGGTAATCATGTAAGGAAGCGAAGTGAGGACAGTACACTCGTGCAAGTGTAATGGTTATGATAAGTTGTAAATAAATTTTGGTACTACAACGTACCCATGAGTGTGCTTGGTTGCACTATGTAGGATATGGGCATAACTATGGCATATGTAACAACCATGCATGACTGACATTTTACTTACGGTTGAAGGAGGTCAAATGACAGTGATGGTAAAAATAACGTAAAGCATATGTGAAACATATATAAACTGGAAACATAAATTGACTTCTCCATTAAAACTTGAAATATCAAGATGTCAATGTTACATTTAACATTCTAAGAAACTATATTTGACAATTCAAAAATTACAAAAAACACCAATGTACGCTTGTGGTGAAGGAGGACTAATTATGTTCAAGCTGAGAAGTTGAAGGGGGCAGGGGAAGTTTGATGTCACAAAGAGGAGGGAATGGTCTGAATGGAGTAGCTGGTAAAGACTATATAACCAATGCCATTGTTGTGGTTACTACACACCCACAGGAGTTAAGGGACTTGCATCTGTTTGCACAGAGCCCTATGATGCCCTGTTACATAGGATTGTGCCACATTCTTAGCAGGAGGAACTGCTGGGTCTACGACTTCGTGGGTGACTTGAATGGCTTGAGCAGGAGGTTAAGGACATTTATCATAGATAATATGCACCTCAGATAGACCGGCGGTGTCGTTCCCATGAGAATTATCATTTTCAGGAACCCCCGCGATAGTGTCAACCATCTCTTGCAGCATGGACTTTTACCTTTCCATCCTCGTATGAATAGACATTGTGAGCTTACTTAGATACTCATCCCATGTAGTCAAAGCATCCATAACAGCATCAGTAACTTTGAAGGCATTGGTCACAACCACCTTGTTTTTCTTGAACAACTGCTCCTCAAATGTACCAAATTGTTGTGCAAACAACTGCTGTAGAGACGTAGCCTATGCTTCCTGAAAAGTAGCAAGCTTTTAAGCAAAGACATTCTTGACAGCATTAGCCAAAATGGATGGGTTAACAGTCGGAGCAGGTTTATAAGGTGCCTCTACCTTACCTTTACCCTTTCCTTTCACCTTTTGGGAAGGTTGTGAGCAGAGGAACCAGGAAGTGTGATATGTAATCTACTTAGGTATGACTTGTTAAACTCAAGGATCATGCAAACTTGATCACCCTCTTCCATGTAAGGGATGTTATAAGTTGACAAAATGTATAAGACCAGCTGAGGGTATGGAAGCGGAATTTGAATTGACTTGGAGTCAACCACCTTCTACATTTCATCGAATATCATTTCACCCATGTCCTTCTTTTCCTTTGCTGCGATGGAGGCCAATATAGGGTAGTCATAGTCGTTTACATGGGAGTAGTTAAGTCACTTGTTAACTAGGCAGCGAGAGTACATATAGTAAATGACCCTACAGTCATCTGGCAACTCAGTTGCCTTTAGCTCCAGCTACCTTAAATAGTCGTCCCTCCCACTCAGCAAATGGTGAATCTGTTCTTGGTTTAAGGGTATGGGTTGATAGCCTACAAGATCTTCAGAGCCCAGGAGAGAATTGATATTCATCTGAGTTAGCCTTATACTCTTGCTCCTCATCATGGTTTCAAAGTACCTCCTCCTCAGAGAGCTACTGCTATATATAGAAAAAGACTCCAGGTTGCAATAAAAGTGCCTTACCACTTTCGGGTTGTAGTTCATGGACACTTTAAGCAAATTCTCAAACTGACCAAGATATATACTCATATCGTAGCCGATATAGGCAAATAGTTTAGGCATATCCATAGACACGATAGGGGAAAAAATTTAATGGGTAAATTATGTGTTATAATTATCTTTGTCTGTGCCCAAATCCAAGGAGTTCTCCAGTATTACTGCCATAGGGGGTCCATGTTCCCGTGGGGCTGGTCGGCTTCCTTGACATTAGCCTGCCCAATAAGAGGCTCCACTGCAGGAGCTACCGTTGATACCTTAGTAACTGTCCTCTAGTACTGAGGAGGACGGTGAGGCTGTGTTTGCCTCACACATTCATATTAGGGGACAGTAGCTTCTTGCCCCTTCCATGAACGAGTGGCTGTAAAGTGGCTTGAACTACTTTTTCCACTTCCGTTGATATGGTGTCATTATCAAAACTAGTAGTTACGGGCGACGTCTCTTGTTCAGAGTCAATGGTATGCTCCGTTGCCTTCTTGCCTATAGTGGCGAGCCTTTTCAATGTTCATTAAGGAGGTTTGGATGGAATAACCTCTAATTACTTCCTCTTTGCTCTGGTGGAAATGATCGTCTTCGACGGCTCTTGCTTCTCATCGGCCGTTTTGATGTAGCGCTATTCTACCCTTATCTCCTTCACCTGTGTTTGCTTTGTTGCTTTCCCTTTTTCCATGTTGTTGATGGTTTTTTATGATTTGGGTATTAGGGTTTTAGATAATGTTGGTACCGTGGAGATGGAGCAGTTCTTAGTTACAATTCGACGAACGTAATTTGTGGGATAAAACTGATGTCAGTTTGAATGTGACTTGAGCTAATAGGATGTCGATGGTTGGGCATTCATGATAACCGGCTAGGCAGGATCACGATATACTTCCCTTAACCACCATATGTCACCATAGGGGTCCTGGTTAGGATATTATGAGTGGACGAAATCACCCATGGGCACCACATAACCAACTAATGGATATGTCACAGTTGACGCCATAGCACATCTGGCATCCTAAATGTGACATCTTTTTGTCATGGTAATCATATTTTTAAATTTCCAACATTCTCTGATAAGTGTGAAGACGACGTCGTATAGACACTTTAGTTCAAGTAACCTTTGGAGGGTGTCACTTAACCACAAGTTCACCATAGGAATTTTTGCTTAAGCATTTGACCGAAACTGTTTAAGTACTCGTGGCTTGGCCACGATGTCCCCTCTGGATGAGTCCTCAGTCTGCCTCTATCATATGACGGTGTCAGAGCAAGCACTATATACTACCGACGTATGGCAATTCTAATTCTTGACGCCATTGGCAGGGAGATGAAGAGTTTTTTATCTCTACTAATCCTTAGGTTAAATGACATAACCTTTGGTTAGGTTGTGGTTATTAATGCTAGAATTTATATGCTTGTGCAAAAGTTTGAGTTACCTGAGATGTTGCTTGGCATATTTTGGTTGATCATTTGTTTTGCTTCTGCTGAGTTTGAGTTTCATTTAATGGCGTGAAAGTACAAGTTTCTTCATGAGGTTTTGCCTCAGTCTACATTTTAAAGGGTATTGGTCAAGATGGATAGAGTGTTTCCAAGGACTGATTATGACGTTGTTAACCGTGATTGGGGGTGGCCTAAAAAGGTAATCTCTACGGATGCCATAGTCTTCGACGAAATGGTACAAGTTGGTTGTCATTGTTATGTTTTGTTTATTTTTTCCTTTTTCGTGTTTGATGTTGGATGTCATGGGTTTATTTGATAATTTCCTCCCAAAAAAACAGCATCATTATGAGGATGGAGGGGAGAGAAATGTTTGAGCACTTTGGTGAACATATTCATCCAGGGAAGATGTACAATATTAAGGACTTTTCTATTTGCGAAACTGAGAAGGGAGTTCACAATACGTTCTACCTTTTATTGTGGTCGATGAGTGTGGTTGACTAATTTACCGTGGAGGTTGCGGACCACTGCTTCAAGTTTATTAGCATTTCAGATATTACTATAGGGATGGTTCTGGGGGAGAGAGTTATAGGTATGTAATTCATAATGTAGAAATTAAATTTATGATTCCTTTGCATATAAAAGTACCATTGTCTTGGTCGTAGAATGATGATATTCTCAATCGTAAGTTTACATTTGTTATTGAGGATGACTAGTAAGTTCCGATATCCTTTAATCTTTTTAATACACCTATGTTTCAGCATGACATTTAATGTGCTTATTTTCTTTTATCCACATTCATAGAATAAACTTGATCAAAGTTATTCTATATGGGGACATTACGGATGAAGTTGGACTGGATTTCAGCCTTATGCAAACACACCAAATATGGTTCTCATCGTTCAGTATTTGGTGGTGAAGTGGGACGGGCCTCATCCTTTATTGGTGAACTACGGTTGGACGACTAGATTGTTTTGGCATCTGAGGAGGAGGGAAGTTAGAGACTTTCTTAGTTTGTCTCTTAAGGGGTTACATTGCAATGTGATAATAGTTACTTCATGGACAAATATAATTGTGCATACATGATATACATATATTTGTTAATGTCTGTTAGTTATGATATGATGATTGTTAAATAGTGTGACCACAAACTGCCTTTAAAAGTTGTTCCCCTTTATTCTCCTCACAAGTAACCATTACGTATATATCGCATCGCTTGTGGTTTTGTAATGATTGTTCAATTGTTATACATCAAAGGACTAGCACATCACCTTTACCTGATTTCAGTATTACCCACCAAATGGATTAACAATTTAGATTCCTTCTGTTCCATCTCCATATGATGGGCTTTGCGTGACAGCCATGATCCTAGGTTGTCAAAAACTTCAATAATGGTGTGATCAAGGGACGACACAGTTTCCTTGAGGACCTCGACCAGCAAGTCAGAGTTCCCATTTTTCTGTACTTTTTGGAAGTAGAAGAACCATCAACCTAACCTCTATGGGCATTGTTAGCGGATTGTGCGATGTCTACCTCGGCAAGGATGGAGACGTCATCCAAGTTTATTGGTGACTCAAGGATTTATTCTTCTTCTTCATGTATGTCTTCTTGCATTCCAAGCGGTGACCTATACCAATCACCGCCCACCCTATCTTTTGACTAAACGTAACATAGATCTTGGAAGTGGGGTAGGCACTTGTTTCTATATGATGCCGCCTTCTTGTGGACCTGACAATTAATCCCATATGAAGGAGTACCTTAAACAAATACTCCAAGATCACTAACCTTCATATAGTTATCCCACACTGCCTTGTCTGCTACCATGCATTGTCTATTAGGATCCCATCCAAATTTGGACATGTTCGTCCCATACACCATATCATACACCACCTTCCACGCTTGTTTTGTCGTCTTCATGCGTAATATGATATAGGGATTTCCCTTGATCTGGCAACTAGGAGCGCACTCCTCCATCATTGCTTCTAAAGTCTTGCCATATCCTGTCTTGAACCCATTATCCTCAATGAACTTCTAATCGGTTTACAGCTGGACTAAGCATTCCATAAGGAGCTTGTCTTAATCAGGTATCCACATGTGGAACTTTGCCTCTTGGGACTCTTCTATTGCACTACTACACAAATGGAAATGTGTTACTACCTGTTTCATGACACGTCCACATACAAACAATAGTTAAAGTAGCTCCACATTAGGCAATTTTAAACACACATGGATAACGTCATCTTGTTGCAGTGGAAACAAACTGTTTACAAGCAGAATGAATGGTATTTTTATTCATTAATAAAGGAATCCTAATCTTTATGATGAGCTATGCACCAAATAAGTATTATATATGTCAGTGGCCAGGTTGTCCTTAAAATTGTTCCAACTAATTGAGGTTTCCATTGTTGAAATAGGAGGAATTTCTTACGTTGGGTTTCAGGGTTCTAATGAATCCAACTGTTCATTTAATGGGTTATGCACGGTGGACTGGAGAATTAGGTTATGAAGGAGGCAATATACAATGATCTATTTGTTCTATATCTTCACTTGGTAGTATGAAGGGCTTCAGAGGATTGCCCATCTTAACTTTAAAATTCTAAAGCACTATTCAATGACATTACACTCTGATGAATGTAGCATGTTAAAGCACTCTGTTATGGTCTATAGTTGGTGCCCTTGTGTCCACTCATTTAGGTGGTAACACTGGCCCTGATACGGCACAAAGAAGCCATCACTACTAGTGTAACCAGTGTCGACTAAGTAGTAATTCCCTGTACATGAACAACGTTCAATGTAAGTCTACCCGAAACTCCTTAATACCACAATAGAAAAATAAATTGGCCATTTGTTTGAAACACACCAGTTGGAACTTTCAAACCATATCTCCTCCTTATAGTGTCCCTCAGCACCCTTCCATCCACGGTTGATCCTTCCCATCCAGGAAATAAATATATAAATTCTCCATTCGACGAGCATACTTCCAACACATTCGTGGTTATATCCCCCTTTCTGTTCTGATACTGACCTTTATGTTGGGTGTAATATCCCAAATTTTGGGACAAGAGGCTTAATATCAAGTCTAGATTAAGTGGACTACTAAGCCTTAGTTTAGTAAATGTTTTAGTAAGGCATAATTGTATTTTCCAAAATTCATTTATACCCTTGGGTATTAAAGGGAATATTATGGAGAATTAATGAGCTTGAGGAAGACAAAACAATGCAATTAGAAGTCACACACAAAGTATTATTGCTACCGGTGAATTTTCCTGTATGGCAGTCGTGGTTGTGTGGCATCTTTCAAAGGGCAAATGATGTCTAAAAATTCTGAAACTTTCTACAATTAAAGTAGACTTATCTAGTTTTAAGTTTATAGGTCATATGAGCTATTTGGATCTGTACACAAAGAGATATGTATTTTTAAAATTAGCCTAGTAAAACTGGGAATTTTCTATGGTAGCATCCGGAAACATAAATTATGGGAAGTTTAAGCTTTCAATTGGATAAATATTATATTTTTCCTTAAAACTATACTTAAGAAGGGTTACTTAGCCTTTAAAACCACCCAAATTGGATATTCATACAATTAGATATGAATTTTCAAATTTTGTTGAAAATTTTGCCTAGTTTTGCATTATGTGCGAAAATGAAGAAAAGGAAACAATTGTGACTAGGCTTGAAAAGGTAAATTTTTAAGAACAATTGGTCAATATTTCCTCTTCTTTTAAGCCTTAAAAACCGTCCAAGTAAGGGCCAATTAGGAAGGGAAATAGTTTGGTCAATTGGTCAAAGCCTCTTCAAATTTTTCTAACTTGGAAAATTTAACCAAAAAGACAAAAAAAAGTAATTAATGACAATTCAAGAGGCCATCGTATTTACCCATTCCTCTTGCATTTCGGCTGACCAAGGGAAAAGAAAAGGGAAATGGAATTATTTGAAGTATTTGGAGAAAAATCATAAATTTGGATTAATAGGGTGTGACCACATGTTAAGGCAACTTTAACCATTTCATTAAGTTATCATCTTTCCTCTCTCCATCTTCATTTTTGGTGGAAAAGTGTAGAAACATAGAGAGAGGGAGGGCTGGACGAAACCAAGAGCAAGAGAAAAGGAGGTTTGAGATCAAGGCAAAAATTAAGGTAAGTGATGAAAAGTACTTTTGCCTTCCAAAACATGTAGGAACTTCTTCTAACATCTTCTCTTCCTTAAAAACCATGATTAGCAAGCTTAATCAAGAGTATAGAGAGAGAGACCAGAGACGTTAAGGAGAGGGAAAGCCAAGGGATCAAGAGGTAATCTCATAAACTTGATCATCTTGTGCTATAAGATGTTGTGATTGTTGTTGTTGGTTTTGGCTTGCTTTGTAAAATATAGGGTGAAGAAAAACCTAAGGGAAATGCTACCCAAATTTCCTCTAAACATGTCTATTTAGTGTTTAAATAGCTAATCATTTGATTAGAAGTAGAAAGGAAGTGATTAAGCAAGAGAAAACAAGAAAACAACATGTACTCTTAAGAACCCTGATTTGTGCCCTATTTGTGACATGGAGAAGGAGTGAAAATTTGTTAATTTTGATAATTCTATTGGCTTTAGAAAGAAAAATTGTGTAGATATACAAGTGTTCATGATTTTTGGATGCTTGTATATGAATTTAGAATTTTTAAAATTTGTAAGGTAGATAGATGCTATGTAATTCGTTTTCTAGAGGCAGTGTTATTGTCACATATTTTTTAGTAGCCAAATATTATCTAATGACCATGAAATTTTTCGGATTAAAATTAGACATAATGAGCTTTAAATGATATGTAATAAGAAGGATTTGGAGTAGTACACTAGGATTTATGATTTTTAAAAGTTTGGCCTTGTTTATGGAATCAAATCTGGAACAGTGATATTTGGTCAATTTATAGGAATTTTTTTTGGTATTTTCCATAAAATGATATTTCTCAGTGAAAGTATACTTAATTAGTGTTACAATTAGCTTGGAATCAATTAATTTATATTTTTTTATAATTATTTATGATTTTTGAAAGTTGGACATTGAATCTGGGAGCTGTTCAGTGACAGACTTATTGAGACGTGATTTTGTCTAATATAATGAACTCCAATGTCCATGATATTTTTCAAAAACAAATTAGACCCAACAATATTTAATTTTATGGGTAATTTGTAATAATTGGATAAGTACATTGGGAGATACAGTTTTTTTAAAGTTTAGTAATGATTTTGAAAGTTGTCTTGAGATAGTAGAGAGTATTCATGAAGTCTGGACCCCTGGGATTAGGGGTTGCAAGATTAATTATTTTTCATGTAAATTAGACTCAATATGAATCACATAGGGCTTTGAAAGTGACTTTTCAAAGAACAGTGAAAAATCTGTCACCTTTATGTCTTATGAGAATTTAAGACTTAACGGCACAAATGTAATTAGTATGAACTCCAAGGGTAAAGGTAAGCCTTTAAGGCTAATGTAGCCCATTAGGCATTCAATTTTCATGGCTCTAATAATGTCATTACTTATCTAGGGCCATGAAGTGATAAAGAAAAGACAATGGTTGGAAGATCAAGGTACAAGAGGAGGACGCAAAGTCCAAAAGGTAGTGAACTTTCCTAACTTGCATAACTTGATATATGTGCTTGTGTATTGATGTGTTGATTGCTTTGATGTATTGTATGAAACATATGTGAATGTGAGGAGCTCTGTTTTATTTATACTATAGCTATTGGTGTAACATGTTGAACATTGAGCATACATATATGTCATTATGTTGGTATGAATTTATGTAGCAAACATGTCATGCACAAAGCATTTCTTGTATGCATTTGTTATCACTATTTGCTACTGAGATTCCTCGAATCTCACTCTTTTCAAATAACCATTTAGATAGGTGAAGAATGTATGGAGATATGCAAAGATGAATTACGAAGGAGAATTGAAGATTGAAATGCAAGGCACTGTTTTGTATTTAATTTAAGCACTTTGGTAGTCTTGTGGGACTACACATTTTATGTATATAAATGAACGAATGAAGTTTGAGCAGATAATAGTCCTAATTGAATTAAAGTAAAAAGACAAGAAAAATCATCAGCATACTCTGATATAATAAAACTAAGAGCTGATGAGACTTGGTGATGTAGTGAAACTTATAGAAATAATTGAAAAGTTTTTCTACCCTCTGAAAAACCCTCCCAACCCTAGGTCCAACTCCTGAGTTGAGATTGGGGATTTGTGAATATTTTCAAAAGTTGGGTAGTCCGGGTTTGAATTCTAATTCTATAATTGATTTCACTACTCATTTGCACTCATCTTGGGCTATCGGGGACTATGGGAAATAAGGTATTACACTGGGCAGGCACCTATGTTAAACCCCTTTATATTTTGACATTTATCATAGTATTAATACACAGTTCAATGGGCAAACAGAAATAGTATAATATACTGATATAATATTTTTGATTACATTACAGAAAATTCCTACAAGGTTTGTTCAATTTGCAATATAAACCCAAATACAATAAGAGACTAACAAATAACGAACCAAAAATTTCTTGATCAACATTGGACCTTTAATTTCCAATAAATTCCGTATTGCCCTTTGAGCCGCTTCTACTTACTGAATAAACTTTAAATTTATGGAAAGGGTAAGATTCATACGAATCTTAGTAGTAATAGACAATTAATCATATGAAATGTGAAAAGTAAACATGCAATGCATCACTTATCATGATGCTGCAATCAAAATTCCATGACATGTCAAACAATGCTCAAGAACCAAATGATGATTTTGTCTATATCAAAATGATCATCAGTTCCTAATTTCCATATATTAATGATATCATGATCAAATCTCCCACAAGCTATGCAGCATACAGGTAAGTACAATTATATAGTTTTTATATCATTAAACAGGCTATGCAGCACACAAGAAAGCACGGCTAGGCTATATAGCACACAGGTAAGTATAACCGCACAGTAGTTATGCACGCACACAGGAAGTCATAACCACCTTCACCAGTATATCACATTGTATAGAACATGGCAAACAATGCATATTAACTTTCTCATAGAATATGAGAGATAAAGTTACTACATATACTCCTTTCCAAAGCCTAGCTACTATTAGTCCAGACTCTTCGTCCGGTTCTGGTAATCATCAAGTTCCTAAAATTCCCAAATTGATAACAAATAAGTTATTACTCATTCATAACTTATATTAGAACTCATATGTTGGTTATCTTTACTTAATGTGCCAAATTACCAAAATGCCCCTAAGGAATCCAGTTTGATTCCCTTTTACCCGGTATATTTGTACTTTTCTAAAAATTATAACCTAGGCTAATCCTATATAATTTTGTATATAAAATCCATTTTTGACATTAAATTAGGAAAATTCTAACTCAAATCACAATTTTACCCTTGGCAGCCCTAACTTAGGGTTGTAGGGCAAAATCGTCATTTCACATTCTAGGGCTTTTTATGCTTCACAATCTAAACATCATGGAACCATCAAAACATGAAATTCCAGCTCCTATGCCAATTTTTTGATCTGGCCAAAACTAAAGATATTTTGGAGAAATTGGATTTTTATGATTTCAAGCCTTAAAACATCTTGTTTTCACTTGTTTAACCATCTAATCATCAATTGAACATAATCAACAGAAATTTGGGCAGCATCTTTCCATAGAAATTAGACATCCCAAATTTACAACAATCATCATAATCAAGCAGATTTTCAGCCAGAACACAGCCACAACTCAATTTTTAACAAGAATACTAGAGTTTTAGCAACTTACCTTGTTCCTTCCTTCTTCTTCCTCTTGTAGCTGAAACTTTTCCCCTTTCCTCCTTACGTTTTGCTTGTTCAATATCTATTCTAAGATAGTAGGGAGGTTAAGAAGGAGTTTATTGAACTAGAACATAAGATTGAGCAGAGATTCCAGTATACTTATCTAGTTCCTACTTCTTGGATTCAACTTCTTCTCCTTCTTCTCCTTGGTCCCTCCCTTTTCTCCCTTCCCTTCTCTTTAGCCGAAATGTCCCTTCCTTGTAGAGAACTTAAGAGTTCTCTAGATCATGCTTAGGTGTCCTTAGTTAAATATTATTATATTCCAATTATAACATATGTCATAATTATATATTATTTTATTCCAAAATATTTCCTAATGATAATTCCATAAGCTTCTTCTATTTTCTTCATTCCATCTGTCCATCCCCTCTAAAATATCAGATTTATTTATTTGATCAAAGTGACCATTTTGTCCTTGCAATCTCTCCATTTTCACAATAGTTGAAGATATTGGTAGAATTTCCATCAAACTTTAAAAATTCATATCTAATTGCATAGATATCCAATTGGGGTGGTTTCAAAGTCTATGTGATCCTTATTTAGTTTGAGGGAAAAATATAACCTTTAGCAAAATAGGCACTTACCCTTCCTAAAAGTATTATTTTTGAATGCTGCACTGAAATTCACCAGTTTTGCTAACCTAACTTCAAAAATTCATATCTCCTTGTGTACAACTCCAAAAATTCTAAATGACCTATTAAATTAAAGCTTGTTATGTCTAATTTTATTCTAGAACGTTTCATAATTTTTTGATATCATTTTACTATTTAAAAATATTACACAACATGACTACCTCAGAACATCCTTAATTTATGTACCAAATGACTATGTTATGTGTGACCTTTAATTGCCTTGTTGTGTCTCTAAATATGCTCTTTGATTCATTATTCTATTCCTTTAATACCACTAAGGTATAGAGGAATTTTGGAAACTAAAATTTATGATATTACAACATGTACCTTTATATGAGTACCATCCAAAGAACCCAAACACCCCCTGCCATTACCAATACCTACATCACAACGGAATGCAAAATTACAAAGGGCATTGACATAAGCAAAGTCATAAGTGTTTACCTTAAACCATCTCCAACGATCGCCTGTGCATTGCTCTCTAATAGGCTCTGCTATCTTGAAAAGCTACTATTATAGTTAGAGGGAGGAATCCAACACGAGCTTGAAGTACTTGCTTATTGTTTCAGCCGACCTTCCAAACTCAAATTGAACCACTCGATTCTTTACATAATACACCAAAATGTGTAAGAACATCACAACTTGCTCATCAACTAACATGTTCCTCATAGGTTTCAACCCTCCAATTATGTCCAGCATATGGCACAGTTAGTCAAATGTCGCCTTGTTTATCCTAATCTGGTTAAAACAACTTGCGTTATTGCTATATACCATTGTTCGCAGGTTTGCTTTCTTAGAGTGGAAATCTAACCTAAATGAGGTATAAGAGATTTCCCTTGAATGGCTGCTATATGACGCTAACAAACATTGCAACAACCACTTTCCTTACAGCCAACACAAGAGCTAAACATCTCGCCAACACCTCAACTAAACACTCATCCATTTCTCCCCCGTCACCTACACAGTTGCCCAGATACATACATATAACAAACTGACATAGCAAGACCAATTAAATCACATGAGAACAAAAAATCACAACACATTTGACAAAGGGAACCTCTTAATTAGACATTAACTACCCATGTGACGACTAAGGTCAAATCCAGATATTGTCACAAGTATACCCAGCTGTGGGTGGTCGGTTGTTGGAGCTTTTTGCCCATCAACGACATCTTACCTTATACACATGACATAACCACAAGTCGCTTGCAGTCATCCATGAATGAATCAGGATCTTTAACCATATGCATCCGATGGGTGGCTAATAGTTACGAGTTGCCCACAAAATCTTTCCTTTACTGTAACATACCCATCAGCCACCTGTGGTCACTCCCACCATGCGTACTTTAAATTAACTGATGTAAACCTTATGATTATAGGGAAGTTTCATGTTAATCATCCCCCTAACCACACATGATCGACTCTGCTTCCTAAATGTGCAATATCACATATTGAACTTAAGTTCACCTCATAGGTACTTCATCATCACTGGTCGAGGGACGAAGTTGTCTCCCTATCTTCCAGTTACATAACAGGACCCGGTGGGACTGACGTCCCGTGGCCATTGCCATGGTCCCTTAAATCAGAACAAGAAAAAGTGAACCTCAAGTGTACAACAAAATGGAAGATATAGGAAAAGACCAACCTACTTGATGTTCGGAATGTTCGTGTATTTTCCTGCGAAATGCAACTCGCCCTCTCTGTTCATCACATCCTCTATTTTTCCAACTCCAGACGTGTTTACCCTGTTCTGCTACTCCTCCTATTTTATACAACCTCATCATCATGTCAAGGGAAAATGGGACTTTTTTCTATTTTCCTCACTACTACAAAATGGGTTCCTACCATTTTTTGTGGGAACCTTATTTCATTCATTCGCTTGAAATTTTAGGTTTGCGTAGAAATGGTTTCCAACAGTAAATTCAAACCAAACACACACTGCCATTAGAAAATACCCATTCCATTTTTCCTTCATCCTATTTTCTGTGAACCAAATAGGCCCTTATACAATTAAGATTTGATCGTTTTGAGGAATTTCAGTGGCACTTTGCAAAATAATGCTCATTCGCTCCTTAAATCTTTTTTCTAGTCATATATTATATTATAGAACTAATGTTTGAGTACCTTCCCACTCCTCCAATTGCATGTTATCGACTTTTGGTGTGTAATTCTATCATTCTAATGTATTGATCTTTCTATTAAAAAAAAGGAACGTTTTGAAGTAGCTCCTCCTTGATTTTCCTAATAAGTTCTTCAACGTTTTGAGAAATGAAATAAAAATGCAAGAAACTCATTTTTTTCCTCACTTATTGATATTCTATATATTATCTGGATAAGTCCTAAATTTTATTCACATTGTAATAAACAAATTATATATCTATCATTAGAAAAAATAAAGCTAAACAATAAGATATCATAGATTAAACAAAGCTACAAACATTTGACAATTAGGGTTTGAACAATCTCACCCACTTGGTATTCTCTAATATCAAGTTATTCCTAGTCCCTTATACCAAAGGTCACAAAATGGGTGCTATGAAATGAAAGGTTGCTATCATAGTACAAAAAATGAAGATGAAGTCATACAACAATTGTCAAATTGACATACAAAAATGTAACGTACCAAATAATCCATCTCAACAAGTAAACTAGATATATGACAATCTTATCTTAAAAACTGTAAAACCCCTTAATAGTTTGACATTTATTAGAGTATTAATGCACAGTTCAAATGGCATACAGAAATAGTATAATATACTGATATAATATTCTTGATTGCATTATAAAAAATCCCTACAGGGTTTGTACATATTACAACGCAAATTGCAAATTCATAGGAAAATTTACAGATAACTAACGATAAATATCTTAGTTAGCACCAGACCTTCAATTGCCGGTATCTGTTGTATTGCCCTTTGAGCCATCTCCACTAGATGAATAAATTTTAAATTTTTTTGGAAAGAGTGAGATTCATACGAATCTCAATAATGACATACTATCAATAATGTAAAATTTGAAAAGTAAACATGTATAGCAGTATTTATCATGATGCAGCAATCAAATGCTAAACACATGTCTAACAATGTTTAGGGACCAAAGCTATGATTTTGTCTGCATCAAAATGATTGCCCGTTCCCTACTTCTATATAACAAATCATATAGTGATCACATCATCATACATGCTATGTAGCACACAGATAAGCACAGTCAAGCTATAAGCACACAAGTAAGTATAGCCACACAAGTTATATAGCATACAGGTAAGCACAACCACACAAATAACCACATTGTACAGAACATGGAAGAAAGTGCACATTAATATTCATATAGAATATGAGAGAGAATTATTACCTAGACTTCTTTCCAAAACTTAGCTATTACAGATCCTTTAACTTTCTGTCCGGTTCGGGCAATTATCAAATCCTAAAACTCTTAAAGTAATTGCAAATGAGTTATTACTCATTAATACTTTATTCTAAAATTTACAATTTGGTTATCTTAGCTTAAGATCATGTATTTACCAAAATTCCCTAGGAAACCCGGTTTAATTCCCTTTTTATCTGGTATAATTGTACTTTTCTAAAAATTATGACCTGGGCTAATCCTACCAAATTTAGTATGTAGAAACCATTTTTTATGATTTCATGTTTAGAATCCATTTTTGACATCAGATTAAGCAAATTCCAGCTCCAATTATAGATTTACCCTTGACAACCCTAATTTGGGTTTTAGAGGCAAAATTGTCATTTCACATTTTAGGGTTTTTCATGCTTCACAATCAACATCAACCCTACACAAATTTCCATTCTAAACATCATGGAATCATAAAAAACACAAGATTCCAGCTCTAACCCCTATTTTCCAGATTTGGCCGAAAATTGTATCCTTTAGGAAAAATTGGATTTTTCATAGTTTTAATCCTTATAACACCTCCTTTCACTTGTTTTCTCTTGTTTAATCATCCAATAATCAATTAAACATAATCCCTATAAATTTGGTCAGTATCTCCCCTTAAGATTTGGACATCCTAAGTACTAAAAATTATAACAAACAAACCAATATCCAGCCAGACAACAAACACAGCTTTGATTTCAACAAGTATTTTAAGGTTTTTATAACTTACCTTGTTTATGCTTCTTCTTCTTCTCTATACCGTCACTCTCTTCTCCTTTCCTTGAGTTTTTTCTTGGTTAATAACTAATCCAAGATGATATAGAGGTGGAGAAGGGATTTCTTGAACTAGGGAACACGAATAAGTAGAAATCTTTACCTACTTACCTCGATCTTGCTACTCGAACCTTAGTCTTCCTTTCTTGCTCCTATCTTCCTCCAAGTTTCTTTCTCTCCTTTCTCTTCCCTCTTTGGCCAACCTTAGGGTCTTATAAAGAAGGGATGAGAGTTCTCTAGAATTCCTTGATTTTTCTCTTATTATTTATTTTATTCATGATTTTCAACATGTGATATTTTTTTTATTATTTGCTTACCTTACATGACTTCTCTTGTATGCTCTAGACCATTATTTCATCCTTTTTTCTCTCCCTTCCAACCTTCCTCTCTCCCTGTTAATTATAGAAAAATTGCTAAATTAATTTATTTAGCCAAAATGACTGTTTTTCCCCTACACTTATTCTTCATTTTTGCATATGCTGAAAAGCTGGGCAGAATTTTTATCTAACATTGAAAATTCATATCTAATTGTATAGATATCCAATTGGTGTGGTTCTAAAGGCTATGTGATCCTTATTACGTCTATTTTCATGAAAAAATATAGTATTTAGCCAAATAGAAGCTCAGTATTTCTAGAATTTCTATTTTTGGACGCTGCCACAGAAAATTACCAATTCTACTAGGATAACTTCAAAAATATATATCTCCTTGTGTATAGATTCAAATGACTTACATGAACTATCAAATTAAATCTTGATAAGTCTACTTTCATTATGGAAAGTTTGCAATCATTAAATATCATTTGCGTATTTAAGAATATTACATAACATGACTGTCTCATTGGAAAACACATTAGTAGCAATACTAACTTGAGTACCAAATAACTATGTTATGTGTACCTCTAATTGCCTTGTTTTATCACTTAATGTGCTCTGTAATTCATCATTTTATCCCCATTAATACCATCAAGTTATAAAGGAATTTTGATGACTAAAATTTAGGAATATACAAAAACAAAACTCATTAACCTAATATTCTACAATATAATGTAACAATTCAAATTTAGAATCAAGCTTCCTTAATTTGGATGTTGCCAAAAGGCACAACACATTCTACATAATTCAAAGTACAATCAGCATAGCTTCACCTTTGTAGTGAGAATGGAAAATGATAAAAACTTTTGTTTTGTTTTGTTTATTACTCTCTACTTCACTCAATATCATTAGTTTTTTCCCTTGCTGCATAACATGTCCGAAAGAAATCCAAAAATCGGCAACAAAATCATATATCTATATTTGTTTTGAAAGAAAACTGAACAAGATGATATAAATCATGGTTTTGCAAAAATTTAACCACCGCATGTCCATCAAACATTTGTTTTCTAATAATAGAAATAATAATAATAATATTTAATTCATTCATCTACTAGAAAATAAATGAAAAACCCAGAACATCACATTTACTTCACTTATTTCTCTTTGCTTGCATATAGAATAAAATGACTGTCAACAAACATGTAAAAAGGACACACCCCAATTAATCTATACCAGAAATTAAATTACATATACAGGTCAAAAAAATGTACAAGCATGTTCCATTGAATACCAACACTCATCATTCTATATAATATCTCTATAAAATGATTAAAATAGCAAGCATATATCAATCTTTGAAAGAAAATAGAACAATATGATATTATAAATAGGTCAAATAAAGCTAGCAGCATAAACAAAACTATATTTCCGTCTAACAACATCTATTATCTCATTTTTCTCTCCGTGGGCAAGTCCACAAATTGGCTTAATATCATTTTTCATATCAAGCATTAGGGTTCATGTGAGCTTGATTGGGATGACATTAAAGAAAAAGAGACATTGTAAAGTGTATCTCTTAGAAAAATCTTAGCTAGCACTGTCCTCATCCACTATTTCATAGATTCCTTAATCTCAGGCTAGCATATTAATTATCAAAAATCAACATTAGTTTGTAGCCCCTTAGTCTCTCATCAGATGAAATGAGCCTTGTCCAAACTGTTTGAAATCAAATTCCACGCTCGCTTGGGAAAGTATCTTGGTATATATATTGATGATCCAAGAACTGAGAAATGAAAGTATCTTAAAGTTATTGAAAAACTTGATAGGCAACTTGCTGGGTGGAAATGCAATCTTCTCTCTCAAGTTGGATACTGGCATTAATCAACCATTCATTGTCATCTTTATTGGTGTATCCTTTCTCATGTACTAAATTTTCTAGTCATTTATGTCAGATCATAACAATGAAGATGGAAAATTTCTTCTGGGGATACATTGAGAATTCATAAAGAGCTCATCTTCTACGGTGGGAAGAACTATGTTTGCCTTGTGCTAATGGCAGTTTACAAATTATTCAATTGGAGGCCTTCAATCTGTTAGTTAAACATTTATGGCATGTTATATCCAATCACTCAACTCTACTTAGTCAAATAATGTTACCAAAGTATTTGAATCCTGACCGACAATATTTTTTAAAACCTGCTTACAATAGTTTTTACTTATGGAGGCAAATGCTTAAAACTAAGAACATACAGAAAAGACTTTTTCTATGTGACGGAAATGACTTTTTACACTTGACATAAAACATGTGTAGAAACAACAGGTGTAGAAAGTATAGACTTTCCACACGTGTTCTAAAACACTTATAGAAAGTCCCACTTTCTATACCTGACTTTTCACATCAGGTGTAGAAAGTGGGGAAAGTGGGACTTTCTACACTTAACGTGAGACGTCACATATAGAAAGTCTCACTTTCTACACTCGAATTTTCATGCCAGGTGTAGAAAGTAGGACTTTCTACACCTGTTGTCTCACAACAAGTGTAGAAAGTCCTACTTTCTACACTTCTCCTTATGTGTCAAGTGTAGAAACTCATTTTTTGAAAAAAAAATTAATTTGTTTGTTTATTATGCTGCAGACCCATTTACATGATAATAAACAACCAAACACCTGACAAATAAAAACAATTACAACAAAACTAATCTGAAATATCAAATTTATTGTAAATTCAAATCCAAAATATTAACAAATCTATATCAATGCAAATAAACAAACTTGGTCTCACTTTAAAAATGAAATTTGTACAATCAAAGTTAAGTCCAAATAAGGCTCGAGATGAAGCAACTTCATATGCTTGAACTGTAGGTGCCAAAACTAAACCCAACTTCAACAATTTTAGATTAGGATCAAGAAAAATGGCACACACCTGAAATAGATGACAAGTGATGCAGATATCAAATTAAATTAACTGCATTCAAACACACACACACACACACATACACAAAACACATATATCGGATTACATTGATACAAAAATGTAACTAGCTTTTCAGTAAATGGTGGTGTATGAAAAAAAAATACTAAAGGCACTGTAGGTTTAAGTCACTCTCGTGTAAATTAAAGTAATATTCTATAGTTGGACATTAGTCACTACGAATAAATAAATAAAGAGAGGATTTGATAGTGGTGACAACTAATGTTGTTAATATAGTATTCGGTTGACTTTCCTAATGGGATCAAATTGAATCCTATGCATAGGTTTAAGTCAGTCTTGTGTAAATTAAAGTAATTAATTGAAGAAAGGTTTTTGTTTTTTGAAAACAAAAAGAAAGCTTTTTGTTTTATGAAAACAAGAAGAAAACCATTACTGCAGCATTAGATGGCTCAATTCCATTTACTTTAAAAATAAGAGCATATTATCATAACCAGATGCATGTCAAACACAGTATGTTTATCAATTGCCTTTATTCTCTTAAAGCTCCAGCCTCTAGCGAAGGAAAAAAATTCTAAAGAAATACAGTAATACATATAGCAAGAATGTTTATGCCAAGTTAAAATTTTAATAAGAGGGAAGCAGGATGTGATTGACCTAATAAAGGCTTCATGTCAGCATCCATTATGCAATTACACCACTTCATATTTAGAGATTCAAGCTTGGTTAAACTTGAAATATGCAATATATTAATAAATTTCTCCAACGTGGTACAATAAACAGGATTAATGAAGTGCACTAGACCTAGAATAGTGGATATACTTGCCTTTGCACATGACATTAGAACCAACCATAAAGATGAACAAGGCCCCTATGAATCCCAGGACATCTCTCCAAATCCAACTTAATCAAGTTAACAAGAGCAGAAAATGAACTTATTCCTTCTGCAGAAATAGCATTGTTTCTTCTAAAACTCAAACTTGTCAAGTTTGACAGACCTATAAGATTCAATTACAATCAAGTAAATCCTCAGGAAATCAGCAATCAATGGATAAAGTCTTTGGCCACAAACAACTACACATAAATATTAGCTCTATACGGGAGCACAAAAATTTGAAGAATATTATGGCGCAGCTATTTAAAAAGAGTAAGAGATACTTTCATAAACCGGTAGCAATAACGAGTAGATACAGTGTTATGTTATCTATAAGAGATCTTTTGTACTTTTCTTCTGATAAACCATATATGAAAGATGTCAAGGGACCAATGCTTGGGTAACAAATAATGGATATTCATGAAGGATGGCTGACACATAAATTGTAAATCCATAAAAAATGCCTAAAGAAAATCAGAAAAGGAAAGACTACCATTGATATACTCTAGACCATGGTTAGAAATCTAGTCACAGTGATTAAAATTCAAGGTTGTGTACTCCCTCAACTCTGCATATTCCCCTTTGTCTCCCCCACCGCCGACGACTTTGTCTCCTCCAATCCATCCAAACACGTTTCCTAGTCCATTACCGCTAAGCTGATCCACGTCTGTATGTCGTTGATCTTCGCATCCGTCAATGCCTTTTCACCGGGAGCCACGTTCATCACCGACAGTGAGTCATTGAGTTGACTCAACGTATCATCAATCTGATCCTTACAGTCGGGGAAAGTGGGTGAATTGGAGGTCGAAGCCAAGGTTTTGAGGGAGGATGATAGCTTAGAGAGTTCGTTGTGGGAAACATGAAGAGAATGCTTGAGAATGGATTCAGGGTCATTTTGAGTGAGGGATGAAATTGGGAGCAGAACATAGTACCTAGAAGTGAAAGTTCCAATACCAAAGTGAAGGAATAAGCGAAGTGCAGCTCTAAACACTACAGTAGTCTTGTTAGGTCTCACGGCAAAGCGCTGAGGCTCAGGAGGCTTGAAATCGGTTGGAGAAGCAAACATGGAGGATGAGGCCGGAGAACTGGAAATCAAAGGAGGAAGGGTGGGGATCTGGAAAGTGGGGGAGGGAGCCGAGATTTGGGCAGAGAAAGCCAAGGGAAGGAAGAGGGTGAGGCAGGGAATCGAGGAAGTCATATGGGGTTGATGACTTTTTACACCAGTTAGGCTCCTAACTGGTGTAGAAAGATTGCTTTCTATATGGGTTGGGTTCCCAACCCGTGTAAAAAGTAATTATTTATTTTTAAAAAATTAAAATAAAATTAAAATACTTTTTACACCGGTTGGGAGCCCAACCGGGTAAAAAAGATTACTTTCTACACGTGTTGGGCTCCCAACCCGTATAGAAAGTAATTATTTATTTAAAACAATAAAAAATAAAATTAAGATACTTTCTACACCGGTTGGGAGCCCAACCAGTGTAAAAAGATTACTTTCTACACGTGTTAGGCTCTCAACCTGTGTCGAAAGTAATTATTTATTTTAAAAAAAATTAAAATAAAATTAAGATACTTTCTACACCGGTTGGGAGCCCAACCAGTGTAAAAAGATTACTTTCTACACGGTTTGGGCTCCCAACCCATGTAGTAAGTAATCATTTATTTTTAAAAAAATTAAAAAATTTTTAAAATAAAATTAAGATACTTTCCACACCAGTTGGGAGTTCAACCGGTGTAGAAAAATTACTTTCTACACGGGTTAGGCTCTAAACCGGTTTGGAGCTCAACCGGTGTAGAAAAATTACTTTCTACATAGGTTGGGCTCCCAACCCGTGTAGAAAGAAATCATTTATTTTTAAAAAAATTAAAAATAAAATAAAGTTAAAGGCATTAATCATATTTGATTCTAAAAATACATATAAAAAAGTGCTAATTTATTAAAGAAAAACATTTTAAATTTACTTTCTACACTTGTTGTCTTTTCAACATATGTAGAAAGTTCCTACATCTTCATATATTTACAAAAATGCCACCGTTACATTTTTTACATGTGTTCTATTTTGAAAGTGTAAAAAATAAGTGTAAAATTTATATTTTGTACTAGTATTACTAACCATTTTACCTAGCAGGTAGGTGAGGGATCCTCTATTTCTTTAAATAGTTGGCTTTGGTGGCCTTTACAGTAGTCTGGTCTAGCATTCCCTGATCTTAGAGTGTCAAACCTTATACTACGCACTTTTGGAAAATAGAAGTTTTCTCTTTTATCC
Source organism: Albizia julibrissin (assembly GCA_037074505.1). NCBI lineage: Eukaryota > Viridiplantae > Streptophyta > Magnoliopsida > Fabales > Fabaceae > Albizia > Albizia julibrissin. The sequence goes on along the minus strand of CM073486.1, from coordinate 32,004,569 downwards.
TCTCTCTACCCTAGCAAGTGGTGCACAATAGTTTGCAACATACCTGGTTCCCATTTATAAGGTTTTTTATAGTATTTGTTAGTCAAGTAATTGTACAAGTAATTATACTGTTATATATAAATATCTATTGGTTTAGTCCACTAATGGGATTTTGAGTCAAGTGCAATGTGAAGTATGAGAATTTATTTGGAAATCCCTGCTACCTCCACGACTTAAGTTGTTGCTGTGGAAAATTGTTCGATATATCTTATCAGCAACTTAGTTTCTCAAAGGCTATTATTTAGTCTCTTTAGATATTTTTTATTTTTATGGATGTGATAATGAGCCTTCAAAACATCTATTTTTCTATATTGTCCTTTTTCCAGAGCTTGTTGGTTTGGAAGTGTTGTAGGTTTTTGAATTGATAACCACCCTAATATGGAGCTTTAACAATGGATAATGATATGGTTGATCAACCATAGGGATCCTACTAATTTTATGACATATTTTCCTTTTCAACTACTAGAATCCTTGTGGTTTGCCCAAAACAAAGTTTATCATGTAGGAATGAGACTTTTTCCTCAACAAGTGATTGCAGTGGCACAAACTAGAGCAAACAATGTCACATCTTTGTCCATGCATCAACAACATCAAATTTTTCACATAGAAGACAACCAAGCACCCTTTACTAATAGTTAAGTTCTGCATCCAGGGATTAACCTCTGTGTGTTATAGACCATGGAGAACCAATTTGCTCAGTTGTGGTTAAAGGAAACAGGGCCAAATATAGTACATATATATCGGGTAAGACTAAATGGTGCTGATGGGTACATGGTGGTTAGGGCCACATCAATAGAAATGGTAATTGCAAATGACCCACTGGTTATGCAATGGCTATTAGTGAATTCGAGGCATGGTGATGTGTGACTGGTTACATGTCGAGCAGTTCAACAAGAATGATGTACCCATTGTGTGCATATGGTTATAGAATCACAACTACTCAACTATCTTGTTTTTCCTATTACTTAACCATAATGGTTAATGTTTTGCCCATTACTTAACCATTCAGCCAAGTTCTAAGCTCTGGACAATTGTTAGGTCTTATAATTAGCATTTACAGATAACAGGTTATTATTTCGTCTAATACTTAGATAAACCAATTAGTCAAGTTGGTTGTCATTAAAGTTAGTATACTAGGCCAAAAGCAAAGTCAAGGTGGTCTAACTATCTCAAGTTGGTTAATTTCACCCTTAAAGTTCAACTTAATTATTTAATGCTGAATACTGAGCCAAGTTCGTAAAAGTTTAGGTGCTCTCTTCAGTTAATTCGGTAATGGGTATATAAATTATCCAGGTCAACATAGACAACAGGGCAGAATTTTCTATAATTAAATTCACTATTGAATACCTTCTTCTCGAATAGTTCCAGGCGAGAGAGATTGAAGCCATCAAGAGCCTTGGTTTCCTCTTATTGCTCTAGTACTTGAAAGGTGGATGGTGCGGCAGAATGTGTAGGACTATGGGACTTTGAAGGTCCAACCTGTGGTGCAGAGCCAACTACCTCAGATGTAATATTTCCTACCAAGGCAACTAGTTTGGATTGCCTTATTGCTTCTTGGAGTACTTTGTCATCCTCACTGTCTGATGATGATTCAGGTAAAGGCTCTGTAACAGTTTCTTTGCCTCTTCCATTTACCACCTTGGTTTTTGATCTTGTGATAACCGATTCATTGATTGATATGCCTCTGGGTTTCTTACCGAGAGGTTGAGCAACTTTGGTTATTAGCCTCGGGTGTCAAACCCTACAGAATTTAAACTTTCATAAAGCATCATTGCATAGTTCAAACATGCAAACAGAATTTATATAAATATATTGATATATGTTTCTTGATTACAATACAGGAGACCGAAAAATATGTAAGTGTTATATATTACATTCCAAAACTTAAGTAGTCTACACTATGATTAACATTAGAATAACTCCATAAACTGCTCGTCATCAGTCATTGAATTCGTCTTTCTCCTTGCCTTTAGAATTGTTATACTTAGCTAGATAATTTTATTTACAGGAAAGGGGTGAGATTCGAATAAATATAGTAGTAACCATAAATCATTCATATAAAATGTAAATAGGAAACATGCAATGCCGCATTTATCATAATACAGTAATCAAAATGCCTAAGCCCATCTAACAATGCTCAGGAAACAAATGATAATTTTGTCTAGATCAAAATGATTATTTGTTCCTGATCTGCACACTATCATATCATAATGTGATCACAACAACAGAAGTAGTCCTATACCTGTCCGTACTCATTATAACTTAGAGCAGGTCAATACCTGTCCATACATATCAAGTCATTCAACTGTGTCCACCTGGCCACATAGTACCCTAAAGGTTCTATGAGGTGGTTTAACTCATCTCCCATACCCAGAGAGTTTTAACATCATAAGCAATACATTAAACAGATAATGGCAATCATTGCATATTAACATTCACATAGAATATGAAAGATAAAGTTACTATTGGATGCCTTTCCTTTTCTAATTTATCTGTCTTTGTGGGTCCCGCTAGGCAGATATCAAATCCTAAAATTAATTAAAGCGATTGCAATTAAACTACTATTTAAGTCATTTCACTTCAAAACTTATAACTTTATTATTTCCTTTAAAATCACAAAATTTACCAAAATGCCCCTGGGGACCTGGTCCAACCCTAGTATTTTTACACTTTTCCAAAAATTACAACTTAAGCTCATTCCACATATTTTTACATTTAGATTTCAAATTTGACCTCAAATCAGATCAATTCCAACTCAAATTACAGTTTGGCCCTTGGCAGCCCAAACTTAGGGTTTTATAGGCAAAATAGTCATTTCACAATCTGGGGCTTTTCACACTTCACATTCAACATGAACCCTACATAATTTTTCCTCCTAAACACCATGAAAACATTAGAATCATGAAATTATAGCTCCTTTCCTTACTTTTAGCCTTGGCCGAAACTTGCAAAGGCTTTAGGAAATTGGATTTTTTTCTTGGTTTTAATCCTTAATCCACCTTGCTAACACTTGTTTCCATTGGTTTATTTATTCAATCACCATTTCAACATAATCAATGGAAATTTGGGCAGTATCTCTCCTTAGAAAATGGACATTCCAAATTTACATAAATACCGAAAACAATTCAATAACCAATCAGGATACAGTCATAACTCAGTTTTCAATAAGAATTTCAGAGTTTAAGTAACTTACCTCACTTCTTCTCCCTTTATCCTACTTGGCCAAAAAATCATGCTTTTCTCCTTATAGCTTTCACTTGTTGAATGACTAATTCAAGAAGGTATGGAGGTTTAGGAGAGGTTTTCAATATTATAACATAAGATTGAGTAGAGATTTCAGCATACTTACCTTATATAGAGGCTTAAGATTTAGCCTGGATTAAAGGGGACCACTAGACCCTTGTTTGGTAAATGTCATAGTAAGGCATAGTATTATTTCCCAAAATTCCTTTATATCCTTAGACATTAAAAGGAATTATATTGGTGAGCTAAAGAGCTCGGGGAATAACAAAACAAAGCAATTAGAAATCACACACAATATAGTAAAGTGGAACACAAAGTAATTTTGCCACCGATGAAATTCCGGTTATGGCAGTGGTGATTGTGTGACATTTTTCAATGAGTAAATGATTTTTAAAAATTATGAAACTTTTCAGAGTGAAATTATACTTATCAAGATTTAATTTGATAAATCATATAAATCATTTGGATTTGTACACAAAGAGAAATAAATTTTTCAAGTTAGCCCAGTGAAATTAATTATTTTCTGTGGTAACATTCAAAGACTAAAATTCTGGGAAGATTGAGCTTCCAATTGGCCAAAATTTATATTTTTTTTTAAAACAAATAGACTCAATGAGGGTCACATAGCCTTTAGAATCACTCCAATTGGACATTTTTACAATTAGATATGAATTTTGAAAGTTTAATGAAAATTCTGTCAAATCAAGAATTATATGTGAAAATTGGAATTTTGGGCCAATCAGAAGCTGACACGTGGCAAGCAACTTTAACACCTCATTTAACCAATAATTCATCATCTCTTTAGCCATTTTTCCCATGAAAAATAGAATCAAAATGCAAGAGTGAGGGCTTGAATGAGATGGGAAAGCTTAGAGAATGAAGAAGATCAAGCCAAAATCTAAGGTAAAGAAGTTGTAATCTTGAAGTTTAAGCTTCCTAATTGCTCCATAATCTCTTCTACTTCAATAAATCCATAGATTCAAGTAAAAGTATCAAGAGAAGAGAGGGAGGGAGCTGACGTTTTCTTAGGAGAAAAAGATCAAGAATTAAAGGTAAACTTCAAGACTGCTTCCTTTACCTTGGTTGTGATTATTATTGTTGGTTTTGGCTTGGTTTTCACTTATTTTGTAAATTGGGGATGATTAAACCCTAGGAAAAATGCTACCAAAATCTCCCCTAAATGAGGTCTAATGAGTGTTTAAATAGCTAATCATTTGATTAAAAGTAAAAGGAAGAGATTAAATTAAAGAAAACAAGAAACCAAAAAACTCTTCCTGAGAACCTTGAAATCTGCCCTGTACTGTTTTGTGCATGAGGAGTGGGAATTTGATAATTTTGATGCTTCCATTGGATTTAGGAGGCAATATTGTATAGGTATACAAATGTTTATGAATTTTGGATACCTGTATATGAATTTGAAAAATTATGAAACATATGTGTGCTATATATGTAATTGCACGTATGAATGAAGTTTTAGCAGAGAACAGCTCTAAAAAACCATTCTAATTAAATTAAAGAAATACGCCCGCATACTTTGATTTTATAGATTTAAAAGCCGATGAGGCATTGGTGATGTAGTGAATCTAATGAAAATGTTTTAAAGTATTCTACCCTTTGAAAAACTCATCTCAACCCTAGGTTCAAGTCCTAAGTTGAGTTCGGGAGACTTGTGAACTATTGTGAGGTTTAGGTAGTCCGGGTTCAAATCCTAGTCCCATGAATGATTTCACTACTCATCTCTACTGATATTGGGCTATTGGAGAAGGGTGTCACAAGGACTCCCTTCTTCTTCCCCTTATTCTTCCTCCTTTTTCTCTCTTCTTTCTCTTCTTTCCTCCAAAAATGGTTGACTTATGGCCTTAAAAGAGACTAAGTGAAGAATTTTAAGGAAATCTCTAGAACCAACTTGGCATCACCTAATTAGTTATCAATTATTTATCACATGGTAATTACATATTTAATTATATAATTATTTCTGCATGTTCCTTCTATCCCCCTTTTTTTATTTATTTAATAAAATTTTCTAGATTGCATCTACTTGGTCAAAATGACCATTTTGCCCTTACAATTTTCGCAATACTTGAAAAATTGGCCGATTTGTCCCCAAACTTTAAAAATTCATATCTAATTGTGTAGATATCAAATTGGGGTGGTTCCAAAGGCTATATAACCCTTATTAAGTATAGTTTTAAGGTAAACTATAATATTTTTCCAATTTAAAGCTTACCATTTCTATAATTTTTATTTTTGAAGTCTACTCCAGAAAAACATCAAATTCTCTAGGAAAAATTAAAAAATTCATATCTCCTTATATACAACTCCAAAAATTCCATATGACCTATAAAATTAAATATTATCATATCTAATTTCATCCTAGAAAGTTTCAAAATTTTTAGAGGTCATTTTTAATTTAAAAGTGTCACACAATCCGGTTGCCTGAACAGGAAATGCACCACTATTGTGTGTACCAACCACTTTGTTATGTGTAACCTCTATTGACTTTGTTTTGCTACTTTATGTAACAGCACGGCGTCTCCTTTGGGGTCCCTAGGCCCATGGCTATCTCCCACCGGGGTCCCTAGCGGTGCCAGACTTGAGTCACCCCACTGAAGAGGTCTTTTAAGTGGCTACCAGTGTGGTCATGGGAAAGACCCTAAGCCTTGCTCCCAGGGTGAGGGTTCGATCCACTGGGGAGGCGAAAGGAATTCCTTGGGGAATGGAAGATATCCTGGCTTGGGAAAAGACCTCTTCAGTGGGGTGACTCAAGTCCGGCACCACTAGGGACCCCGGTGGGAGACGGCCATGGGCCTAGGGACCCCAAGGGAGACGCCGTGCGGTTACACTTTACATGCTCTTTTATCATTACATGACATAAAGTCTACATGATACTAAGTGACTAAAAATTTAAGACATTACATTAGGTGCATCTTCTTACTGGCATTCCCTTTCTTCTTGGGTGTGACCTTTAATGGATGAGGAGTTTGAGTTGAGGGTTGAGTTTGAGTCAAAGTTGTCGAAGGTGTGAGTATAGCCGTTGGTGTGTCAGTGGAGTTTGCAAATGACAAAGATGATGATACTGAGCTAACTTCAAAAATACATATCTCCTTGTATATAACTTCAAAAATTCCATATGACCTATCAAATTGAAGCTTGTTATGTCTACTTTCATTCAAGAAAATTTCACAATTTCTGAACATCGTTTACTATTTTAAAGATATCACATGTGACAACTTACATTTACACTCGTCTGATGAGTTTTACGTAGCGAACTCAAACCATTAAACGTTATTCTTTTATAACACTTTCAAATCCCAGCCTCAAAACAGGATTCTAACCTGTAGTTGAGTGGGTCTTTTTGAAAATTTAAAACTTTTGTGGAAGCGTACTCTAGTGGTTCGTAACTTTGTTATTACTCATCAATTCTTATATTTTCACTTTAATTTAATTAGGAAAATTCTCTACTCAACTAAATTCATTCATTTACACATACAACTGTGTAGCCACACAAGGCTACCAAAGTGTCTAAGTTTTTCTATAAAATATACAATTTTGGACTATTAAATTTTCAGTCCACCATCTCGTTATCTTCTCATGCAACTTTCAGTATACCACATCTATCCACCTGTCTAAATAGTTGGTTGGGGGAGGGTGATATTTGGAGAAATCTCAGTAGTAAACAGATACCAGAATGCATGCAAGATAAATGCTAGTGCATGATATGCTCGCCTTACGTAGACTCATGCTCATATAATGACATCTCTGCATGTTCAATGTTTCATACAACATATCTCTGGCCACAGTATAAAAAAAACAGAGCTTTATTCATTCAAATATGCTTCACATAATCAACCAAAGCAATATACAAGCATAAATATCAAATACATGCAAGTATGGTAAGCTTACTACCCTAATTGCCCTTCCTTGATCCATCGTCTTTGATCCGGCTCGGGCACAACTGTCTGGTCCTAAAATTCCTAAGTATTCAATAAATGAGTCATTACTCATCTATGTATTATTCCAAACTCATATTGTTGGTTAACTTAGCTTTAAAATGCTAAATTACCAAAATGCCCCCAGAGACCCAATCTACGCCCCTTTGTACCTGGTCCAACTGTACCTTACCAAAAATTATGACCTAAGCTAATCCTACACAATTTTGTATGTAGAATCCATTTTTGACCTCAGAATGGTCAAATTCAGGCCCAAATTAAGAAAATACACTTGACAGCCCCTAACTTAGTGTTTTAAGGGCAATTATGTCATTTCACATTCTAGGGCTTTTCTCACTTCGCTGTCAACATGAACCCTATACAATTTTCCCTTCTAAACCCAATAGAATCATTAAAAACACCAAAATCTAGTCCAAACATAGTGAAAACAGCTACTAGACGAAAATAGAGAAAATTGGAGTTTCTTGATTTCATTCCATTAATTACCTTCCCTTCAACTCTAATCTCATGTTTAATCTCTTAAACACCTTTTAAACATGATTAATAGAAAATTGGGCAGCATAACCCCTTTAGGGTTTAACCTTCCCAAAATTACAAACCAAGCCAAAACAACCACCACCACAACAACTACCAAAAATCATCAAGAATCAACAAAAGAAACTAGGTTCTTGAGTTTACCTTTTGATTCTCTCATTTTCTCTCTCTAGTACCATTTTCTCCCTCTCTTCCCTCTTGTATTTTTCTTGCTAAACTGGTATTCCAAGATGGAGAAGAGATATGAGAGAGTTACCATAAAGAAGAAGGCAAGAACAAGTGTAAATTGCTTGTAACTTACCTTGATTTAGCTTCTTGATCACTTGTTCCTTCTCTCTTGTTCTTATGTTTTTTAAGACAATCCCTCTCTCTCTTGTTTATGTCTTGGCCGAAATATGGCACAAGAAAGGAGATAAAGAGCTTAGATAAATATCATCATCCACTTCTTTCAAATATTATATTTAATTATAAGAAGCATATGCTAATTTAATTGAATCATCATCTTTTTCACTTTCCCCATTTACTTGGACAAAAATGAGTCTTGAAAGGGCTAAGGAAAAGCTTTTTCTCTTTTCCCTTATACATGCATACGAAATTGGCTCTTGAAAAAAAGGAGATATGATCTTATTAAATACCATCTTGCACCTTTTTGAAATGTATATATAATATATATTTGCCAATTAGTATGACATATTTTACTTCTTGCTTCTTCCTTTTTCTCTTACTCTAGTTGGACGAAAGATGAGGATTTTAACAAGAACAAAGTCCTTATAGATATCCACTTACACTTCCTTACAATAATATTAGTTTATGGCCAATTAATCACAAGTAACCTTTTTGACTTTTCAAACTTCTCTTTACTTGGTTCAAATTGCTTCATCTTTTAGCAAAGTTGAGACCAAGTATTAATTTCCTTCTTGTTCCCACTTTTGATCATTCAACACCATAGAACAAACGGAAAAACATTGGCTTTAATTTTCATTAGCTAAAAGACTACTTTGCCCATACATTTTTTTGATTTTCACACTTAATGCAAAATTGGGATGAATTTTCATCAAAATTTAAAAATTCATATTTAATTGTAAAAATGTCCAATTGAGGTGGTTCCAAAGGATATGCAACCCTTACTAAGTCTAGTTTTAAGAAAAAAAATATAGATTTTAGCCAATTGGAAACTCAAAATTCCTAGAATTTTTGTTTTTGGATGTTGCCTCTGAAAATTTCCAATTTCAATCGGCTAACTTCAAAAATACATATCTCTTTGTATACAGCTCAAAATAACTCATATAACCTATCAAATTAAATCTTGATAAGTATACTTTTATTTTAAAAAGTTTCATAATTTTTAGACAATATTTTCCTCTTGAAATATGCCACACAAGCACGGTTTCCACACAAGGAAATTCACCGGCAACAATAGTACTTTGTGCTACAATTAACTATATTATATGTTACTTCTAATTATATTGTTTTATCATTCTCTGAAATCTTTAATTCACCATAATATTCTCTCTAATACCCCAATGGTATAAAGGAATTTTGGGGAATACGATTATACCTTACTGGGACAATTGTTAAACCGGGGCTTAGCAGTCTACTTAATCTAGACTTAATCTCAAGCCTCTTGTCCCAAAATTTGGGATATTACATAACACAATGTGACTATCTTATTGGAAAGTTTTCTAGCAGAAACACTTACTTGTGCTCCAAATGACTATGTGTTGTGTAAGACTTCTAATTGTCTTGTTTTGCCACTTGATATGTTCTCTAATTCATCATTTTATTCCTTTAATGCCACTAAGGTATAGAGAAATTTTGGTAACTAAAATTTGGGATATAACAATGGAGGAGAGTTGTAATAAGGCATGTTCAAATGTGGCTTATGTTTACAATGCAGATGAAAATATTAAAGACATGGAAAAGAAAAAGAATTTTTGCTTCCATAGTGCCTCTGTCTGTCAATAGTGATCATTCATGTGATTTCTCAAATAGAAAAAGGAAATGCAAAAGTAGAATACATCGATTCTAAGAACTTAAAGGATATAGAAGATATTGACAGTTGCCTAAAGGCATTTTTTCAATTGCTGGAAGTTTTTATAGTTGCTTATCATTCCAATATTTCTTCAAATTTAAACTATTAATTATATCTTTTTTATATAAGAAAGTCAATCCTTTAGCTACTCAATTTTATTACATACTCTTTTGGCTGGATTGGATGCCAAGGTTTGATGTCTCAACTTTTAATATCTAGTTTTCTCATCAAATCTTTTCCCCTATACTTACTATGAAATTTGAGATGATTCAAATTGGTGTTTGAGCATGGATGAACAGGAAATTTATGATTTGGTTTTGTATGGCCCTTTTATTGTCAAATATGTAAAGTACATTATTTCCTCTTTCTTCTCCTCAATCCATTATATTTGGCTCTGAACACTTGTGGTAATTAATTTGCTTCTAGAGATCCTATTTCAAAATATATATGAATTTTCTGGTTGAACGGGCTGGTGCAAGATATATGTATATGTGTATACTTGTGTATAAAACTTTTCAATAATTTGAGATACTTCATGGCTTTTAGAGGCACCCAAAAATGGTGCTATTATAAGGAAGAATAAGGGAGGAAGGCGCCATATTGACATGTAGGACCCGTATGAAGACCCGACGTTTCCCGAGGCATATAGGTACATAAACTCAAAAGTTCTCAGAGATTCATGGGTAGGTGGCGCTATCTTAGAGCATTTAGGAGCCACAAGGCACCACTCAGTCTAAAGAGGGATATATGTTGTAAAAACAATGGCCTTATATCAAAAAGTAGTTTTATTAAAGTATCTTTTGACATTTTTCATGATTAGCCAATCAAATACCAAAATATACCATTGGACATCTGATAGAGGTGGAAAAGCCAATGTAACTCACTGGTCTCCAGTCCGGCCATATACCCAATTTTGCCGACTGCTGTACCAGAAGCTGGATAAATCCTTCTTCCTTGACAGTTGAATTTTCCTAATTATGTTTAAAGGGAAATTAAGATAGATTTTAAGAGGTACACTAGGTACCCTACAGTGTAAAGTAAGAATATCTAGTATATAAAATCGCCAATTACCCGATAATTCTTAAAAAGGAGCATCCAGGACCCTGACTTTTGTGACATATGTCATAATTTATTTAAAAATTCAAACAACCTCCTTGCTGCTCTAAAAATTTGGCCAAGCACATTAAAAATCAAGGAAAATTAGAAAAATTCAGAAAAAAAAAGAAAGAAGAGAGAAGTTCTTAGTGTTCGTGTTCTTCACCGATTCGAGACCTGAAATCACTTTTTCAACTTCAGAAGCCTTTATTAATCTTCTTCTACTCATCAAAAGAAACATTTCTATAGTTTTTAAATTTTGATCTGAGGTGTTTAGTGTCATTTACTTGGAGGAAATACTGCCAAAATTCTGAACCGATAGGATAGATATGTAAAGGTAATCGTAAGCTTTAATATGAGTATAACATCTTGCTATTTTGATAAGTATTTTTGGAGTTCTTGACCCTTTAGGGTTTTAGAAATTTTTTTAAAATTGGTCTTTAATGGCTAATTGATGATGGATATATGGTTAATAAAGGGTTTATGGTGGTTAATTACATGTTTGAAGGTTAAATGTTGTAAAAGCACAATTTATGTTTTAGAGTTCAAATTTGGCCAGCCATGTTTCATGTGGTAAGAGTTAGATTTTTATTAATTTAATGTTAGAAATGGATTATGTGACTAAAATTGTGTAGGGGTATCATGTGGTCATGAGTTTTGAATGATTGGTTAGAAAATACAAATTTTGGAATTCAAAAGGCTATTGTTGAATCTACCAAATTCATGGAAGTCTCATTATGAGCTATTTTTGAATGGCAAAAACTTATCTAATTACTATGATATTTTGCATGGTTGTAGTAAATATCTTGGGCTTTCCAACGATAGCTAATATATGACATTTAGCCCTGTAAATTGTGAGTTATGCCTTGTTGAATTTAAGATACAAGCACTGTAATGTATTTACAGGAAGTGATGTTGACTGTGAGTATTGAGGTTGTGACCCGGTAATTGACCCTAGATGTCTTTTTTTTTAAAGATGACTTAAATATATTTCCATAGGACTTAGAATCACCCTATTTGGATTTTTCTACATTAAGTGATGAATTTTCAAAGTTAAGAGTCAAAATTGCCAAGTTAGGTTGACCTACGGATTTAAAAAGTTGAAAGCCAATTAAGTCAAGTTTAATTCCAAAAGATAAAGGCATATGCTAGAATAAAATTTAGACCTTTTTTATTGTCATTTAACTTAATGTACTAGACTTAGTGCCTGTTTGGAAACACAGTGAAAAATTGACTTTTTTTCTAATGTGGCTTTTATAGAAGCCAAATGGAAAAAAAGTCATATTGTTAATGTGATTTGCGTTTGAATTGACAGTAGAAGAAGTGGCTTTTTTTTCTAAACCCAGTGAAAAAAAGCTAGAAGCTACTTCAATGAGCTTCTAAAAAAAGTAGCTTTTTTTCTAAAAGCCCAGTAAAAGCTAATGTGTTCACAAACGCATCCGCAGATGTCAAATGGGCTTTTGCCCTCCAAATGAGCTTTTCCCCCTCCCAAATGAGATCCCAAACAGGCCCTTAGGAGGTATTTAACCAATAATGACACCTTTACCATAAATTATAACTTATAGGATTTGATCTTGGCCCGAGCCAGCTAAGAGACTCATAACTAATGACGAGTAATTGGAAAGGTATTCAAGTAATAACTCTATCTTTCATACACTATATAATTGTTTATATGCTTTGTAATGCCATGTTCTATTATATGAATTGTATGTTACAAAACCTAGCTGTAGTATAGGAAAAGCACAAGTACCATCAGGCCAATTGGGACCTGGCTTAGGTAATGGGACAAGTACGAATAGACAATCATCTGCTCTAGAATATTACAGCAACTAAGGGTTAAACAATCATTTGATCCTGAACAGTGTACACAGTGTGGCTAATAGTCACAAATAGTCATTTGATCCTGAATATCGAACAACTAGACATGTCTATAGTATACTATTTCAGTTACATGATATGGTGCATTGCATATTTATTTATCACATTTTATATGATTGATTGTGTGTTACTACTGAGATTCATATGAATCTCACCCATTTCCATAAATTAAAAATTTATTCAGCTAGAGGTAGCAGCTCCAAGGGCAAGGAGGTAGATACCAGCAACTGAGAGTTTTGGTCCTGTCCAAGTGATGATAATGGTTATCTGCTGTTCTTTTATATTATTTTGGGATTTGTAAATATTATGTAAAACCCTATGATAATTCCTATAATGTAATCAAGTACTTTATATCAGTATGTTTATGCTATTTTTGTGAGCCCACTGAATTATGCGTTGCTACTCTGATAAATGTCAAAATATTAAGGTGTTTGGCACCAATGATTTCCTCTAACTTTCATGTTCAGTATTTGAAAAATTCAAACACGTGGCTTTACCGAAGACTGGTAAGTTGTTCCAGCTCATTTGAGCATGTGACACATAGGGTGGCTAGGTAGTATCTTCTTATTGAGACAATCAAAAAGCTAAAGCCACTTTATATAAAGACACTTTAATAAAGCTACTTGACTAAAACTATTTTATGGAAAGCTATTTTAGGTGTGTTAGGCCACAATTGCACTACATGTGTCTGTGTCCTTCAAACTGTGCCACACAGTATAGATGTGGCATAAGATGGCACCATACTCCTCAGGGAATTTCCAAGTGTCCGTATATGTGTCCCTAATGGTGCCATATGTCTCTGAGGGTCATAAGAATGGCGTTAAACCAGTGTCCCTTTAAAAACACAAGTTGTATGTATCTGCCCTAAAAATGCCATATACATATCTATACTAACATATTTCGCCCAACTAATTAATCATAGATATGTAATAAATGATAATAAGTAGGGAGCTAATAAGTACAATAAATGATACTTTATATTGATAACAAAAACCAATTATTTTACTTGGAATATGATAATTATAGATATGTTCAAACCCCATTTCCAACTTCATTTTATGTCTTGAATGATCATTGAGAGATGTAATGAGAACAAATGCAAGACATAAGCTAGTCCAAAATACATGCATTCAGCATACAAATGCAAAGTTGTTAGACCATAAAAAGAAAACTCCTTGTAAGTAAAAAATATTATATTCATACATATTCTAATATCATTTCAATAAAGGTCTATGTCCAACCTATTATCAACCTGCACAAAAGAAAAGTTCCCTTTGAAATAGAAAATTACAGTATCTAAATTACAATTCTCTCTCACACCAAGTACTTCATAGTACCTAAAAAAATGAGCTCATGTCTACTAACAGATAGTAGAAACAATTAAACTACACCACCAAACCTCTAATGATTAAGAAAGATAATTTCAAAAATAAATGAAGTTTTCCTGGGAAGTCTAAACACCCTTCAATTTCCAACCCATTATCGACAGTAGAACTTGTTAAGGGAAAGGATTTGAAACTATTGAATTTTTTAAAAACCAATGAATTTTAAATAGTAGGATTTAAAGTTAAATCCAGTACTAGAAAAAATGCTTTTAAAACTAGTTGAAATTGGCTTTTTAGACTAAGTTTAGGTCTGATCTTGTATTGACTGGTTTAAAAAGTTTGTCCTTGTTAAGATCGAACCTACGACTGGTCTTAAAAGTTACTTTTTTAAACCGATTGGTTAGATGAATAGTGTTAAAAAGTTTCCATTTATAGTAAAAAAAGATACCCACTCTTTAGACCAATTAATTTTATACCCGATCTAAAAAGTGGGCTTTTTTTTTAAATGAAAAATTTATTTTGTTTCACATAAGCCTTGTTGGATATCATTATATGTAAAAGCTATATTATACTATATAAATTATATAGACAACCTTAAAAATATAAATGCAATGGATATAAAAAATAATTACATCTAATAACTATGAATCTAAGCCCTATATTATGAGATAATTGCTAAGTCTTAATTCTGACATTTGTTTTTTCAAGGTTACTTTTTCTTTTTTTCTTTTTTTTTTCTTTTTTTTTTTGCTTGCATTTTCCCTACCTCCAAAGGACTTAGATTATGCTTTAGTGTTGGATTTAGTGGATGAAATTTTAGGCCCAGCATCTACATGATGTTTACACATAATTCATATTGTCATTATCCCTAAAGTTGAATGATACTACCTATGGATTGGCTACTAGATTTCATACTTATACATTTTGACTCTTATGGACCTTAAATATGAAACATGCTTCTGTGCTACCCTAGTCTCATGTGATAAAGAAGAAGCTTCTTATTTAATAAAGCTGAGTATAACAAAGTTAATTTACAAGTATGAGATGTGGGAATATGATCTCATGGGGAGGTCTTGGTTGAGAATGAAACTAAATTAAAGGCTAATAATAAGGAAGTAAATAACTAGGTGAAAATACTAGTGATAGGGTAAGGATTAATAACTCTAAACTGGAGGATGAAAAATATTGGCTAGATGATCATCATTTGAAAGAATAAATTTGTTGGATTGGGTGGTAGTCCAATTCAACAAATTTTTCCTTTCAAACATTGATCACTCGAGCTACATTTTTCATTGTCTAATTTTGATATCTTAATCATTAACTCATTACTAGCAACTCTTCTAGTCGAATAGCTCCTTACTATTAGCCTTCACTTTGATTTCTATTTCAACCAAGACCTCATCACATGACCAAATTCAATCATACAAAATAGAATTCTCAAGTTTATATGTCAACCATATTAAACTTAGCTTTATTAAATAAGATACTCGACCTTTGTCACCTAAAACTGAGGTATGCTATAGCCATATTCTTACTAAACTCTTAAAAGAGCCAAAATGCCTAAGGTTAGTAAACTTAGCTCCCAATCCAAGGGTTGCAGCAATCAACTATAAGGATGTCCTGTGATACGAATCAGGTATTAACATCACCTATACGTCAGGGTTAGAATTACAATCAACAATCTCACCCAATACTCAATAATGATTTAATCCATTTCAAGAAGGGGATATCCAAACAAAAAAAAACTTGAAAAGAACAAAGGCATGGCAAACAAGATTCAATTAACATACTTGTATGCAAAATTTTATCCACGGAATTTGCAATGATTGGATTTGTGAAACTTGCCATTATGAGAACGATATAATGAAATTGCATTATTGTCATAATCATAAGTTTCATAATCCCAACTATAATGAATTCATTAGACAAAAATTTGTATACACCAACTATAACAACCATAAAGAATATACATCCATAAAAAAATGTAAACTTTCATGTATTACACAAAGAAATATACAAGAAGCACAAAAGGAATATCACATTTATACCTATGGAAGGAAGGATTTTTTTTTTCATTTTCTAAATCCTAGTAGAAGGGCTTCCATGTATCTGCAACCCCAAACTGTGTTCATTCAATCCCCTATTTTCAATTACAATAAGTTACATATTATATCAAATTATTTAATGCTTTTCACATGTGTACAAAAACATAAGTGATAGCTACAAAAAACCATTCAACTCTATGTTCTTCACTTGTCTTTTTAGCACTCTTCATACTCCTTTGTGTAATTAAAAAAATAAATTTGTAATAAATAAATTAAATATAAATCTACTATAAATAAATAAATATAATAATGATGAGCATGATACAATTTCATTAAATATAAACATATCAACTAGATGCTTTTAATGATGTAATAGAACATGAGATAACATATTATATGATATCGATATCATATTATATCATGAGAAGCACCATGATATATTCATGTTTAATGAAATTGTATGACTCTCATAATGAAAATTTCATATTGGTATGTCATCAGCATTAGTGTTATACTACATAAGTTCATATTGGTATGTCATTAGCAGTAGTGTTGTACCAAGTGATTAAGGTTTCAACAAGAAGGAAAAGGAGTATCAAGGGTTTGTGAAAGACAACAATTAAAACTTCAATGCAAGCAAAGACAATGAAAAAGAATGCTAACAGAAAGAGGCAGCAAAACATCTATCGAGGGTTTGTGAAAAGCAATGATTTTTACTGAATACGAGTACAAAACGATGACGACAGAGAGAGAAAGCCCAATAGAAAGGAATACTAAGTCATCTTAATAGTAGAGAGAGAGACATCACAGCGTTTGAAGGCGATGGAGAGAGGAAGAGAGCACGCGGGGGATAAGAAAGGCTAGAGATTTGTATAAAAAAAAAAGAGAAAGGCTAAAGATGAAGACTGAGCTCGAAAGTGAGTATATATACGTAGAGAAATATTTTCTAGACCGGTTTTCATTAAAGACCGATGTCAATAATCTTTTCTATACAGATTCTCATTAAAAACCGGTGTCAATATGTTAAAAACATTTTTAATGTATAACAATACCGTCTTTCAAATCATCTAGTATAAAATGTAATTATTAGAACAAAGTATAAAATTTTAGAAACATGCAAGAACTTTTGCCTAAAGGTTTTCATCAATAATAGATTAATAATACAAGGTAGATGATCATCACCAATAAGAACTATAAAAAACATAAAAGACTGAAAAATTTTCATTAATCATCGCCTAAAGGTGGCAGTATACACGTATGAAATCAAAAATTACATCAAAATATTATATATGATGATCATGATTGGCTGCAAAATAACAACTATATCAAAATATTATAACATTAGGGGTTCTTGAAACCCAGGCCTTCAAAAGATCATCATCATTCCAGGAGACTCGATGTACCTAGTCCAAACAGTCGATAATGTCATTCAAGATTGCTGCCAGCTCTTCCAGTCATTCGAAGAAGTGATCTTGCCTTGCTATGGCCTCTAGAATGGTGCCCTCGAGGCAAAATATGGCCTCAACAATTTTTTCCAATATTAGAGGTGGAGGGGTGCGAAAAGGAACCGTCGATAGCTGCAGCCGGACGAGGAGAGGGGGAATACTGCCTCTTTGATCTTGCCATTAGTGGGAAGTGTTGTCGCTCAAACAAGAAAGAGAGTAGTAGAAAGAAACTTAGGAACTAATAGTGCCTTGGTATTTATAAATTGGACTGATAGCCAAATAGTTCAGATGATGCTAATGAGACATGATGATAGGAGTTGGAAATTGAAACATTACATATTTAAACCGGTTGTATTTGAAAAGCAGTCTAAATAATAATTGCGAGACTAAATGCACATCTTATCCGGTGTAAATAAAAATGTAATGTTAGAAACTAAGAACAAAATTTAAACCAGTAAAGACTTCAACAACAGTTCAAATTAACATATTTAGATCTTGTGCCACTACAACTGGTCTAAATGTAACCAAACTATATTATAATTTAATTTACTAATAAAGTATATATATTTGATGGGAAAATTAACTTATCAACATAGAGATAGAAACAATAATAGAATAAAGTTGCAAGAGACTGAACGAGATCAAGATCAAGATCAAGATCAAGACAAAGATTAGAAATAAAAATATTTCTTTATTACTAATAATATTTTGGGCACCATCAATACATTGATTAAAAAAATTAATTTACATAATAAAAAAACCCTATATCTTCCTCTTCTTCGTTAGAGGAAGAGAAGGAAGGAGAATAAGGGGAAGAGGGATCATCCGATAGATTGTAGTTGATGTTATTGGTGTTGAGTAAAAGGTTGAGCTTATTGTTGGCAGTGTGGAATATCATCAAGAGTCTTTTCGAGATATATGTCGATAGGATCCACCTTCACATGGAGGTGCTAGAGAAGTTGCTTCACTGAAGGTGGCAGAGGAGGCGATAGAGGCTGTAGAAGAGGAGTAGGAAAAGTAGGATAAATAGAATTAGCCCTAACGCGTACCATATTGATATTATAGAGAGGAGAGAAAGAGGAGCTGAATATGAAGAAACGAAAGCAATGAGGAGTTTAAATAAAAAAGACAGATGAAGATTTCGAAGAGACGCGTAGTTGGG
This sequence comes from Albizia julibrissin, assembly GCA_037074505.1. NCBI lineage: Eukaryota > Viridiplantae > Streptophyta > Magnoliopsida > Fabales > Fabaceae > Albizia > Albizia julibrissin. Next base: position 31,985,821 of record CM073486.1, on the reverse strand, counting down.
AAGTTTACCTTGGAAGCTAAAAAAAATTTGAAACATTTAATACTGGGTATAAAGAAATGATAGTATCTAAAAGGATATTTACACAGGATGTATAAGCATCTGATCTAGCAAGAATTTAAATTTAAATTTTCTTAATATTTAACACATCAACATTGCATCAGATTACAACTAGTCTAGAAAATATTATTTAGACCATACGAAAGCGCGACCAGTGTTAAATTGTATCAATATTTACAAAAATATCATCAGTTATACTTTTAAAACCATCTCCACCTATAAAGGTCTAGATGTGGTAGTCTTATAGGCCTTTTTTCTAGTAGTGATTATTGAATTGCAACATACAATTCTTTGTCACATTTTGCTAACGCGAAAGAGGAAGAGAAAGATGTCTCTTATGAGAAGAACAATATCAACGATTTGAATTGTAGAAGGCTCGTTGATAGTGGTGAAAATGGAAGGTGTAGACATTAGAAGTTTAATAAGGCCATCCTCCATAGTATTCATAAGTTTTGCAAGTTGAGTAAACCATGGTGAAGATGAATGAGAAATTGTTGAAATAGGATGGAGAAAAATTTAGAGAATCCATATGAGAAAGAAATCGGAGATGATTGCCATAAGAGGTTAAGGTAGAACTTAAACCATGGGATGACTGAGTCTTGAAGCCTAGAGAGAGTGGCGGCAACAAGGAAGTTTATGATTTGGCCGAGATCTTGGACGTTTTCAACGTGGAAGGTAGAGTGGAGAAAAGGGAAAGGAAGAATAAGGGTTTGAATGGCTTAGATATCAGACATAGCTACTGATTACTTAATATAGAGACCGCAGAGAGAGATGGAGAAGCTATTCAAAAGGTTAAGACGACAGAGGAAGAGAGAAAAGTGACTAAAAAGGAGAAAAAAGAAAGGACATATTGGTAAAATAACAACATTTAGAAATTCTTATTCCATACCTTTAAATCAATTTAGGATTATGAAAGTTGGGATTGCCAATTTGTCTTTTTAACATTTGCAAGGTTTGTTTTAGGATTTTCCCAAAAATTAAGTCACAATAATATTGTTAGATAATGTTAGATAGTGTTAGGTAATATTAGGTAAGAAATATAATACTATAAATATTCCTATTGTATATATGAATAAAAATGAAATTGAGAGACAACTTTCTTCTCTCTCTCTCTTTCTTTGGCTTACATGGTATCAGAGCCTAGGGCTCTCTGAAATTATTTTCTAGCATTGTTAATGTTTGTCCGATATTATTACTATTCATCATTATGATCTTCATCTTGTGATGTTACTATTCATCCATCACTATTACTTTTAATCATTTGTTTTCACAATGGAGATTCTGTGCGTGGCCCTTTCCGATTGCAACCACTGACATTTACCTTGACTTGCTGAATCTGGTCTATTCCTGGTAGTCTTGACTTCTTCTTTTGAGTTTTCTCATGACAAGTTAAGTTTTCCATCATTTTTTGCTGTTGTCTTGTTCATCTATACTTGGGGTTATTTTCTTTGGCTCTTGTTGTGCTTTGTTGTTATTAGAGCCTTCCCGTGGTTATTTGGATCTACTCTTGACATTTGTTTTATAGTGAAACTTGGTTGTTTAAGAAGCTACTCAGTATTACCCTAATTTTCCCAATCTCCTTTAGTAGATCTATAACATATTTCTACTGTATCAAGATAATGCCTTTCTTGCCTCTCATAACCTCAATCCCAAGAAAATATTTTAACTGACCCAAATCCTTTGTTTGAAAATGAGAATTCAAGAGAGCCTTTAGCAATGAGATTCCTAAAGTATTGCTTATCGTAATAACAATGTCATCAACGCATACTACTAAGAGTATCATACCAACATCTATCTGCTGATAAAACACAGAATGATTACGCTTACTCTGATTCAGACCAAACTTCTTAACCACCATGCTAAACCTATCAAACTAAGCATGAGGACTCTGCTTCAAACCATATAAAGATTTCTGAAGATATCATACATTCCTACACTCCCCCTGAGCAAGAAAACCAAGTAGTTGCTCTATATAAACCTCCTCAAGAAGATCATCATTTAAAAAAGCATTTTGAATATCCAACTGATGAAACTCCCAACTAGAAGTAGCTGCCATAGAAATAAAGAGATGAACAAAGGATAATTTTACCACAAGGGAGAAGATTTCTGAATAAGCATCCCCATAGGTCTGAGCATATCCCTTGGCAACAAGCCAAGCCTTCAAATGTTCCAAAGTGCTATCAGCCTTTGTTTTAATCGTAAACATCCACTTGCTACCAATATCCTTCTTGTCAAAAGGCAAATCAACGAGATTCTAGGTACTTGCCTTATCCAAGGCCATCATTTCTTCTTTCATAACAGCACTCCAACCAGGATAGGCCAAAGCTTGATGGAGAGTAGTGGGAATGGTGATAGAATCTAAGGAAGCTATAAAAGAACATGATAAAGAAGAGAGATGGTTATAGGAAACAAAAGAAGAAATAGGATATGTATAAGTACGTTTACCTTTACGAAGAGCAATAGGCAAGTTATCAAAAGGTGTTGAAGTAGAAAAAGGATCAGGTATGATTTCAAGTTATAGGTTAGAGTCAAGTGCGAGGAGACAAATTCCAGATCAGATGTCGAAGCAGGTATTACTGGTGGGTCTTGAACAAGATCAACTACATTACTTCCCCTGAGACTTTTTCGGTAAATATGATGGATAGGTGGCTTAGCATGTGCTAGGATAGACGCTTGCACTAGCAGTAAAGGAACCTTATAGACCAAGACATCATCAATACCATTGGTAAGGGCAAGGGACAGAGATGGAGTAGAGACAGGGAAGAACGGTGTTGATTTATGAAAGGTGACATCTGTAAACACAAGATAACACCGAAGTATGGGAGAATAACACCAACAACCCTTTTGAACCCTAAAGTACCCAAGAAAGACATACTTAAGAGACTTGGGATCAAGTTTGGTAATAGTGGGATGACATCTCAAATAAAAAAAATGCAACCAAAGATTTTGGAGGGAACAAGGGGTTGGAAGGAAATAAAGTTGCATAAGGAGTGGTCACTATTAAGAACAAGAGACGACATACAATTAATAAGGAAATATGTTATGGATCTGCTAAAGGAGATTGGGAAACTTGGGGTAGTACCAAGTGGCTTCTCCATGATTCCAAATCCCTTTTTGGATATTGATGATAACATACCGTTTGATGAGCTACTTGAGGATGTTAAAAAAAAAGGTTGATCCTAAGAAGATCAAGTCTTTCGCCTACCCTAAGAGATACCATAGATTGATTGAGAAGTTGAACAATATCACGGTGACTCACCTTGATCTGACCTTTCCAGTGAGTGTATTTAGCCAATTCATGACAGTACCGGTCGTTGCTCAGTGGGAAGCTTTTGAGCATGTCTTACATTATCTGAAAGGGCTCACTTGATCATGGTATACTTTATACAAATCATGGATACACTGAGGTTGAGTGTTTTTGTGATACAGATCATGCAGGGCAAAGACTATTAGGAGATCTACCACCGGATACTACTCGCTTATTGTAATATCCCGAATTTTGGGACTAGAGGCATAAGATTAAGCCTGGATTAAGTGGACTGCTAGACCCAGTTTAACAAATGTCCCTATGAGGTATGTTTAACTCCCCAAAATTCTTTTGTATCCTTGGATATTTAAAATGAATTATATTGGTGAGCTAAAGAGCTCGGGGAATAACAAAACGAAGTGATTGGAAGTCACACATAATATAGTAAAGTGGAACACAAAGTAATTTTGCCACTGGTGAACTTCCCGGTGTGGTAGTGGTGATTGTGTGACCTTTTTCGATGGGTAAATGATGGTAAAAAGTTATGAAACTTTCTAGAATAAAAGTAGACTTATCAAGCTTCAATTTTATAGGTCATATAAGTCATTTGGAGTTGTACACAAAGAGAAATGAATTTTTGAAGTTAGCCCAGCGAAATTAATTATTTTCTGGGACAACATTTAAAGATTAAAATTATGGGAAGTGTGAGATTCTAATTGGCCAAATTTTATATTTTTACTTAAAACTAGACTTAATAAGGGTTGCATAGCCTTTAGAATCACTCCAATTGGACCATTTTTAAAATTAGATATGAATTTTCAAAGTTAATGAAAATTCTGCAGAATTTGGTATTATATGCGAAAATTCAAATTTTGGGCGAATCAGAGAGTGACACGTGGCATATGAGAAACTGATCCATTTAATCAATTCTCCATCATCTTCTTCGTCATTTTTCATGGAGAAAACCACTGGAAGAGAGAGAAATAGATCAGATATAAATGGAGAAAGAGGAGAGAGGAAGTTCTTTCCTCCGAAACACTGCCGAAACGGCATCCTATCTCAAAGTACCCTTCAGGAAACTTCCTCTACTCATCGAGATCTTCATTCCTATGGTTTTGGATTTTCATTTAGAGGTGGTTGGTGTTGTCTCACCGGCCGGGGTGTTGCCAGAATTCTAAACCGTTTGTGGAAACGGGTAGAGGTAAGCGTAAGCTTCCTTTTTAACCGATTGGTTAGTCGTTTGGATGAGTATAGAGGAAGTTGGGTACTATTCATGCTGATTTAAATTAGTGTTTTAAATGGCTAAAAGATGTCCAATAGATGTATAAATAGCTAATCACTTAATTAGTAGTAGTAAGGAAGTGATTAGGCAAGAGAAATCGAAGAAACAACAAACTCTTTCTGAGAATCCAATTTCCTTCTGTTTCTGCCCTGTATTGTTTCGTGTAGGAGGAGTTAGAATTTGATGATTTTGATGCTTCTATTGGATTTAGGAGGCAAAATTGTGTGGGTATACAAGTGTTCATGAATTTTGGATACTTGTACATGAATTTAGAAGTTTTAGAAGTTAAAGGGTAAATGCTGTGTATTCCGTTTTTTGGAGGCAGTGTTAGGGTGACGTATTTTTGAGTGAACAAATGTTATCCAATGACCATGAAAATCTCCAGTTTGAAAGTAGACACATAGACCTTTAATTGGATAGGTCATAATGATCAATTGGATTTTTTTGTATTTAGATATGAATTTTTGAATGTCTGCCCTATTTTCTGGAAGAACATCTGAAACAGTCAGTGTTTGGAAAATTTCTGGGAATGGTGTAGTAGTGGCGTTTAAAATATAGTATTTTTATGTAAAAATAAACTTAAAGAGATTCAAATAGAGCTTTGAACCACCTCAATTGGAGTTATATATAATTAATTATGATTTTTCAAAGTTTGGTCAAAAATGCTGGTAGATTGAGTACCATGCGAATTTGAGTAAGAAATTGACCAAATATAATTGGAATGAACTCCAAGGGTGAAAGTAAGCCTATAGGTCTAATGTGAGCTATTGGGTATTCACTTTTCATGGCTCTAATGATGTTATCACTTGCCTAGGGCCATGAAGTGATAAAGAAAGAGCAATGGTTGGCGGATCAAGGGACAAGAAGAGAATGACATAAAGTCCGACAGGTAGTGAACTTACCTTTTCTGCATGTATGTGATATGTATGTCTTACATTGATTATGTGATTGCTTTGCCTATTTGTGTGGAACATGTATGATTGGTTGAAGCTCTATTATATTTGTGCAATGGCTATATGTATGTCATAATATCGAGCATGCAGTATGTCATTATGTTGGCATGAAATAGTGTAGGCAAGCATGTCATGCATTCATATATATCTGGCATGCATAGTGGTAATGTTTGCTACTGAGATTCTCTCGAATCTCACTCCTCCCAAACAACCATTCAGACAGGTGAGCATTGGAAACGTGCTGAGATCAGAAAAGAGGACTGTTGCTGGTTGTTTGAAGGTCTGTAAATATTGTGTAAACCCCTGGTGGGGAAACTTTTGTATTATAATCAAGCAATATTGTATTAATATTATCAGTATATTCATGTTATTCCTGTGTGCCCACTGAACTACGCATTGCTACTCTGAGTAAGGTCACTAATAAGGGATATATGAGGCGGGTCGTTACACTTATGGGTGGAAATTTAGTATCCTGGAGGAGTAAGAAGCAGGATGTGGTTTCACGATCTAGTGCAGAAGCTGAATATAATGTTATAGCTCAGTCAGTATAGGAAATTGTGTGGATTTACCAGTTAATGAAGAAGGTTGGTCTTACCACATCATTACTTGCGAAACTGTGGTGTAGCAACAAAGCTGCTCTGCACATAGCCTTCAACTCTGTATTTCATGAACGAACGAAACACATTGAGATTGACTGTCACTTTATACAAGATAAAATCAAGGAAAACTTTATTTCTACAGAACATGTGAGGTCTGGCGATCAATTGAGTAACTTGTTAACTAAAGCTCTGAATGAGACTTAGATTGACTAACTTTGTAACAAATTGGGTATGATTAACATCTACGTTTCAACTTGAGAGGGAGTGTTAGGTAAACATACTATAGGGAAATAAAAATGCAATTGAGAGACCTCTGTGTGTGTGTGTGTGTGTCTGTCTGTGTCTGTGTCTGTTTTTCTGGGGGAGTGTTAGGTAAACATAATACTATAGGGAAATAAAAATGCCATTGAGAGATCTCTCTCCCTCTCTCTATGGCTTACAAATATCATTGTAGTTTTTTATTTTGCATTTTTTAAAATATCATGATATCTCTTTCTCTGGCTTACAAATAATATCATTGTATTTTGTTGTTTTGCATTTTTTAAAATATCATGATACATTTTTTGGAGTTGGGTAATAATTCTATATATGAATATATTTTGGTGGAATAAATAGATTTAACATAAACTCACGAAACAAAGAAAGTTCAAAAAGTAAAAATAAAAATATATTATCCAAATAGAATGTCAAGTGTTTCAATTCATTTTTTTATCAAATATCAATTATCCATACACGGTAAAAGAGAGAATTATGATAATCATTAGCAATAAAAACATTATTAATTTTCAATCTTTATGTGTTTTGGGAGGAAGAACTTAATTATAAGTTAGGGTCCTAATAAAATGTTTCGTAAAAAAAATCTGCATATGTGATGAAATGTTAATGTATCATTTGAGGGTAAGTATGCAAGCAAGGATATTGTTTTGTTGAGGTGATACAATATCTTTGATTTTGAGATATTTGTTCATTATAATTGGTGAGTTGTTTTTTTTATTTTTTGTTTACACTAAATTTACAATCCCTACCGGGGAAGCACACAAATATTTTTTATAATACAAAAAGATATTTAGGAATCTTTGTGCATAATCTTATTGATTAGTTGTATTAATTACAAAATTTCATGAAGAAGAATTTTTCATTGATATTTTATAATTACAATGAAGCTATAATTATTTATGGTTTAAATAATATTATATTAAAAATAAGAGTACAACTAAACAAATTTGAAATAAAAAGAAAAAAATATATCAATATGTATAAGCTCCCGTACAACACATGGGTAGCACGTGTTCGTTCTAAATAATAGGTTGCACTAATAGCATATGCTCATCCTGAATATTAACTTTCTAAATTCATTTTTATTTAGATTTATTAAGCTATATGGATTTTTTTATTTAATTTTACTTCTTAAAGGATGTATGTATGATTTAAAAAAAGCTAAGAGCCTATTTAAATACTATGTGTATATATATTATATTTTTTTCCATAATATATCTAGATATATATATTGTTATATTTAAAAATTTCAAAGTATTAAATCTTTAAATCATTTAATTTATAAAGTTTCATTTATTTCCAGCGTTACAGTTTCCCGGTATTGCATGCCGCATCGCATAGTCTTATGATGGGCCTGGACTAGTTTGCCCTGATCCGCTGCTTCGTGCCCGCTTTATCCGGCCTCTAACCCGACTTTTATTATTTATTTATTATATCATGGAGAAACCCATCTTCCGAGTTCTCATCTAACGGTCCTTTGGCTGTCTTAACCTTAATAAAGCCGTCCCCCTCTCTTCTCACTCTCATTTCAGTACCTGACCTCTATGATAGCCGCCGCGGTCGCTCCAAACCCTAATTCGTCCCCGTTCTCGTTCTCTTCTCCGTCTTAATTTCAGAATAGCCTCGCCTTTCTGTCATAGATTCTCTCTAGCCTTTCATCTCTCATTCTCTGCACTTTCTCGGCATACTCTTCACGTTCATTGGTGCTTGATACTGTAAAACGAATTTGAAACGGTAGCTCGTGTCTCAAATTATCTACTCTCTCTTTTCGAGTTCGGTGTTCGAGCGCGTAGAACGAGTTCGAGTGTGTTTGAGTACGGCGTTCGTGCTCCAGACTTCTGTGTGAAGAATACTGTGAGCATTTCTCTCCGGTATCTTCTGAGTCTTCCACTCTGTTGCTTTCCTTCTACCTAAATTGTGATTATTTACAACAAGTGTGTGAGAATCAGATTTGAATGCATTGCACTTCAGTTCAGAAATTTTGTTAGCCAGTAAAACCCATTTTATTGTTTTCATTTCTAGAGAAATAATTTTATTTCAAACATACTCTATTGACTGCTTGAGCTTTATTCCAGGCAACCATGGTATATACTCCACTCTTGATTTCTGCAGCATAAAATTTGATGGATCTGACGCGTCTTTGTTATCTTAATTTTTTAACGTTTACTTGAACTCAGGTCATGCATCCACTATGATTCCCTATTTCTCTAATCATAGCATAGGGAATACGAAATGATGCAACACCAAGAGGTACCTCTGGACTAGCAGATTCTGAACTATAGATTCTTGCTTTTTCTCGTAGGTTCCACAATTTCTTACACGCAAAACATGTTTAATCTGCCTCTATCCATCATGGTTTTCTTGTTGATTATTCATTATGATGTTCTGAACTTTCATAAATCTTACTGTTTGTGGGATGCTCGATGATGATTGATTTGCTTTAACCACACCGAATAGAGGCTGTAAAGGGCATAAGGCCTCTTTCATTGAAGTCAGAAATAAACTTCTTGTGCTTGACATTGCTTGATGATTTCATTTTCTAAAAAAACAGGATTAGTTTCCTTTTCATTTAGAGAATGAGAGAAGGCTTTGTCAAGTATTTGAAGTAGGCTGGCTTTAGTGGTAAAGGCTTTGCCTTTCAAGTTCTCTCATGTGGAAAACCTTGGCCTTGACTGAGAGCAACTCACCAAATTTTTTTCCCTCAAAGTGTTTAAAATCTAATTTTTTTTTATGCATACTTTGGAATTTAGTATCTGATGATCATTAATGCTTGGTATTAGATAGGTTAGGTAAAAGTTGATTGAATCATTTGTTTGAGTGCTAGAGCTTAAAACTAAAAAGAAGTTACTTTTGAGCAAAACATCTTCGAAGTCTGTATTATTTTGTTGTGGTCGTTTATTGTAATTGATTTCCTCCCATCTCATTATTTGTCTAGTAAGTTGACATTGTATTTTTCTTTTCCATGATGCTTAAGATGTCAACGAAAAAGCGCAATTTCCTTTAACTAATCCTGTTCTTTTTGTTAACTTTATAATTTATATTTATTGTATATCCTTTCTATATGTTATTGGCTGGGGATTTGCCTTTGCAGTTGGCTGCTTTTTTTTTTTTTTTGGTTCAATCTGTTTGTGGCATTTCCTTTAAAAAATGCATACAAACCATTTCTATAGTCTTTAACATTTTATTCTAGGACAATATAGGAATTCAAAAATAACATAGGAATCCATAAATGGGGTTTTAGATAATTTACCATTGAGTTTTCATTACTTATGAAACCATCAGAGTTTGTATTTGAGCTTTTGGTTTTCTAAAGTCGCTGTGCTTCTGTACGATGCAACAAAAATATCTTGTTAATCATTCAGCACGATATTCTAAATTCGTAAATCTTAATTGTTTTATAAATATTAATTGTTTGTGGACTGCTCAATGATGATTGATTTGCTTTAACCACACCGAATAGAGACTGCATATGGCCTAATGCCTCTTTCATTGAACTCAGGAGCAAACTTGTGCTTGACATTGCCTGATGATTTCTTTTTCTAAAAGGAAAGGATTAATTTCCTCTTTATTTAGAGAAAGAGAGAAGGCTTTTTCAAGCGCCTGAAGTGGGCTGTGTTCAGTGATGGAGGCTTTCTCCCTTTCAAGTTCTCTCACGTGGAAAACCTTGGCCTTTCAACTGAGAGCAACTTGCCATTTTTTTCCAAAAATACTTCAATAGTTGGCGTATAAAATTTAGAATTAATTTTGTATCTGATCATAATTAATCCCTGGTGTTAACTAGGAAAGTCCAGGGTTTGATTGGAATCACTTGTTTGACTGCTAGATTACAAGACTTTAAAGAACAATGCCGCAAAAATATGTTCTTAATAATTCGGTACAATATTCTTAACTCTCATAAATCTTAATTGTTTTATGAATCTTACTTGTTTGTGTACTGCTTGATGATGATTGATTCGCTTTAGCATATGTTTGTTTGGATTAGTTTTTAGAGAATAGCTTTTATGATTTACGAGATAAATATGAGAGATAGTTTTGGTCTTGCTTGTGGAAAAGAGTTTATGAAAACATGATTTTCTGTATAAGGCAGAAAGCCTCTCTCACTGACCTGAATCAAACTTGTGCTTGGCATTGCTTGATGATTTCCTTTTCTAAAAGAAGGATTAATTTCCTTTTCATTTAGAGAAAGAGAGAAGGCTTTGTCAAACACCTGTGGTGAGCTTCTCTCTCCGTTTCAAGTTCTCATGCGGAAAACCTTGGCCTTTCAACTGAGAGCTACATACAACTTTTTATGCGAAAACACTATCATAGCTTTTATATATAAATTAGAATTTAGAATTAACTTAGTATATGATGATAATTAATCTCTGGTGTTAACTTAGTATATGATTAATTTCCTTTTCATTTAGAGAAAGAGAGAAGGCTTTGTCAAACAGGTGAGCTTCTCTCTCCGTGTATATTTTTTTATTATTTATTTAATAATAGTATTGTTGATTTTTTATATTTTATTAACGGTGTTGTAAATATTTAGTTATTATCTTTTTTAGAATTAAGTTTTATAAGAATATCTTGTGCTAAGAATTCTAAAAATTAAAAACTTATAAAAAATATTTTTTATTTTATAAGTATTTTTATCATTTTTGTATTTTTTTTAAACTTATTTTCTAGTTATTGTTTTATTTATATCTTGTGTTGTTTATTTTGTTGTCTACTTACACTTTTCAAGACATATTTATAAGAAATATTTTAAATTTTGTTGAGTCATAATTAATTATTTATAATAGTGTTATATGGAGAATAGTTTATCTTTAATTATGGTATAGTGAATGTATTTGTTTGTTGTATGATATGTACTGTTTACACCTTAATTTTGACTACATTTATGTTTTAAATTAGTGCTTTTATTGTTATAATTTTTTAAAAAGACTGAAAATAATAATAAAATTTGTTAAAATAGCTTCTGTAGGACAATCTTTGACTCTTGTGCTCATTGGCCGGTTTCAGAAAATGAATGTTTTCCTTTTTAGGCCCGGCCTTTTTTACCACTCTACTCATATTGTTCAACGCATTTAACTATATAAATTGTACAAGATCAACTACTGGGATTAACATGAGATTGAAACTGACTGAACGTAATCACATTAACCAAACAAAAGTGCGAACTCGTTGAACAACTGCTAGTTTCCAAATCTATACCCACTTTGCGTTAATATCATACATTCAGCTGTCCTATAAGCTGATTTAGTTGTGAACTGTCCATAACTCTTCAAATCCCAGTAGCACGAGGGATCGTTTGGGTTTTTCTCTACTAATACATCTGATATTTGCATTGAGAACATTTGATGGGAGGAGGTTCTGTGAAAAGTGGCCATCTCTAGCAACCAACCTCATCTATGAAGTCCGCTATGTTTCTACATTGTCATTGCCTGCTCGGCAAAATTGCCAAGTCATCTTGCATAGTCAGCCTCCCTTTTTAAGCAAATTTAGGGGTGTTAATGTCACATCATTAAACTTAATACTGTCAACGTTCTTTTTAAACTATAAGAACTATAAATTTAGAATAGGTAAATTTGAAGGATCAAAATCACTTATTTAAAATTTCAGTGACCAAAATCAAAATGACTGCAAATTGATGATGATATTGACACTTTACTTAATTATCCATATTAAGCCAACATCATAAAATGGAATTTGACTTATCTTCTTGTATTTATAGCCTAAGCACTTGAAGTGCAATGTTAACATTTTATAAATGGGCATTCTTGTGTCAAAGAAGTAATACAGTCAAAATACTTTTCACAAAAGTTCAATGTTGATAGATATTGTCTTGTGGTTAATTAAATTTTCATATCTTGTGAATTTGGCGGTATGACAATACATGAAATTTAGATGTGTCTATTGAATTATAATATAGGTTAAGGCTCACTATATTATGAATTATTTGTGAATCCCATAAGAATTTTAAATATTAGGACTATATATTCAGAAGATTTCTATGCTTATAAAATCCCTAAATGATTAAATACATGTATGAATTTAGATCTAAACATATGAAAGTCCCAAAAGGATTTAAGTTACCAGAAACATATGAACAAAATATATATGGAACTTTTTGAAGGATTCAAGTTATGAGAAACAAACAATTCCATCAAGATCTCTATATATATGGTTTCAAGCGATGAGAGTGTAGGGTGTGTGTGGTATTACCAACTCGGTAAATATCTACTGGTGGAGGAAGAATATAAAAGATTCAATCTATCCATATATATTTTTGCAAAAAGATTTGAAACTAAGTTTACTATAACTACACTTTATGTTTAAAAGCTTAAACTCCTGAAAAGTTGTGAATTGGGTAAAAATAAAAGGTTGTTGAAATGAAGGATTGAGAAAGAACAAAATTTTGCCTTCAATTATAAGAATTGTTCTCTCTTGTTTTCATATTTTTTTTTCTTTTATGGAAAATTCATCTTTTAGTTTATGTAGTTTTGACTAAATTGTAACTCAGTCCTTATAGTTTTGATTCGGTTGTAACTAAATTCTTAAACTTTGACTTCTTGTAACTCAATTCTTATAGTTTTAACCATTTTATTATTTAATCCTTATTTTCTAGAATAAATGTTGGGGGACTATATTATAAAATAATTAAAATTATAGAGAATGGGTTGCAATGAGCCAAAGTTTAAGGATTGAGTTACAACTGAGTTAAAATTATAGGGACTGAATTGCATTGCATTGAGTTAAAGTGTAAGGATTGAGTTACAACCTAGTCAAAACCATAGAGACCAAAAGATTAATTTTTTAATTTTACAACCTAGTTCTTAATCTAGTTATTTTAATTTTTTAAATAAACAAAAAATCTAAATTTTAACAACTTTTAAAATTTTAAATGTGCACAACGATCTAAACCTATATAATCTTTAAAGTCATCAACAATAAATATTATGACCTCTAGGGACTTTGCTCCAATTTTCCCAACAATCATTTAAAAATCCAACATTTTCATTTAAAATCTTCTAAAGGTGTTGCAAGAAAGACACGTTCCCGTTGAGCTAGTCCCCTTTTTTATTTTTTATTTTTCTTCTGTTTTTGTCCATTTTTTTCCACAATAGACTTAAAGAGTCACCACTAATGGCCCATTTGATTTAAGGAAGTTAGATAATGGAGTCTTATGTAATATAATGTAAGGATGATTATATAAATTTTTTAGTTTGTTATTAAAGAAAAATGATACATATGTATAAAAATATTTGGTTGGATTATATTAAATATGAGATATATGAAAATAATATAACAATGGACAAAATTACCTCTATATACACATATATGTATAACATACACATTAGGTTTATAGTAATTTTTTCAATTTGTGCAGCGTACACGTTGAATTTATAGTATTTTTTTTATATTTAATAGTGGAAATATCTTGCAAAGCATAGATTGGGTTTATGACAATTTTTAATATTTATCGACGAGAATATTACTTAATGGGATATTTTAATACTTTTTAACCGTGGAATGTAATTTTTTATTTTTTAATGGAGAATATTTTTAAATATCCATATTATTAATTAATTATTTAATATTTAACAATGTTTATATATGGGTATTTTGATCAATTTAAAAAATAAATTGTAATGGCAATGACCTTTTTTTTTTATTTGATTATGGGATGTCTACATCTCCATTAATCAATCCTAGTACTATAATCATAAATTATAATTGTAAAATGTAATTCTCTTTTCATTATATAAGTCTAACTAAACAATGTAATCAGTTTGTTTCATTATGATTACATATAATCTTTTCTTGCGGAATCAAACCAAACGAGTTATAAGACTCACATATAATAAATAACACAATTAATACACATGAATGTATATTATGTGACCATTCACAACATTCATGCATATGAATATGCATTAAGTAGTATTTGAATTTCACAACTAATATTCATGAAGGGTGACTAGGATATGAGAAGTAAAGAGTTTATGGACATCCATATAATTAATATTTATAAAGAAAATTTTAATTAATTTTTTTATTCTTTTATCTTATATATTATCTTTATTAAAATTTTATAGAGAAAAAGATAAAAAAAAATATCATTTGAACTTTAAAATCTCAAATCAATCTTGTTGCCTATAAAAGTATTTATATATTAATTACTCTTGTGTAGTAATTGACAACTTATTTTAATAAGAAATCATTTATTTAAGATTTTAAAATTTAAGTAGTATTTATTAATTTTTTTTAATTTATAACCCTATTTTTTAATTTATTTTAAATTTAACTCATACAAATTTTAAACTTACTTCAAATTTCTCCTATGCAAGAGCCTTAGGGTGTGGTTGGATAGAGTTTTTTTTTTTTTTTTTTTTTTCAGGTTAAGTGAAGATTGAAGATTTGATTAAAAAGAGATGAGGTGAGAGGTGAGAGGTGAGAGGTGAGAGTATTTTTGTCCAGTAGCGGTTTCCTTCCCTCCTCTTTCAAACCTCTAAATTTGGTGTTTTCCTCGGAGAGAGAAAATTTATATTCCGCTGACAATTTTTTTGATATTCCATGGCTACCCTCTAACTGAAAACCTTTTCTCCTCAGATTCTTCACTCTTCCTTCGATCGCCTGGTTCTTCACTGCACCTCTCCTTCGATTGACCAAATCAACCGACGACGACGCCGGCTGCTCCACCTGCTCCTCAACCAACGCCGCCGCCTCCGCTTGCTCCTCAAGCCGCCGCCGCCTCCGCCTCCTGCTCAATCAGGTAAGTCAAAACCTTTCATTCTTTTTCTGAAGTTTCCATGTTGGAACCCAAAGTTCCCTTTTTTTTCCCTAGCTTGTTTGAACTAGAACTTCCATGTCTGCCACAACAAAACTCTGTTTTGTTTATTCCTTTTATTTTAAGCGTTTCTTTTAGCGAGGCAGGTGATTCTTTTTCGTATGGTACCTGGTTGCATTTCTATCTGTTTCAACATTTCAATTGCAGTTCGGTTTCTTGAATTTATTTTCTAGTTCTAGTACAAAGCAAAGCCAGAAATTATTCTAGTTCCAGAAATTATTGGGCAGTTGTATATATGTACAGATAATAGAATGAATTGAAGGCAAAAAAAAAAAAGATACAGATAATGAATTCACAATAAATGAGAAACAATATTTCTTAGTGATGAAGGTGATATCGGGATTTGGTATTTGTGGTGGGGTATGAAGCCTCTAGATTTTCACCAAATTTGTTTTCTTTATGAGAGAACTTGAAATGGTTTACCACTAAAGCCAGCCTACTTAGGGTCGGAGAAGTAAGGTTGTTTAAGAAGCACATTGACTCATTGAGGGAGCTACCAAGTTGTATATTTACTGTCCAAGCTCAGTGATCAGACGGTGTAAGTTTCTTTCACCGTCCCATCTTGTGATTCCATTCCCTGATTTTAATTAATAGTGGCCACCTTTCTGCATGAATTATGCTGAGTCATCAACAATGTGTTATAGAAAAAGATTTGAGTTTTGATCGGTGAGAAC
Source organism: Albizia julibrissin (assembly GCA_037074505.1). Classification (NCBI taxonomy): domain Eukaryota; kingdom Viridiplantae; phylum Streptophyta; class Magnoliopsida; order Fabales; family Fabaceae; genus Albizia; species Albizia julibrissin. Next base: position 31,969,903 of record CM073486.1, on the reverse strand, counting down.
CATCTAGATTCTTGCCAATTACTTGTATCACTAGAATTTTGAACTATGACTACTGATTGATGCATGGAATTTTTGCTGGCTGGATTGATTGAACCATGAACAAGGCCTCAGTTTCTGACCATGTCGCCCTCCCAGCCTCATATCTTGCCTCACTTTTGGCATTCGCATGTTTCAAATAATGATTTTTAAATAAAGAAAATCACTTTTCTCTCTGGTATCTTCTGAGTCTTCCCTCTGCAGTTTCCCTTCTGCCTAAAGTGTGATTATATACACCAAGTGAGTGAGAATCGGATTTGAAAGCAACGCACTTCAATTCAGAAATTTGGTTAGCCACAAAAACCGATTTAGTCGTTTTCGTTTCTAAAGAAGTAATTTTAGTTTTAACATCCCATATTAACAGCATGAGCTGTATGGCAGACACTCATTATATAGACTTCACTCTTGATTTCTGCCATAGAAAATTTGCTCCATCTGTAGCATTCTTTGTTCTCTTAAATTTTTAACATTTACTTTAACCCCAGTCATGCATCCACTATGATTCTCTATTTCTCTAACCATAGCATAGGGAATACAAAAGGATGCAACACCAAGAGGTACCTCTGGACTAGCAGATTCTGAACTATAGGTTCTTGCTATTTCTCGTAGGTTCCACAATTTCTTACTATCCATTATGGTTTTCTTGTTTGTTATTCATTATGATGTTCTTAACTTTCATAAATCTTAATGCTTGTTGGATGCTCGATGATGATTGATTTGCTTTAACCACACCGAATAGAGGTTGTAAAGGGAATAAGGCCTCTTTCATTGAAGTCAGAAATAAGCTTCTAGTTCTTGACATTGCTTGATGATTTCATTTTCTAAAAGAACAGGATTAGTTTCCTTTTCATTTAGAGAAAGAGAGAAGGCTTTGTCAAGTATTTGAAGTAGGCTGGCTTTAGTGGTAGAGGATCACCCTTTCAAGTTCTCTCGTGTGGAAAACCTCGGCCTTTCAACTGAGAGTAACTCACCAATTTTTTTTTCCAAAGTGTTTAAAATCTAATATTTTTATGTATACTTCGGAATTTAGTATTTGATGATGAATAATGCATGCTTGGTGTTAATAGGTTAGGTGTGGGTTGATTGAATCACTTGTTTGAGTGCTAGAGCTTACTTTTGAGCAAAATATTTTAAAAGTTTGCATTAATTTTCCTTGCCCGTTTATTGTAATAGATTTCCTCCCATCTCATTATTTGTCTTGTAAATTGACATTGTAATTTTCTTTTTCATGATGCTTAAGATGTAAATGGAAAAGAAAAAAAGCAATTTCCCCTAACTAATCATGGCTTGAAAGTGATACCTATGATTATTGTATATCCTTTCTATATGTTATTGGCTGGGGACTTGCCTATGCAGTTGGCGTCACTTTTTTGGGTTCAATCTGTTTGTTGCATTTGCTTTTAAAAAAAATGCACACAAACCATTACTATAGTCTATATAACACGTTTTTTCCCTGTTACGATGTCACTTAAGTCTTTAACATTTTACTCTAGGACAACATAGGAATCCAAAAATAGCATAGGAATCCATAAATGGAGTTCCAGATAATTTACCATTGAGCTTTCATTGAGCTTTTGGTTTTCTAACCTGTTAAATGTACTGTAATGCATGGAAGGTCTGCCCCAACCCAATAAAATAAAAAAAAGGAAAAGGAAAAGAAAAATGCATATAAATTATTGCCTTGTATATATAATTTTTTTCCAGTGATAATGCCACAATTTTTTTTCATTTTTTGTTTTTGGGAAGTGGGGCCAAGCTGTCATTTAATACCTTTATTTTTTGTGATTAGTCTTATTTGTGTGAGCAAAAGATATTGTGTTGTTGTGTAAAAAATTGAAATATTAATATTTGTCATATTTTTCTTGTCATCATTTGGCAAGACGTATTTATTTAATATTTTTATTTTAAGATTTCCCAAATTTTTTATCTATAGAGTTATGTTTTAGTTCATTATACCTATTAAAACAACCTCAAAATGGAATTTTACTTCTCTTTGTGGTGGAAGAAATTATGTTGGATGCTTAAGCCATGACAAAAGACAAATAGATCTCACTAAAAGCATTCTCTTTGATAGCACAAACTCTGAGGTAGTGACCTTCCAGAAGGTGAAAAAAAAAGTGCATGCAATCCATTTGTTTTTCATCTTCTCATCTCATTTGTGAAAGTTTCGTAGTTTGAGATCTGCCATGGTTTTCACAGCTTCGTGCTCAAAATCTAGTTTGAAATTGGTAATTTGGTGAACTTGGATTGTGAATTGTGCTGTTGATTGCAATTGAATAATTAATGTACAGGTTTGCAGAAGAGAAAGGAATCTGGAGAATTCTGTTTCTTGCTCAATTGATCAAGAGAAGCATGTCTGAAGGAGATGCCTCCACCACAATTTTCTTTTTCTCAAACCTTAGCATAGGGAATTCGAAAGGATGCAACCCCAGGAGGTACACTGGACTAGCAAGTTCTGACCAATAGATTCTTGCTATATTTTGTAGGTTCCACTTTTGTCACTTCCAAACTATGGTTCCTTCCTGGCTTCTTTCCACTGAAGGCAGAAACAAACTTGTGCTTGGCATTGCTTGATGATTTCGTTGTTTATGCTTCATGTATTTCAACTATTACCATTGGCGATTCTGTCATGGGTATATGTATGGTAATTTAACAAGCATCAAATAAGCAATAATTTAATGATAGTTTATTGTTGTATTTTGGGGTTGTGATCCTCGTGTCGGTAATCTCTGAGATTTCTCGCATCTATTTGTTACAGAATTGTAACTCTGTATGAGAGAGAAAGAGGGAAAGAGGGACAGAGAAGAAGAAACAGAGGGTTTGAAGAAGAAGAAAGGTAGAGAGGATCAAGAGAGAGAGAGGAACAAGAAGAGAATTGAATCACACTAATCCATATCATGATAGTCTGATTTACAATAGGGAATAGACATCTATTTATAGGCTTATTCACAGCCCTTCTAACTAAACCAACGGCCATCCTTCTAATTCCCTACTAACTGACTTCAACAGCTGTCATTAGCCTAACGGCTATATCCCTTAACTAACTCTAACCACCTTTTAACTCTTTTTTACATTTATATATCACTGTTCTATGCTTGCAGTGGTTTTAGAATCTTTTTTAGCTTTCTGTAATCTGTACAAATTACCTTATATTATCCCACTCTTTCTAGTTTTCTCATCCCATATTCTACCACCTTAAAATTGTACTGTCGCTTGACATGAATGTCTGTGTGATATAAGTGTCCAATTTGCAGTTCATAACACTACATGTTTAAATATTTTTGGTTGTACCGGATCTCTATTTTATTGTTTCAGTTTTTGATCTGAATTGTTTTAATTATGCTGGAACAGGTGCACTGTTTTTATTTTAAACGGTCAAGGTCCTAAGATGTAGAGAGGGCCATTTTCTGAAATAGGAATGCAGAAGGGCCTGATCCTTTTGAACCTTTCACGAAGCAAAGAGAAATGCTTGCTTTGATAAGACTAAACCAGAACAGTCAAATACCCCGACAGACAACCTCATATCTAAATTTTATCTTCAAATTGTCCAATCATTCTTTAGAAAAAGTAGCTGATATTGATGAAATTACCAGAATTATTAACGCCCATCCCTTTCCAGAACAACCTCTTCAGCCTGCACTTCTCCAGCACATCCCTCCTGCTTCCCTCTCTCCTTGTTTCGTGGAGAATGTTCTTGGGAGGCTATTTGCATCTCACTCTAATGGTCTTAAAGCACTGGAATTTTTCAAATTTTCCCTCCAGCAATCCCAGTCCCGTCCAAGTTCTGATGCATTGGAGAAGGCACTTCATATCCTAACAAGGATGCGCTACTTTGACAAGGCATGGGAATTATTGGAAGAAATCAGAAACACACATCCTTGCCTGATCACACTTAAGTCAATGAGCATCATGCTGTCAAAAATTGCCAAATACAAATCCTATGAGGATACCCTTGAAGCATTCAGAAGAATGGAGAATGATATATTTGTTGGGCGAAAATTTGGCAGTGATGAGCTTAATGCACTTCTTAAAGCATTTTGCACACAGAGACAAATGAAGGAGGCGAAGTCAGTGTTCCAAATGATGTATCCACGATTTTCCTCCAATACCAAGACCATGAATATCTTGCTTTTGGGCTTCAAGGAATCAGGTGGTGTAACTGCTGTTGAACTGTTCTACCATGAGATGGTAAAACGAGGATTTCATCCTAATACTATAACTTACAATATTAGAATTGATGCATATTGTAAGAAAGGATGTTTTGGTGATGGCTTGAGACTTTTTGAGGAGATGGAACGCAGAAATTGCATTCCTACAATAGAAACAATAACCACACTGATTCATGGGGCAGGGCTGGTTCGAAATTTAAGCAAGGCGTGGCAATTATTTAATGAGATTCTTCTTAGAAACTTAGTTGCTGATACAGGTGCTTATAATGCTTTGATAAGCTCATTGGTTAGATCAAAAGATATTAAATCTGCACTTTCATTGATGGATGAGATGGTTGAGAAACACATTGAACATGATGGCGTAACTTATCATACAATTTTCTTTGGATTAATGAGATCTACTGACAATGGAAGTATAATTGAACTCTATCACAAGATGACTGGGAGAAATTTTGTTCCGAAAACGAGGACAGTTGTTATGCTGATGAAATATTTCTGTCAAAATTCTCACCTTGATCTAAGTTTAACTTTATGGCAATATCTTTTAGAGCAAGGATATTGTCCTCATGCACATGCTTTAGATCTTTTGGTCACTGGGTTATGCTCAAGGGGTATGTTACATGAAGCTTTTGAGTGCTGCAAACAAATGTTAGGGAGGGGAAGGCATATGAGTGAGTCATCATTTCTAATGCTTCAAAGGTTTTTAATCCAGGCACGTGAGGGGGACAAGCTGAAGAAGCTTGACCTGATGATAAAAAAATTGGAAACTGTCTTGCCCCCATCTAGAGGGCATGCTAAAGGTATTTCTTCCTCCAGAGAGATAATTTAGCTTATTGAATTTTCCCTTGACTGTCTCCATCTGATTTATATGAATTAATTAATCTAGTGTATGGACATTTATAAATTGTGTGGAGCTAAAATGCATATTCTTTGTTTTCAAAATATTTACAAAATTATCCTATTGTGAGGATGTGTTTTTTAATGACTGTGTGGCTTGCATGGTGAACAATTAAATATTTGGAATTGGCGTATGATTTCAAGTCACTTTGGCCTCCAAATTGAAAGAAGCTTTTTCAACAAAGATTTTTGTTTAATGTCTGCCATTTATCAATAAGGTATAAAAAAGATGTAAGAATTGGGGCTACTATGAGCATAAATTTTATGGTGTTGATACTTGTTGGTGATGATTCTTGTGCCCAGGTGTAACGTGTGTAACAAACAGTTTGATAACGATGACTACTATTAAAATCTGTGTCGTGAATAGGACAAACCGATTGGTAACATGTGGGATCGTATGCATTGACCAATAAAAACAATGAAAATACAGAATTTATAATGTTAAGTACTAACCCTTGCTGTTAATGTAAGCGTTTCACCTAAGGAAGGGAGGTGAATTGGGTGATATAAAATTTTTAATCGTAATTAGTAGATAATGAAAATTTAAAACAATTAAAACTAGTTAAAGAGTTAGAGAGATTTTACTGAAGTGTACATTAGGGATTATATTGATTCGGTCTCAATAATTCTGACTTATGTTTAATCCTCAGACTCTCTTTGAGCTTTTCACTATCACTTCAAAGATTCACGGGGTTCTTTTACAAAGCAAGTTCTTACTCTGGACACTCTCTCCCCTTTACACAACGTAAGATGATACCTAATTTAAGGTCTCATAACCTCAAGTTATCTTTCAATGAAGTATATTGAGTTTGCAATAATTTTCTCTCAGAGAGTGAATAATATAATCATTGAAGTACAATAATACAGAATGAAATACAGAGCACTTAATGCAAAATGAATATTCGTCAATTCGATGGTTGCTTCGTTTTAAATGCGCTCGTATTTATAATTGAAGTGAATTTAATAACCATTGTGAGTATTTTATTTGTCCATTACTCAGTAAATGCTTCTTTAGATATTCTTTATATTATTTGGATATAGCCATTGTAGCAAAATGAACGTGTTTGTTAGAGTTCAGCTTAGTATTTAATGCTTTTGACACAATATCTACTTTTTTTAGGTTTCAAACTTCTGATGAATAAACTGCCTAAAACTTGCTTAAACAATTATTAGTCATGAAAGAGAATAATAATAAGCAGTCTATGGCTTACAACAAAAGTTCCATTGATTTTACAAATCTTAGTTTCATGCATCAGTTTTCTGGAAATATAAAGTATTTGAATACAAGCATTACTATCAGGATAAAATGCTTCTTTTCCAGTTATAGACTATTCGAATGGTTGCCTTACTATTTGAATATTATCTTTGAACATAGACTATTTGAATAGTCTGAACTACTATTCGAATAGTTCCTTTTGAAAACATATAAAATTATCCTGATACAATAATTAACTATTCGAATACTCTTCTAGAATTTTGATTGGAAAAAGCTATTTTAATTATTTAATACTATTCGAATAGTTTCCATAACTATTCGAATAGTCTTCCACTAGCTTTTAGATTTTTATTCTGACACAATGCAAGACGAATCGAATAACTCTGTGAAATTGGATTTGGAAGACGTTGAGTTTAAATAGAGATGCTATTCACATAGTTGACTCACTATTCGAATAATCTCAAAGTATCATGATAATAATTACAGTATTCGGATAATCCTGAAGTCTTGGTTTTCAGATGCTATTCGGATAATCCTTAAACTATTTGAATAGTCTTTGAGAAATTGATTAGAAAGAGTATTTGGATAATTAGTTTCCTATTCAAATAGTACCCTTACTATTCGAATAGTTATCCTATGGATAATATTTTTATAGACTGAATTTGAAAACACAATGACTATTCAGATAATGATTTGGCTATTTGAATACTCCTTCTCTTGAATTAGTTTTAGAAAACTTTGTTAAACGTACTATTTAAATAGTGAGATGACTATTCGAATACTATAGACTTATAACAGTATATTTCTATTCGAATAGCTTATGCACTAGCATGATAATCCTCTGTCTATTTAAATAGTCTGAGAGTTATCAGGATAGTTGTTAACTAAAAACATGATTTACTATTCAAATAGTAACCTGACTATTCAAATAGTCCATAGTATAAAATCTTATGAATAGAAATACAAATCCTTATTCGAATAATCCTAAGTTTGTTATCATCGAAACTCTGATCTAACATTCTCCTCCTTTTTTATGATAAAAAACTTAGTGTTATTAATTAAAACCAGTCAGCCATAAAGATCAAAACAAATACCTATGAATCAATTTAAAGTTCATAGAAGCAAGTTCACAGAAGCTATATTGCACTAAACATAATGAGCTAAAGCAGAAACATGATAAACTAAATGAACTAAAGCAGAAGCTAGAAACATGATCCTAAATATTTAAGGAACTAAAGAACTTAGTGCTCACTGGATCATGGATTATGGTGAAGGTGACTTCTCCCCCTTTTTGTCATTATTAGAAAGGTTGGGGGAGGAGGTAGAGAAAAGTCATAAGGGGGAGGAGGCTCTCTGAGAGGTGCTTAAGGAGGAGTGGTAGTGGAGATTAGAGGAGGAACAGAGGGAGTGTGTAATTGATCAGAAGAAGAAATGGTGGAAGGAGGGTCAATGGTAAATGAAGGGGAGGATTAAGGGGTATCTTTAGGGTTAGCTACTGAGATAGGTTGGGGAGTAAGAATGTGAGGCTGCTTTGGGGACTTAGGTTGGTCATCATTCTTAGGATTAGGCACTTCTTGAGTTTTTCTAGAGGAGCTAGAGTCTCGTTGATGAATGGTTTGAGGAGGGGAAGTGGTAGGCTGGATCACTGGCTTATTGGTGATCTGAACAGGGGTAGAGGTGGTAGTTTCCTGGATGGTAAAGAGAACATTGGAAGGCTCAGGAGAAGGTGTAGGAGAGGTGGTTGGTGGTGGTTGAGTTGAAGGGGTATCGGGCAGATCAGTATAGGTAGGAACTACAAGCACATATGCCTTGGTGAAAGGAGCTCCAGTGATACATGTTTCCATACAGTCAAGTCGGTGTATGATGTCATTGATTTGTTGTAGGTAATATTAGTTCTCAAATATGTTTTGATGATAACAAATCTTGATAAACTATGAGTACTTTATGATTCAAGTCAGTTAAGTAAGTTTCTGGGTGTTTAAAGTGTGCTTGATATACACAAAATGATTTTGAAAGAAACTTGAATAAGAAGTCATTCATCTTTCAATGATCTCAGATGATCACTTGAGTGATAGCTAATTCACTAGAGTGATGTTCTACAACTTTCAGTGGTTTTGCAAGTCACTCACTGAAAATTGGAAAGTGAGGTAAAATCACTTGAGTGACTAAGTCTTCGCTCGAGTGATACCCCTTCATTTGCACAATCTCAGCAAGTCACTCACGAGGTTGTTGAGAGTTGAGAAGAGAGGTCACTCGAGTGGATAAGTGGCCACTCAAGTGACAAGGGATCACCTGGAAGGTTTTTGCAAGCCACTCGTGGATTTCTTGAGAGTTAAGTTGAGAGACCACTCAAGTGAATAAGTGGCCACTCGAGTGACAGTGATCACTTACTAATTTTCAAAGGTCACTCGCTGGTTTTTCAAAAGTTATATAAAAGATCACTCGAGTGACCATTGTCCGCTTGGGTGGAAAGACATCACTTGAAGGATTTAGGAAGTCACTCGCGGGATCCCTGAAGATTATGAAGAGCAACCACTCGAGTGAGTAAGTGATCACTCGAGTGAAATATGTCACTCTCAAATATTCTCCAAGTCACTCGCGGCAGATGAACAAGTTACACAAGGAATTTACTCGAGTGACAAGCTTTTACTCAAGTGACAAACATTCACTCTCCATCTGTTGGCAAGTGACTCGCGGTAGCTCAGGAAGTTAAAGCTAAAGATGACTCAAGTGAACAGATGCTACTCAAGTGATAGCTTGTGTTGAAAATATTGTGTGTGAGTGTGTCAAAGAAAGAAGTCTCATACAACTCAAGATTGGGAATGCGCTAGTATACAATTAACTATGAGTTTGAGTTAGTAAAAAGACTGATAAGAGGAGTATGTGAACTGACTGTTGGAGATGACCGTTATATTTTTAATTGAATGGTTTTAATGACATTTAAAAGGTTTTATTACATTAAATTGTCATTAATACTGGTTTTGTAACTGTTGTTTTAATTGTCATTAAACCGTCATTAATGGTCATCATTGTAGCTCAACGGTCACATAATATCTGCCTAAAAAAGGCAATGTATGGAGTAAGTTCTGGGAGCCAAGGTGTTGGTACCGAGGTTTGGTGACATAGAGGTCCCTGAGCTCCTCTCTTCTCTCTTCTTCTGAGTTAGACTAATATCTTTATGCAGTTCTGTCGCCCTGCTTTCTGCAGGAATAGTTCATTTTATCCTGGGGAGTATCCTTCCTAATCTACTAGGGGGGTTGCGGAATATCTCCTAAGGACAGCGTCCTTGGACGTGACTCGAACTATTTGTTTATTGTGTTTCAACAGGTGCTGCCGCTAACAATTTGTACGGTGTACGATGCTAACGCCAACAATCTTAGGAGATACTCCTGCTTAGCAAATCATGATGGGCGTTCTTCAATTTATTTAGTTGATTACAAAGGAAATGAGATAAGTTTTGATTCTAATCTCTACCCCCTTTATTTGATTTTTAACCTGTGGAAATTATTTATGAATTGTTGATCGTTGAATGTTTTATTATTTGACACGTGACTTGATGAAAATTCATCTTGTTTATTCACTTCCTTATCAGTTGTGTCAAAGTGCATATTTGAAGATTGTATATTAAATTCAAATTAAGGTTTATTTGCATTAATATGCAAAATCTGCAGTAATATATTGAGCATATTTTGTTAGTGGTTTTGTGAATTATTTATAATTGATTAATTGTTTTTCAGTTATGTTGATATTGAAGAAATACTTTATCATAGTATTACTATTATGCATTCATAAACATTAACCTTTAAATGAATTAGAGTTTAAGGGGAACGTATGCATATTCTTTACCATTATAGTTTTGATGAATAATTACTTAGCACTCACGGCCTTAGAGGAAAACATGGCAGAAACAGGTGCATCTCAATTTTAATGCTTACTTCTATGACCATGTTTAGATATATGCTTGAATGAGATGAGATTCTTATCATGGTTATCAAAAATTATTATAGAAAAATTTTGTGGTGGTTTTTGTTTGCTGGGTTTGCTAAATAAGCTTTTGAATATTGTAGTGCCTATGTGTCTCTTCTTGGTTGATATAAACATGTGGCCAGCTCATAATATTTTTTTTAAAAAAGAAAAATTTCCTCCGAAAAGGGAAAGGCAATAAAACGTTGAACATTTGCAGTGTGAATACATTGTATCTCATAATGGATATGATGATTGTCATTATACTGGTTATTGGCCATTAATTTTGTGTAACAGTTTAACGGTAGTCTCACAATAATGTATTGTTTATTTATTTGTGAATAATATCTGAAATTAAATTGGTTTTAATGCTTGTGTAAAGAACAAAAGTTGAGTTTTAGTTCAAGAAATGAAGTTTTGGTGATCATGAGGTCATTGTTGACTTGGTCAAGGACTTGATGAAACCACGAGGTATGTGTCTTAGAATTCATAAATTAATAATCTGGCAGAATTCCTTATATAAGGTGAAGATATACAAAAGAATTGTTGCCGAATAAAGCTTGTGGCGTTTAGTTGTCTAATGCACTTGGTCTTCTAGGCTGAGTTTCTATGTACAGGTTAAAGGCAAAGCATTATTTGGGTTTTCCAAATTTAATGGTAATATTGATTGATTTGTTATAATGTCTATCAAAGAAATAAATACACATAATTTAGCACATGAATTGACAAGAATTCAATTGGTTGTGTGCGGTTAATGTGTCTATTTTAATTAATGTCCATCATTGACATATAATAGATTGTATCTGTTCGTTTTTTTGGTATTTTGGTGAATTCTGAGGAGAACTCATGGAAAATAAAATTGTATTAAGTATGGACTTGTGGGTTTTTCAAATAAATGTAGTATTTGGAAAAGCATGGCAACATATTTGTTGGAGACAGGGAACAATGTTAACACGACATTTATAAGTTTTTTGAAACTTATTTCCCCTTTTGGTGAAAAGTTCTCTGAGAAATTCTAATGTAATTAGAATGGAAGGGGATTATATAGTGAAATTCTAATTAAATTAGAATTATTATCATGTGTGAAAATATTTTCATATATAATTTGAGATATTTGAAAGTGTGGGGGTGCCTAACATGTGAGGTACCTTATAAATTTTTAAATTTGCAAATTGTTTCTAGCCTCATTTAATAAAACCAAGTTGTGGTTTAAATTAATTATGTGGAGGTTTTTTTTTTATTTGCTCCAGAGAGCAAATTATGTGAATTTTTTATAATTAATTATGTGGATGTTTTGTTATTTGCTGCAGAGAGCAAATTTTGTGAATTCTTTGTATGTTGTGAAAATTTAATCATTTATCTAGTGTAGAGATAAATGTGTTTAAATTTCATAATTTGTGAGTGTATATTTATAGTAGTATAAATATGCATGACTCCTGAGGATATTGAATTTCTAATGCAGATACCATATGTGTTTTAATGTGGCTTCAAAATTTAATATGAAGCATGTGTGAAGCAATTGTGATTTTGGGTTTTGAAATCATAAAAGGAATAGTGATTATATACAATATTGAGAGATGTTTTTGAAGTTTGGTTTTTTGAAAAACCGTTGTGAATATTCCTTATGATTCTAACAGTTTTTAAAATAATTAAAGAACTGATTTTGCTGCTCAATTTGGGTATGCACAAATTATTGAGAATTTGTTGCACTAAAGGATGTTAATCCATGTGATATAGCTCGTGCTATGTGAAGATTGAGCATATATAAATATGCAGTCCCATGAGGAGATTTAAATATTTGAGGGGTACCATAAATGTTGGTATCATATACAGTAGATTCCCGTTGTATTGAGATACACGGATATTCAATTGAATTTCAGTTTTGTATGTGAAAATCCACTAGTAGCCTAAATAAATTATTATATGAGACATAGTATGTTACTCTAGAATTGGCTGAGATTTGAGGATAAGTTGTTGAAAATATCTTAGCAAAAATTGTGGGTGTAAAACCGACATTTTATGTCGATGAGTTGTGATTGCTAAATAGCAATAGCCATTGTTGAGAGAATAATGGTATAAGTGAATATCGTTTGAGATACTATATGAATAAGCATGCTTAAAATTTGTGGATTTTTCTCAATCGATTTTGTGAGGTCAAAAGTTAACCTACGGATCCGTTAAAAAACCTCAGGAAGAATTAAATTAGCCGAGGGGGATGGGACTAAAGCCAATAGGAAATTAACAACGATGGCAACCCAACCTCTGTGATTGGTGATCCCATGAAGGAGGTTCAATGGGTAAGAACAAGTCGTTTGTTAGTTCTGCTAGCACTAAAATAAATTACCAGTTCCTTCCTATGGCAAGAGAAAGTGCTAGAATGCATTTTGGTGAGGTTGAGCAAAAGCTCTTAATGATTTCATAATCCTATGGGATAGTGTGCTCATTGCAGGTACATTTCATGAAATCACCTATACGAATGAGAAGTGGGGCCGCTCCTATGAGATCGTGGCAAAATCTCTAGAGCATTCGTTAAATACCAGGACACGCGCATGGCCGTTTTAATGTGCAAAAACGCAGTAACAGCAGAAAATGTGGGGGTATAATCTAACTCTTAATGCCTCTAGTATACGCCCAAGAGATGTTTGTTCATAGTCCATAGGACCACTGGCATCTCTGTGTACTAAGTATTATTAGTCTAGGTCTAGTTCATAGTCCAAAGGACCACTAGATACAATGATTATGTCCATGTGTGTAACTCAGCTAATAAGGCTACGAGCTTCCTTTGACACATGTGGGGGATTGTTGGAAATATTGTGTGTGAGTGTGTCAAAGAAAGAAGTCTCATACAACTCAAGATTGGGAATGCCCTAGTATACAATTAACTATGAGCTTGAGTTAGTAAAAAGACTGATAAGAGGAGTATGTGAACTGACTGTTGGAGATGACCGTTAGATTTTTAATTGAATGGTTTTAATGACATTTAAAAGGTTTTATTACATTAAATTGTCATTAATACTGGTTTTGTAACTGTTGTTTTAATTGTCATTAAACCGTCATTAATGGTCATCATTGCAGCTCAACGGTCACATAATATCTGCCTATAAAAGGCAATGTATGGAGTAAGTTCTGGGAGCCAAGGTGTGAGTACCGGGTTTGGTGACACAGAGGTCCCTGAGCTCCTCTCCTCTCTCTTCTTCTGAGTTAGACTAATATCTTTATGCAGTTCTGTCGCCCTGCTTTCTGCAGGAAGAGTTCGTTTTATCCTGGGGAGTGCCGCTTCCATGCCCTACTAGGGGGGTTGCGGAATATCTCCTAAGGACAGCGTCCTTGGACGTGACTCGAACTATTTGTTTATTGTATTTCAACAGGTGCTGCCGCTAACAATTTGTACGGTGTACGATGCTAACGCCAACAACTTGCAACTTGTGATATTCTGCAAGTCACCTCATGGAAACTCAAGAGTGCATTATAGTTTCCACTCAAGTGATACACATTCACCCAAGTAAATAAGCTTCCACTCAAGTAAACCATCACTCACTCAAGTAAAGTTTCATTGTATACTTCTGAATCGACATCTTCTTAATCTTTGATTCACTCTATTACATTTATTAATCATTGATTATCACTTATATACTATTTTAATATTACTAATCATACTTGCGTATAAGTTTAAGAAGCTTGAACCACAAAACAAATTCAAAATTCCTCGAAAGCATAGTGGTTGTCAGAAGCATTAAATGCTCAATCATAAAACACAGAAGAACATCAAGAGGATTACGTCTGGAGAATTTATTGCTACTAAGACAAAAGCAACTTAACGCCGAAATCCTTCAACGGCTCCAAAGCCAATCTAACGGATAGTTTGAATGCTCATAACGGTCATTAATAAAGCTTACCTATATATAGCCAAGCATTTAATACAAAAGGAACTAACGAAGCCAACCAACATTGAAACTTCATTTATTGCTTAGTTCTTTGTAAAATTGTCTGATAGTATTTTAGCTCTTCAGTGATCATTGATTTACTCTGAGAGAGAGTCTTTATTTGATACATCTTTAATCTATGTAAAATGTCAAGGTAGTAGGACCTTAAGTGTGGTTGTTGGATTACAATGTGTAAAGGGGAGTAAGTCCTGGGGAGGATCATCCTTTGCTTGATATGTTGTACTGTGGTACCAAGAATCCGTAGAATCTTGAAAGGATACTGAAAACTCAGAGACGCTATGAGGACAGGATGTAGGTCATTGAGTTAAGACCGAACCAGTATACATCGTTGTGTAGTTTACGGTGATATCTCTCATACTCTCATCTTCTATACTCTATCGGATTTAATTTTTAAATTTTTATATATCACCCAATTCAACCCCCTCTTGGGTGAAGTTGAAACTAACAGGTAATTTGGCTTGGAGTTTTTATAAGGATTGGAAGTTCTCATTTACCCTAACAATTACAACCCTAACTTGATTTTGTCTTCAACTATAAGTTGATTGGATCTCAGGATTTGCTCGACTATTGGTTTGATGGCCTCTTGGATTTGAATCTGGATAGAGACACCAAATAGTAAAGGAGAAGGAGATGCAACCTTGGAAGAGTAAGCTTCATCTACTGTGGAGGTTTCAGGCTCCACTCTGTCTTTTGGATTAGGGCTCCTCTAAAAAATCCAATGGCAGAGATATCTTCGTCTTCCTTATCTGAGTCTTCCCAAATCTCATCAGTCTTCCTTGTTCTCCCTCCGAGTACCAAATATTGTTCATTTTTAGGAATAGAGAGACAAGTTGAGGGAAGGGAACAAGAGTTGTCTTATTGGAGATCAATCTATATCTATTGATCTTCTAATAGATGAACTCTCTAACATTTAGCTTCACTCTTGAAATCAGGCATGCAAGAAGGTTGAAGTCTCTGCTTAAGAAGAAGTTGACGTTTTGGAATTTGTTGACAAAGGATCTGGTATAGATATACCATAGGATCCTCTGTTCATTAGTAAGGCATATAGAGGAGAACTTCTTTGCTTTTCTCACGGGCTTAATGATTTGCAGAATTTGATCTTCAATGTATTTAGGGGCTTCATCATATCCAATATAGGAATTGATAATGGAAGGTGACAGTTGTACCTTCTGCCCTCTCACAGTTGTCTCCAATCTTTCTTCAATAAGTTCCTTCTTATTCCCTTTGATTTTAACAGAGTACAAATTGGAATAGAAGGTTCTTACTACAAAGGGGCTATAAGATAGATCAATTTGAAGCCACCTCTAGTAGTGTTCCAAATAGGCATACATAGACCAAGCAATATTTAATGATTATTCTTGATTTGATTCTCCCCTCTGAATCTTTTTTACGGTTTGTATTTACTTTTTTGTGATCTCCTTCGATTTGATTTTTTGCTATTATTGAATCCCTTTTATTTTTTTAATTTTGGTCAAGTAGACCACCTAGAACAGTCCCTAACTTGAGAGACCAAACCCGGTCTGGCTCGAAATCGAGTTTCTCTCAAATTAGACCAGACTTAAGGCAACAAGTTCTAACCTGAGGTGAATTTAAAGTAGACCTCAGGTTGAGGCCAAACTCGGTCTAGTTTGATCCATGTTCAACCCTAGTTGACAACTATAGTGAAAAAATAGGAAGAAATCAACAATGAGTTGGTCTAGCGGCGTAAGGCCCTGCTAGATCCCGAACTGGTCTCAAGTTCAAACTCTAGAGGACACACTTATGTTGGGAGGGGCAACCACAAATCCCGAATTGAATACCAGATGGTAATATCAAGAAAAAAAGGGAAGAAATTTTACTATATGATATTACTATAGAGTTCTTTAGATTAAATTTTTAGCAGTTTAAATTTATTTATATATTTTTAAGTAAAATTGTAATAATGTTTTTATAAAATGTTAAATCTTAACCATTGAAATTTTATTCCAATAGTTGAGAAGGGAAGAGAAGGGTAAAAGAGGAAAAAATGATATATGGGAATGGCAATGGAGAGAAGCCAACTCCCATCACAATAGTTTTTAAAATTGTTTACAAATAATATAATTTAAATAAATAAATATAAATATTGAAGGTAAATAATAAATCACTATAAATTTTAAGAAAAATCACTATAGACATTAAATGGTTGAGAAATTAAATATAAATAATAAAAATAAGGGCTAAAGTGTAGAAATAACTATAAAATTATGCCAAATATTCAAAAGTACTCAAAAACTTATTTTGGGTGCAAATTTTTCTTTAAAAAAACTTATTTTAGGTATACATTAACTTGTAAAATTTAGGCAAAGGAACAAACCAATATAACCATAGTCACTTTTTAATTGTGGAGACCATGCTGTAATAAAAATGAGCTAAAGTATAATTTTAGTTTTGTATGTTTGCTTCAAGAAATCTTTTAATTCCTGAAGTTTGTAAAGTGTATTTTTAATCCTTAACTGTTAACATCATTAGCTTTATCTAACTGAAAATGCTAACCCATCAAAATTAAATAATTACTGTGCAATTAAGGGTAGATATTTTAATGCTAGTTGATAGAAAAAAAATAATCAAGGGAAAATTTGTAAAAAAGAACTCTAAATAGTGAAAAGACATAAAGGTAATCCAAATTTGCATATTCCCGTAAAGGTGCCAGTACCTGAACTGGAATATACCAAATTTATAGGAAAGGACCAATTTGCCCGTACCATTTTTTTATTAAAATAATAATTACCCTACCAGCTATCAGGCAGAGCTCAAGTGGGAATATTCCTTAAAATATTCCCTTACTCTTGGGATTAATATTCCCAAAGTGGTGGGGGTGGCCCACCACTTTGGTTGCACAAAAAGTGCATGACCATAGGGCTACTAATGCACCTTAATATAGGTAATGCAAAAAAGGTATATATAGTTTGATCTTTAACCAAGCCCACCAATAAGTTCAGATAAGCAATTGGCAAATTAAGATAATAAATTCACAAGTTCATATAAGGAATTCGCAACTTTTGTTTTTAAGTAAAAATTCCACTTACTATCTCAAACCATTCACTAATTTAGATAAGGAATTCACAAGTTCAGATAAGGAATTCACAAGTTCATATGAGTAATTGACAAGTTGAGATAAGGAATTCACAACTTTTGTTTAAGTAAAAAATTCACTTACGCTCTTAGACCATTTACAAGTTTAGATGAAGAATTTCTAAGTTCAGATAAGGAATTCCCAAGTTCACAATTCTTTATATAAACTTGGGGATTTTTTTTAAACTCAACTTATCAATTCCTTATCTCAAATTGTTAATTCCTTATCTGAACTTGCAAATTCTTTATCTAAACTTGTGAATGGCCTGAGAGCGTAAGTGGATTTTTTACTTAAACAAATGTTGTGAATTCCTTATTTGAACTCGGGAATTTATTATCTAAATTAGTGAATGGTCTGAGAGAGTAAGTGAATTTTTTACTTAAAAAATGAAAGTTGTGAATTCCTTATATGAACTTATGAATTTATTATCTCAATTTGTTAATTCATTATCTAAACTTGTTGATAAGCTTGGTAAAAGATCAAAGATTACAATATATATATATATATATATTGCATTATCTATATTAAGGTGCATTGGTGGCCCAATAATCACACACTTTTTGTGCAACCAACGTGGTGGGGTGAGGGCACTTTAGGAATATTAAGGGAATATTCCATCCATCAGAGCTTTGGCTACTTGCAGGCAGGTCACTGAGGGCTAGTGGGGGTAATTATTTTTTTTTACAAAAAGGGTAAGGGCAAATTGGTCATTTCCTATAAATTTAGGAAATTCTAGTTCAAGTGCTAGCACCTCTACGGGAATATGCAAATTCGGATCACATTTTAAAATTCTTTTTCAAGAATTTTCCCAAAAATCAACTACCTAATTAAAGAAAAAAGAAAACCCTAGTCGATCAATCTCCAACGGCTTCAAAGCTCAAGGATGGCCTTCTTGCTTTTCTCTTTCATGGTTCAGGTACCTAGCTTCTTCATGCTTCTTCTTTTTTCTACAATTCATGGTTCAGGTACCTAGCTTCTTCATGCTTCTTGTTGTCCTTGATGTATTTCGCGGCTGAACTTTAAACCACATCACCTTGTGAACTTGTCCCCATTCTCAAAACCTCAAATTTATTGGGACTATTGTGCATATAGAGGTTGCAATTTACAACAAATTTGGCCCAGTAAAACGCTCTCTCCACCTTATGTCGATGATAATTGATCAACCAAGAAGGTGAATGACTATTGTGAAGCATCTTTTCACAATCTATTAACTTTTTTAAAAAAAAAAGTTGTGCCCTATGTGCGAAAATTACATTCTTTTCAATTTTCTAACTAGATTAATAAAAACATCTGTTTTAAACTATTTTAAGATTGGTGTCTTCTCTGGAAGAAAAAGGGAGAGCATTTATCCTTCAACAATCCACATGGTCAGGTTAGAGTGATTGGAATTGGAAAAAGTTTGACAGAGTTCTAAAAGAGAGAGAAATATTTTTCATCTCAGGGTGAGGTGATTGAGATTAATAATTAGAGACTATGTGTGCCTTGAGGCAGCACATGGCAGAGACACCAACGGCAACGCGAGATAAAGGCAATTTTTAAGATTGGATGAATAGGTTTTCCTCTCCCTTTTTATTTTGGAAGATTTTTTTTTCTTTTATTCCAACTAGCATGCCAACTAAGATTAATATTTAATCACACAATCATTATTTTAATTTGATGAGTAGACATTTTCTGTTAGACAAAACTAATGATATTAACATTGAAGGACTAAAACTGTACTTTATAAATTTAAGAATTCAATGGTTGCTTGAAGCAAACACTAAAACAACATGCCCTTTTCGGTTTTTTTTGGGCAACAATTTCTAATTTCCTTTATTGCCCTCTTCTTATATCTCTCCGTCTCTTCTACTCACCCTTCATCTCTCCGTTTTCTTCTCAGATGCCGGCGACGGCAAGGGCGGCAACTCAAGCTCAGCGAAAGCTCGACTTGGTCCTTGTCTTCTATCATCCTATCTCATTTTCATTGCAGCGAGATGAGAGGAGGACAGTGACGTCGTCTTCGGTGGAGGCAGTAAGACCGAGGGAGTAATAGAGAGCAGAGGAGGTGGCGAGATAGACAGTGGGTGCTTTTTATATCAATGACCAATCTAATACTTTAGCCTTCGACATTCTATAGCATTCTTATGTCATATCTTTTGAAGCTTCCTCAATGATTAATTTTCAACAAAGAAGTACGCTTGATTACTGAAGTAATTTTGGAACTTACAGGACAGTGTAGCATTGATGCTAGACGTGTTTGTGGATTCAAGTTCGTCTCTTGCTATTCATACGCGCTTCTTTCTCGCCATCTTCTGGCATGAATGTATTTTTTTTTTTTTTCATTTTTTGCTATTTTTCACAATTGTTGTGATGAATGATTGTAATCTGCAGGAAAATTTTTTTGATGACGTGTTTGATTCTTCAACACTTATCACTTTATGTGTGAAGTTGCAGTGTTGTCAGTCCTGTGCGCTTGTTGAAAAACTCTTTGGCATTGCTGGTCACTGATAATAACTTGTAATATCAATTTATATTACAAGTTACTATCATTCACTCCATAAATTAGTTTGATGTTTTGTTTATTTTTCTTGGAATTTGATTTTGAAATGATCTGAAATGGCTTTTATTGTTTTTCTGCCAAGCCTAGCATCCATGAAGTCGATTTAGGATCCGGTTTACAGCTTGCACCCGGCTAGGCGATCCAATTCCAAACATTTGAACACTGTTTTAAGAAGTTTGAAGAAACAAAAGTGTGATTCAAGGGTTATGCTTGTTCAGTCAGTATGTGGTGAAATAATTGGAGCAATGTTTCTTCTGCTTCACTTCTATGATGCTTCTTTGTTATTTTGATAAAGCTTTTGATTACAGCTTACAATTTATGTGGAAGAAACATAATTTGGAGCAAGTGACATATTGGGTCAGCAAGAGCCATTTTGATGTAGAAGCCTTAGGTAAATCAAAGTTGAAACCACCAAATCAATTGCATAAAGAACCCTAAACCTTGTAATTTGTTTCAAATGTGGAATTCTAAACTCCATGAACTAGAAACTCTTGAACTCAAAATATCAAAGAAATGTTGAATGCTACAAAGGGATTTGTCTAGGATAAATTCAAGCAATTCAGGAAGAAACTAGAAAGATTTAAAAATGGCTCATACAAACTGTATTTCTACAAAAGTTGTTTTGCTTGCAGCCCTCTTAAACTGTTTAAATTGGCTACACTTTATTATGAAACTTAAGTGCCCTTACAGGCTATATTAAAAGTGAAATGAAATATATAATTATATTTCAGTAAAATAAAAAAATAATAATTAAATAAAGCCCAAGTGCTCATAAACATAATACTTCATTATCGAAATCACTTCTATTAAACATAGCATGCTTATTTACAATGAGTTAAATAACATACTAGAAACTACTTTATTTGGCCCTAAGTCTTGTCTTCACTTGCCATCAACATATTGACTAGTTTGAGGCCTTTATGCAACTTGCCTTCCATATCCCTTGGAGGTCTCTTTAGCTTCTTGTAGAGCCTCATTCAGAATATGGATTTAGATTACGTGGATTGTGATTGGTCCAGTTGGCAAGACTCTGTTTACTCAAGCCACTTTCTCTCCTTGGCATTAGTACCCTATGAGATGAGAGATATGGAGAGAAACACGTTTGGATCTGGTAAATGCAGTCATTGAGCACAGAATGCAAAGACAATCTTATTCATAGAGGCTCTATGAGGCTGTATGTCTTGCACTCACGCTTCAACAATGTTGAGTTGTTCTTTTCAATAACTATGTATTTCAGACTTGGATAAATGAAAATTTACTACCTATGAGAATTTCAATTTGCTCTTCCCCCTCCAAGTTCTAAGCCCTGACTTCCCCCACCATTCTGTTTGTCTCTCCCTCCCCCCACCTCTGTTTCTACCTTTCTTCATATTTTCCATTCTGTTTACATCTATGCAAGTGTGTATGACTGTATTACATCTATTATTTTAAAATTTGTCTCCTAGGTGTTATATTTCAGTTCAGAAATTTGGTTAGCCAGAAAAACTGATCTAAATTATTTTTCATTTCTAAGGGAATAATTTTAGTTCCATCATACTGTTGCAGACAATCATTATAGAATTCACTCTTGATTTCTGATGTAGAAAATTTACTGGATCTGAAGCGTCTTTGTTCTCTTTTTTTTTATAACATTTTTCAACATCAGCCATGCAGCCACTATGATTCCCTATTTCTATAGCCGTAGCATATGGAATATGAAATGATGCAACACTAAAAGGTACCTCTGGACTAGCAGATTCTGAACTATTGGTTCTTGCTATTTCTTGCGGGTCCCACAATTTCTTTCTTGCAAAATATGGTTAATCTGCATCTAACCATCATGGTTTTATTGTTGATTATTAAGTATTATTTTCTGAACTTTCATAATTCTTTAACGTTTTTGGGATGCTCGATGATGATTGATTTGCTTTAACCACAATGAATAGAGGCTGTAAAGGGCACCAGGCCTCTTTCATTGAAGTCAGATACAAACTTTTGTTCTTGACATTGCTCCATGATTTCATTTTCTAAAAGAAGAGGATCAGTTTCCTTTTTAATTAGAGAAAGAGAGAAGGCTTTTTCAAGTACTTGAAGTAGGTTGGCTTTAATGGTAAAGGCTCTCCCTTTCAAGTTCTCATATGGAAAACCTTAGCCTTTCGACTGAGAGCAACTCACCAATTTTCTATCCCAAAGTATTTAAAATCTAATATGTTTTTATATATACTTTAAAATTTAGTATTTGATGGTGATTAATGCCTGGTGTTTAATTAGGTTGGCTAAGGGTTGAATGAATCATTTGTTTGAGTGCTAGAGCTTAAGGGTGTGTTTGGTTGGAGGTTTTATTAGGTTAGGTGAAGTTAGGAGAGGGTTGGAGATTAAAAATGAGTATTTGGTTGGAAGGAGGGGAGTATTTTTGTCTTTTAGTGGTCACATCTCCTCTTGTATAAAACCTTTAGATTTGGGGTGTGTTTGGTTTAGAGGTTTTATTAGGTTAGGTGAGGTGAGGGTTGGAGATTAAAAATGGGTGTTTGGTTAAAAGGAAAATTGCTAATAAATTTAAAAGTTGGTAGGATAATTTGAAATATCTAAAACATATATCATAACTTACTAATAATCTAGGAAATACAAATCGACTCATTTAAATAAAAAAATTATATAGAAAATAAAAATAAAATGTTTAAATTGAGAACCCATTTGTCTTGCACATCTTGAAAGTTGAATGCCATACAATATACCTAGTGAAATTGATAAAATTGTCCTTTGGATTCCTATAATTTTTCAACTAACATCTAATGATATAAAATAATTACTCATATGAAAATTAACAAATTTTGATTTTAATAACTAACAATAATAAAATAACTTAGACAAGAAAAATAACAACATAACATGTATTCATATGAAATTCATAAATCCTAATTTACGTTATAAGCGCTTATAACAAAAGTTTAAAGAGTTCGCGAGTGAATTTAAAAGTACACAAATATATATTTTCATAATTAATAATAACAAAACAACAAGAAGCTTGCGCCAATGTTTCTAGTTACTCATTGCTTGCTTCGTGCTTGTTTGTATTAGTGGTGGAAAAGTAGCTTTTTTTCTAATATGACTTTTACAGAAGTTAGATTGAAAAAAAGTCATATTGTAAATGTGATTTGTGTTTAAATTGGCGATGAGAGAGATGACTTGTTTTTAACTTTGAACCTATTTGGATTGGCGATGGAAAAGCCCGTTTAGATGGAAAATGACTAAAAAAGGCATGAATCTTATTGAATAATTTTTTTAAAAAAAAGATCAATAAATATTGAAAAAGAAGAAAAAAATACACTAAAGTACTTAATTAAGAAAATGATAAATATATATTTCAATTAGAATATCATACATAAAGTTGATCATAATTGGATCATCTACCCCTAACAAGTTCGTCTTTGATCGTGTTCCGAACATGATAAAGTATTTTATTCATACACACACACTGTTAAGGGATATTTAATTATTTTTATTCATGTTCTTAGCATGAAATTAACTGATAATTCATCACTAAAAATATAATTGGAAATTAATATAATTTTAAATACAATTTTTAATCTCGAAAGCTTATTCTCGTTTTAGTTTCAATCTCTTAAATTTTAAATTATAGGTTTTAGTTCCTAAAAAAAAATTGGTCTATATTTTTATTAAAATTAAAATTATGAAAATAAAAAATTAATGTATTATATTAAAAACATTTAATTAGATCTATTTAATGAGCATAAAAATAAATATTTTTAAACTTTTTTTTAGTGAAGAAGAGCATTAAAATAAATAATTTTGGGTATTGAAAATTAAATAGAGATTAATAAAAGATGTAATTAACAAAAAAATCATAGCCAAAAATCTAATAAAAAATCTCATTTAATAAATAATCTTAGGAGAACTTGTTAGATAAAAATCCAAAAAGCAAAGAAAGAAAGAGGTTAAGGATGGAAGATGCATGCAAGGAAATAGAGAAGGTATCCACTTCTCGATTTTTCTCTCTCCACGTTACAAAATTTGTTGCAGAAAATCAACAAAACATCGTTTCAAAGTAACCGTGCGGTATGTCACAACCCATGAAGGTTAGAAGGCTCCGAAATGATCCAGAGAATTCTAGAGCCTTCCAGACAACACCGGAGTACTCTAGAAGATGCTGGAGCATACTAGATATCTCTAGAACAATGTGGAGAACGCTAGATAATTCTAGAGTATTATAGGGATATCTCCTTCTTGCATATTCTAGAATTCTCCTTGTAAATATCTAGATATTATTTGTAGATATTCTCATAGAATATTCTAGAGGATGAATGATAACCGTTAGATTGAATAGATCTCCATCGTCCATTAAGGAGGTGGGAAAGTTCTGGAACAAGGGGGAGGCCTATAAATACCCCTCACCCCCTCATTTGTAACCACGAAGCAAATTAGCTAAGTTCTCTAGTTCTCTCATTCAAGAGTTCTCTCTTGTGTTTCATTTTGTTCTTTGCCTACAACTTGAGAGTTCGGCTGACTTAGCATAAGATCAAGAGGTTGATTACGCTAAGGCCGGCACGGTACAATGAGAGGGAATTCTGAGTCCGTGACAACGTGGTATCAAAGCCTAGGTTCGAGGGAGCCGTTGGTTCGAGGACACATTCGTAGGCAAGGATGTCGGGTGTAACTTCAGGCATCACCAGTGAAGCTACGATGCATGTAGATGAGAGAGGAAGAGAATCTCAACCTCCACACCAAGGTGGCAAGAAGGCAAGAAGCACTAGTAAGGTATGTACTGACGACTTTGCTATCTTGTCCGTCAAAATTGATGCCTTGGAGAAAGCCATGGAAGAGATGGTCAGTAAGGTTGAGAAAATAGAGGGTGACATGGGAACGCTAGAAAGTCACACTCTCAATGAATTGAGAGAGTTGAAAATGAGTGTAGACACTCTACAAAATTCTGAGGATCTACGTGAGGAAGGCATGAGATCCTTAGAGACAAAGGTAATGGATGTCATCACAGCAATGCAGAATCAACTCAACTCTCTCAAGACTTCCTTGGAGGGCCAAGGAAGGGGTTTACTAGCGGCTGGAGGTAGTGGACCAAGGGAAGTAAAGGTGGATCTTCCCAAACTAAAAGAATTCAAGGGCGTACGAGATGCCAAGGAAGTTGAGATCTTCTTGTGGCAAATGGAACGCTATACAGAGACCTTGGGGCTGAGCGATGATGAGACCAAGGTACGTACTGCTGCTTACTTCCTTATCAATAATGATATGCTTTGGTGGAGAAGAAAGCATGCAGATATGAAAAGAGGGCTATGCACAATAAACACATGGGAGGAATTTAAGGAACTGAAGAGACAGTTCTACCCTGAGAATGTGGTCTATGAAGCTCGGAAGAAGCTAAGGGAGCTCAAACATAAGACCACCATATCTGAATAAGTACGAGATTTCACCTCCCTGATGCTTCAGATTCCCAGCTTGAGCGGTGAGGAGCTTCTCTTTAACTTCATCGATGGCCTTCAAAACTGGGCTAAGCATGAGTTGCAGCGCCGAGGCGTGAAGGACATTGATGAAGCCATTACCGTGGCTGAGAGTTTGACTGAGTACCAAAAGGAGAAGGGTGAGACCTCCAAGCCTAAGTCTTCCTAACCTAATCATGGAAAAGGTGGGGGAGACAAAGGTAAATGGCCAAGCAAAGGAGGTGACAACAAGTATTGGCAGAAGAATCAACCAAAGGAACCGAGGAAGAATTTCTGTGGCCAGCTCAAGTGTTTTGTATGCCAAGGTCCTCACAGAATGAAGGATTGCCTTAAGCTAGGTACTCTAGCTGCTATGGCAGAAAGAACCGAAGAGGAAGCTGGTGCAGAGATGGGGTCTCTTAGGCTTATTAATGCTATGAAGAAGAAACCCTTACCCAAGAACACTACGTGTGAGGGTTTAATGTATGTAGAGGGGAAGATGAAAGGGAAACACGTCACTATAATGTGTGACACTGGGGCTACACATAACTTCATCACTCCTGAGGAGGCTAAGAGGATAGGTCTCCAAGTGACGCCAAAAGGAGGGAGTTTGAAGGCAGTCAACTTACCTCCTAAACAGCTTTGTGGCACAGCACAAGGAGTTGAGCTATGCCTAGATGACTGGAGTGGTAAAGTGGATTTCTCTGTAGCTCCAATGGATGATTTCAAGGTAGTATTGTGATTGAAGTTCTTCAGACAGGTAAATGCTTATCCCATGCCTTATTACAATTTACTTTGCATTCTTGAGAAGCATGCTCCTTGCTTGGTACATGCCAAGAGGATGGGTAGTGGTCAGCATTTATTAGCCCTATAATTAAAGAAAGGGTTGAAGAGAGGTGAGGTGACATACCTAGCAACCTTGAAAGAGGTTGATCCGAGGGACAAGGTTAAAGAGGAAGTCCCTCCCATTATCAGGAGTGTCTTGAGAGAAAATCAAGACGTGATGCCACCTGAGTTACCCCAGAAACTCCCCCTCGAAAGGAGGTAGATCATAAGATCGAGCTGGAACCAGGAGCAAGGCCACCAGCCATGGGACCGTACCGTATGGCACCGCCTGAGTTAGAGGAACTCAGGAAGTAGTTAAGGGAGTTGATCGATGCAGGATTCATCCGACCTTCAAAAGCACCTTTTGGGGCACCAGTGCTATTTCAGAGGAAACAAGAAGGATCATTGCGCTTATGCATCGATTACCGGGCTCTTAACAAGGTAACCATTAAAAACAAATATCCTATTCCTTTAATAGCTGACTTATTTGATAGGCTGGGCAAAGCCAAATATTTCTCCAAGTTGGATTTGAGGTCGGGATATCATCAAGTTCGGATTACCGAAGGAGATGAGCCCAAGACCACATGTGTAACGCGTTATGGGTCATTTGAGTGGTTAGTCATGCCATTCGGGCTAACCAATGCACCAGCCACATTCTGTACTCTAATGAACAAGATCTTTCATCCATATCTGGATCACTTTGTGGTGGTGTATTTGGATGACATTGTCATCTATAGTAACTCCTTGGAAGAACATGCTAATCATCTTCGCGTTTTGTTTAAGAAATTACGCGAAAATGAGCTCTATGTTAAGAAGGAGAAGTGCTCTTTTGCCATGAAGGAAGTTCATTTCCTCGGACATGTCATCTCCCAAGGGATTCTCAAGATGGATGATAAGAAGGTGCAGGCTATTAAGGAATGGAATCCTCCTACTCGAGTAGCCGAGCTAAGATCATTTCTGGACTTGGTGAACTATTATAGACGGTTCATCAAGAGCTACTCTGCAAGAGCCGCTCCTCTCACAGAGTTATTAAAGAAGAAAAAAAGTTGGGCTTGGACGGAGGCATGCCAAGAAGCCTTTGAAGATTTGAAGGCAGCAGTAGTGGAAGAGCCTGTGTTGGCACTCCTTGACTTCTCCAAACCATTCGAGGTGCACACTGATGCCTCTGATTTTGCTATTGAAGGAGTCTTAATGCAGGAAAGACATCCTATTGCCTTTGAAAGTCGCAAGCTAAATGAGACCGAGAGGAGGTATACGGTCCAAGAGAAGGAGATGACGGCCGTAGTTCATTGCTTGCGCACTTGGAGGCATTATCTACTGGGGGCACATCAAGATAGATAACATGGCAACTAGCTATTTCCAGACTCAGAAGAAGTTAACGCCGAAGCACGCAAGATGGCAAGACTTTTTAGCTGAGTTTGACTATGTGCTAGAGTACAAGCCCGGATCTGCAAATGTTGTTGCTGATGCTTTGAGTCGGAAGGCTGAACTAATAGCCCTTAGTCAAGTCGATGGGGACTTGATAGATAAGATCAAAGAGGGTACGACCCAGGATCCTTTAGCTCAACAACTTATGGAACTTGCAAGAGAAGGCAAGACCAAGAGGTTCTGGGTTGAAGATGAGATTCTTTACACCTTGGGAAGGCGGATCTTTATTCCCAAGAGGGCCAACTTGAGGAAGGAACTAATCAAGGAGTGTCATGACTCAAAGTGGGCCGGACACCCAGGACAGAGGCGAACTTTGGCTTTGCTTGAAGCAGCCTATTACTGGCCCCATATGAGGGAAGATGTAGAGCTTTATGTGAAGACTTGTCTTGTGTGCCAACAAGACAAGGTAGATAACCAACTACTTGGGGGATTATTGGAACCTTTGCCTACACCAAGCCAACCTTGGGAAAGTGTGTCTCTGGATTTCATCTCTGCCTTACCCAAGTCAGAAGGGTTTGGTTCTATCATGGTGGTAGTGGATTGATTTTCTAAGTATGCTACCTTCATACCAGCCCCAACCGACTGCACAGCAGAGGAGGCAGCTCGGATGTTCTTCAAAAACGTGGTAAAGTATTGGGGCCTTCCAAGAACAATCATTAGTGATTGTGATCCCCGCTTCACAGGAAAATTATGGATAGAGTTATTTAAGCTACTGGGAACAGAGTTACACTTCTCAACAAGCTTCCACCCTCAAACCGATGGGCAAACTGAATGGGTGAATGCCTTGTTGGAGTGCTCTCTTGAGGCACTTTGTGAGTGCTAATCAGAAGGACTTGGCAAAGTTGCTTGATGTAGTTCAGTTCTCTTACAACCTACAGAGGAGCGAGGCTACAGGCAAAAGTCCGTTTGAGATAGTGATGGGACAACAACCCATCACACCACATGCCCTTACAACCACTTACAAGGGTAAGAGCCTTGGAGCCTTTCATATGGTAAAATCTTGGCAAGAGCGAGCAGATGAGACGAGATCGTTTCTTACCAAAGCTGCCAAGAGAATGAAGAAGTTCGCGGATAAGCAAAAGCGCGCAGTTGATTTCCAAGTAGGGGACTTAGTAATGGTAAAGCTTCTTCCCCAACAATTTAAAGCCTTCAGGAAGGTACACAAGGGTCTCATTCGAAAATATGAAGGCTCTTATAAAGTGACGAAGAGGGTAGGAAATGTTTCATACAAGTTGGAACTTCCTGCCAATTTGAAGATTCATCCTGTCTTCCACATTAGTATGCTAAAGCCATATCATGAGGACCAGGATGATCCTACTCGAGGGACATCGTCACGAGCACCCCCTATGATGACGAAGTCTTATGATCGTCAAATTGAGCAGATACTAAATCACAGGGTTGTGCGAAGAAGAGGGGTACCTCCAAGTACCCAATACTTTATCAAGTGGAAGGGACTGTCAGAGAGTGAAGCAACATGAGAATCTCAAGAAGATCTTTGGCAGTTTGAAGATGAACTCCATCACTATAAAGATGCCTTAGTGACGAGGGCGTCACTAAAATAGATGGGGGAGAATGTCACAACCCATGAAGGTTAGAAGGCTCCGAAATGATCCAGAGAATTCCAAAGCATTCCAGACAACACCGAAGTACTCTAGAAGATGCTAAAGCATACTAGATATCTCTAGAACAATGTGGAGAACGTTAGATAATTCTAGAGTATTCTAGGGATATCTCATTCTTGCATATTCTAGAATTCTCCTTGTAAATATCTAGATATTATTTGTAGATATTCTTATAGAATATTCTAGAGGATGAATGATAACCATTAGATCGAATAGATCTCCATCGTCCATTAAGGAGGTGGGAAAGTTCTGGAACAAGGGGGAGGCCTATAAATACCCCTCACCCCCTCATTTGTAACCACGAAGCAAATTAGCTAAGTTTTCTAGTTCTCTCATTCAAAAGTTCTCTCTTGTGTTTCATTTTGTTCCTTGCCTACAATTTGAGGGTTCGGCTAACTTAACATAAGATCAAGAGGTTGATCACGTTAAAGCCAGCCCGATACAAGGAGAGGGAGTTCCGAGTCCGTAGGAGCCTAATGGCGTGAATCCAAACACATGTTTTTACGGAAAGTAAATTTTCACAGTGGAGAAGTTACTTTTCACCCTTCCACCGTGATCCCAAACTGCCGAATCTTGCTCTCAAATCTGAATTTGTCGCTCTGAATCTCTGGCTCTCCTCCTCTACGGACGGCGGCGGTCCACTCTCCTCTCCCTCTCAACCCCATCATCGTATCATTCTCCCCCTCTCCGGTCTCTCCCTCTCATATTGTCGTCACTCGTGGGTCGTGGTCGACTGTTCGGACTCTTACTCACTGATCACCGCAGGTATGTTGTAAGTGTTGGTGCTCTCCCCTTTCTTTTGCGGCCATAGAAAATTAATAAACTGAAGAAGAAAGAGTTTAGTCAAATCCCCATTCTCCTCTCCCTCTCAACCCCGTCACCGTATTAGTTTTGATTGTGTTTCGTTGTCTTCTCTTCCCTTTAGCTCTGTTCACATTGTGCAATGGAGAAGGTCGATCTGTAAAAAAGAAAGAAAAAAGTTAACTTTTGAGAGAAATTGATGCCATGTATTTGTAATGATTATGTGCTGCAGATCGAACGCCAAATTACTTGTGAACAAGATTTGGTATTTACATTTATTTCATTCCTCATTATTTTGTATGCTTCAAAAGCGTTTTTATGAAGCTCGTGTGAAAATAAGAAGTTTCTTCGTCATGTTATATTACTGCTATCTGATCTGTAATTTTGTGCTTTCATCAACTTCTTAGAAAATTTCACACTTGACTATGATCTCTAGTATTTAATTGATGAACCTTACCATAAAACAACAAGAAAATCCTTATCCCACTGAGGTTGGCTAAACCTTACCATACATTTGTCATATTTTAATTGTGGAACCTGATAGCAAAGAGACAATGGACTGCAGCTAAGTCTGTTCGTTCTGGAATATACTTGAATCCTGGATTTTTGCATTGCATATCCTTCAGTGCATTTTTTAATTGTTTAACTGATACAACCTTATTTTTGTGGCATGTCAATATGTTAATGACGAAATTGTGTTTCTGTACTTTTTGGTGTTTCTTGTTTTGATCTTTGGAGAGTAAATGTTAGGGTTCTATCCTATGAGATGAACATGTGTGGATTTGTTGATACTAAATAGAAATGTTAGCTACAAATACAATAATTAG
The DNA here is from genome assembly GCA_037074505.1 of Albizia julibrissin. Lineage (NCBI taxonomy): Eukaryota > Viridiplantae > Streptophyta > Magnoliopsida > Fabales > Fabaceae > Albizia > Albizia julibrissin. Next base: position 31,939,113 of record CM073486.1, on the reverse strand, counting down.
GGGAAGTAGTAGAACTTTGTCGTTTTCTTCCTTCTGAGAGTGTTTAGTTAACTGGTTTATTTTTAACAGCTTGATGATTTTTTTTTTAATCATATAAGTTGTCGGAATTAGCATAAGATTTCCCATACATACACTTTGACCCTTAATATACATATTTATGTTTATGAACATGACTTGTATTTTTTGTGTGATTAATCCATGCTACACAGGTCTTCTTGTAATTTACAGATCATAGTCAACTTCTTAGAAATGTTAGGTTTGTAATTTTGTCCTTTCACTGATTCACCCTGTTTTATTTTTTAAGAAAGAAAATGACAGCAGATTTTTCTTTTTCTGTCTGTCAATATCTTTTCTTGTCATTTTTATTTTTCATCCTTCTAGTTAATGTCATCATCTCCATTTGAAAGTGAAACAATGTCATTTAATTCAGTTCGTCCTAATGCTATTGAGGTCAATCAACAAGCACCAACATCATAGTAAGAAGAAGAAATTATGTTGAAGATTTGATGATTTTTGGGTATTGGTCATACTTTGATTTGGTGCAAATTGTTGTAATTGAAATTGTTGTGTTGTATTTTGGATTGGTTTATGTAATTTTTGCTGTCTAGAGGTGGCCTGTTTTCAGCGTGAGCCTGTTTTCCAGGAAGGCTTGTTAGTTTGTTTATAAAGTGTTTTCAAATTCAGGCTTCTTTAACAAGCCTCAGGCCAGTCTTGTACAGGCTTTCCGGTCGCTCCCCCTCTGACACTCATCAATTCTTGCCTCTCGCCTCTGCTATCATGGGCATCCACTCCAGTAAAAATTGATTCCTTCCCTCATTCTTTTATTTTTTGTTTTCTGAAATCTATGGTTATTGCTCCTCCTCCTCCTCCTCCTCCTCCTTTGTCTCGCATTTTCTCTTTTAGATTAAAGATTCCAACTTTTTAGATTGCAGCCGCTTCAGTAAAAAGTACTTCTGTCCTACCTTCTAAATGCTTCCTTGGTTGTTATCCTGGAAATTGTTTTGTGGGTTTTGGTTATCATGTTAAGATCTTTGTGTAATAGTTTTCAACTGGTGCAATGTTGAAGTTTGCGAACTCTTTTTTTTTTTTTTTTGGTATCTTCCTATCGTAGGACAACTAAATGTGGTCACTTTTCAGATTCAAAATTTTGATATGCTGTTGTTTCTTTCCGATTGTGATATTTTGATTATTGCAATTTAATTAACCATGAGAAGGTTTTGTAATTCGGATTGTTTAAATTTTCCATCTGGATGCCTAATCAGATACACCTTATCTACCTGTCTGCCATCTCATCAATGCCTAAATGGATTTTGTTTTAACACCGTTAACAGTTCTATCGGAAGAAATTTTACACTTCATTCTTCAATTCTTGATGCTGCTGAACTCTGCCTCAAAAAGTTAACATACCAGTTTACTCTTCTTGAGCTAACCCATCTTTTCTATCCGGCTCATCCCTCGATTGCTCCAATTATCATCCAGACTAGTAAATGTTCTTTCTATTCTTCAATGGATTTCCTGGTAATGGTATTTTTGTAGCAGAAAGTTGATTTTGTGAATAGCTTTATAGAAGTGTAGGAAAGGTCATCAAATGGCGGGAATAGCTATACTTTTAGATCTATGGCGAAAAAACCAAAGCTGTAATCCTGGCTTGTATTCGGCCCGGACTTATCAATCTGCTCAGTTCTTCTCTGCTTCTGCTGCCGCCACGGCCGCCTCCATCACCGCGGGAAGCTCTTTTGCCTCACGGCCTTTGTTTAGGTATGTTGTCTCTTTAATTCTCGTAGATGTACATATTTGACTTATACCTATGGCGTTTTAAAATTTTTTGAAACAGGTGATGGTATTAGGGATTTCAATTCAATAATTATGATTAATGTATGCTCTTGTGGGAATTAAATATACTTCTTTGCTTTTTTGGCAATTGAATTAAGCCATGTACAAGTTGATCGTTTTGGAGATTTACTAGAGCAGAAGAGCTTAGCTATCAAACAGTTGCATTATGTGAAGTCATTTGTTTTATTTTCTCTTTATTGTAAGATACTGAACATTATTGTTTAATTCTTGCTAGTTAAGCATTATGCCAATAGTACAACTACTCATTTGCTTTTGCTTTGGTCATGATATGGACTAATCCTCCCCCCCCCCAAAAAAAAAGAAAAAAGAAAAAAAGAAAAATAAGAAGACATTGTTTTGAATGTAAATGTACGCCCAGTGTTTGTTTGTCAAAGACAGATTTACTACCTATTTTGAGTGAGTTATTGATTTATTTTGTGATCTTTTGAGGAAATTAGCTAAGAAAATTTAATGATGATCTGTGATGTTTGCCTGTGTCATCTCTTGATTGAAGTGCACCGAAAGAATTCCTTTAAAACCAATTTTAGTCTTAGATTTGTCTGAAAATAATATTATTGCTACGGTTTTCAATTATTGTTCTCTTCCTTTATGCTTCTTGTTGGACTTTCTTTCATGGTTGTTCAATGGGATCAAATGGATTTCTAGAAGTGATGTTTTGTGTGGCTTATCTTCCGGTCATAAATTCTTCCCTTGTTTAGGCTACAAACCTTGTCAAGTTTTCCTATCAATTGATGTGCCTAGAAAAGTTAGCTATCCGGATTAGGGGCTCAAAGATTTGAGTTGTGGGTGTGGGTGCAGATGGAATGGAAATCAAGCTAGCTCCAGTCTAGGTCGAATAATGCAAGACTAGGCTAATAATTGGGTTGGGATTGGGGCCTATGGAGGCCCAATCATCTTATTTGAAAAGCAAAAATATTAGGACTTATATGACAATTTAATATTTTTTCAGAGAGAATCAAATTTTTAAGAGATTTATATAAATGAGACAGTTTTAGGGGGTCATTGTATAATTTTTATCCAGTTAAAAAGGGACCTGGCCGGCCTGAGATACAGAATTTGCAATCTTGACTTTCTAAACTAAGTTAAAACTGGGCCATGCTCAAGGCTGGGTTGGAACTTGGTCTGTGCACACTCCTTACTTTCAGTGGCCTTGTCTACCTTGAGTTTCCCCCCCTAATTTTTTAGCACTGAGTTGAGGAGTTTTGTTAGGATTTATTCTGCAAGGATTACTGCAACTGGAATATTAATATATCTGTTAATTTGATGATCTGTAACTTAGATTTGTATATCTACCTCATCCACAAAATCTTTGTAGTTCCTTAAAATGAAAAAGAATCAGAGGAGAAATTTGTTGACATCCCTTTCATTTTGACTTATAATTATTTTTCCCCCCTTTATATGTTGTATACTTTGGAGACACATTGACATTAAGCAGCCTTACAATGCCCGATTTCAGGTCACAAGTGGCTTATTCTGATGCCAGTGCTGCATTGCCCGAAGATTACATTTCTAATATACAAAGTGCATCTGAAAAGATTTTTAATCATAATGCTCTGCAACATAGTACAAAACAATATGATGTCAAACTTAAACCTCTGTTCTCTGCTTTTGAGTTGAGGACATTTGCATTGACATCCTTAAGGTCATTCTTGATGTATTATTTGCCTCTTTTGGAGCCTCGCATCAACATGGAAGATGACGACGACTTTCTGGACGACAATCAAGAAGGAAATCATGTTGATCTTGTTGTACCCTTCAAAAAGTCTATGATTCAAATTATACGTGAGGTAAGTTTACTTTATCTTTCCTAGTCTAGGTTCATGAATCATAATGTGCTGCAAATTTGACTATTGTGTTAAATTGTCTTGAATGAATTATTATTTATTTTTAGTATCAATGAGTAGATAGAATGGTGGAAATTTGTTACAATTAGTTCATTGAACGATTGAAGGAAGCTTTTGATTAGAGAATTCATGACTATCTTTCATTTAGTCATATATAACATATATCATGTGTTGTTCTCTGAGTTAATGCTTAAACTACTTGCATTGCCTCTTTTCCATTGTTCTAAAAGGGAGATCATATAGTAATTGGATTAAGTTTTTAACACGTTTAACTTTTCAATGCTGTCTTAGGCACTGCATTTCACACAAAAGGTTCCTGTATATTGCGTGTGTTATTTCTTACAGTAGAATACTTTTTCCCAAAATAACCTAAATTAATTTTTTTTAAGAGGTGATGCAATATTGTGTTGTTAATCACTTGTAAGCATATGTATGCATTTGTACATATATGTGTGCATGCTTGAGTGTTATTAATTTAGGGTTTTGTAATGACCTATTTGGTTCTTCCACATCATTTGTATATCTCATGTTTTTCATAGGCCTATTATAGGATTATAATGGCCTTTGAAGTGAAATTGGATTCATCCAATGATTGTTTTATTGATAGGCAAATTGTATATACACATATTTGGCCGATGTGTTTAGTGGTCGCTGACATAGGGGAGTTACAACTAAAAGATTATAATAAAATTGTAATAAAACCGAATCTAATCTATTTAAACTTAGATCCACAAAATCCTCCTAGTTTGTTACCCGTAAAATCCTCTCTAACTAACCACAATAGGTTAATTCTAATTATTTTAGAGTACAACAACAACAAAGCCTTTATCCCATTAAGTGGGGTTGACTGCATGGATTTCATGACATCATTGTGCTCTGTCAAAAACCATATATTTTGGTATATTATTAATTAAAAAGTCTCTCTCTATGACTTCATTAAGCGTTCGTTTTGGCCTTCCTTGACCTTGTTTAACAGGATTCCATACTGCTTGATCAACCATTCTCATCGGAGCACTCACTGGCCTTCGTTGAATATGTCCAAACCACCTCAAACGATTTTCTTTAGAATAATACATTTATTTAAATACTTTCTACACTCCCCCTCAAATTGGAGCATATATGTTAATCATCTCCAACTTGCCCACTAGAACTTTGAATTTGTATTTTGCAAGCCCTTTTGTAAGGATGTCAGCAGTTTGCTGGTTTGAGGGTACATATCGAAGGTTGATTATCTCGTTATCAATCTTCTCACGTATGAAGTACTTGTCAATCTCTACATGCTTCATTCGATCATGTTGAATTGGGTGTTGATAGATGTTGATTGCTGCCATGTTGTCAGAGTACATCATTATAGGTAGATTCACAATCATTCTTAGTTCTTCGAGAACCCGTTTCACCCAAATACCTTCACAGATTCCAAGTGCTATTGCTCGAAACTCTACCTCAGCACTACTTCTAGCCACTACATTTTGTTTTTTACTACGCCAGGTAACTAATTTCCCCAAACAAATGTGCAATATTCGGATGTGGATTTTCTATCCTCTTTATCTCTTGCCCAATTGGCATCAGTGAACATTTTTACATTTCTCTCCTCAGATTTTTTGAATAGTAATCCTCTACCAGGTGAACCCTTTAAGTATCTAAGGATCTTGTATGCTTCGTTCAAGTGTTTTTGTTTAGGGTTATGGGAGTCAACCACACTGACTGTGAAGGCAATGCCAGGACGGGTGTGTGATAAGTATATCAACTTTCCCACCATGCATTGGTATCTTCCCATATCAACATCTCTCCCTAAGTCTTCATCATCGTTTATCTTCTCAATTGTGATTGGTGTGTTGCTCAGTCTACACCCCAACATGCTTGTTTCTTTAAGGAGATCAAGAACATACTTTCTCTATGACATGTATATACCTTTGTTTGAACGGGCAACTTCCATTCCAAGGAAATATCTCATTTCACCAAGATCTTTCACTTGGAATTCCTGATTTAGAGCCTTCTTTATTTGGTCAACTTCTTCATTATCACCTGAGAACTATATCATCTACGTATACTATCAGGATCACTATTTTCCCATTTATACGTTTATAGAAGAGGGTGCGATCACTTTGTCCCTGTGTTTAGCCTTGTTTCTTCAATACTCTCGTAAACCTTTCAAACCATGCTCTTGGAGACTGCTTTAAGCCATATAGTGACTTTTTTAGTTTGCATACTTGATCACCTCTTTTTCCTAGGAATCCTAGCGGTAATTTCATATATACTTCCTTTTTCAAAATCTCCATTAAGGAAGGCGTTTTTTACATCCATTTGGTGGAGTGACCAATCTTGATTGACTGCTAGTGAAAGTAAGATCCTTATGGTACTTAACTTTGCTACATGAGCAAATGTTTCATTATAATTTGTGCCATATACCTATGAAAATCCCTTAGCAACTAGTCTTGCCTTGTATTTGTCAAGACTTCTATTAGATTTGTACTTTGGGGTGAAAACCCACTTGCATCCCATTGGTTTCTTTCCTTTAGGTATATCTACTATCTCTCAGGTGTCATTTGTTTCTAGAGCCTTCATCTCTTTCAGGACTGCCTATTTTCATTTAGGAATAGCTAGTGCTTCATCTATGCTATTAGGGACCCTAATGCTGTCAAGATGAGATGTAAATGCACAATATTTTGATGAAATTGTGTGGTATGGCACAAACCTCTCAATTGGATGCCTTGTGCATGTTCTGGGTTGTTTCTGGACAACAATTGGGAGATCAAGATCACTTTGTACTTGATCTTTTTCACTCAATTGTTGTGTTGGTGGATCTGTCTCTGGGTCAAATTCATGGACCGTGCAATTTGTCTGAGGAGCAATACTTGTACTTGTCTTGTGTCTACACTCATAAACTTTCAAGGTGTTGGAATTGTCTCCCCCTCGACTAGTATTCCCTTCATTATTTTTAGGAAGTTCTCCACCAGATTTATTTGATTCAGAATTATGAGTCTCAATTTGGGTAAGATTGGTTAGTGTAGGTATATATTAAAGGAAGTGAATAGGTTCTGATTGAGACATTGTAGGTTCTGCTTGGTTAGGTTCAAGCTGAGATTCAATCCAGTTCCCCCCCTTGAAGTTCAGGTTGAGAATAAAAAGGAAGATTTTCATAGAAGGTAACATCACAAGTGATATAGATGCATTTATGGATGGGATCATAACATTTGTAGCCTTTTTGGGTCCCAGAGTAACCTAGGAATATGCACCGAACTGCTTTAGGGTCTAACTTGTTTGGGTGATAAAGGTGGACATAAGCTGTGCAACCAAAGATCTTTAGAGGTAGTGTATTTTCCAGATAGGGCAGATTATAGTGACGGTGAAGAACTTGGAGAGGGGTGTTGTAAGACAAAGGTTTGCTTGGCATACGGTTGATAAGGAAGGTTGCTGTGAGAATAGCAACGTCCCAATGGAATTTAGGAGTAGTATTGCTAAACATGATTGCCCTAGCTGTTTTAAGGATGTGTCTGTTTTTTCTCTCGACGATACCATGTTGTTGTAGGCTATGTGGGCATGTACTTTTGTGTATGATGCCATGGTCTTTGAGGAAGTTGGAAAGGGATTGGTTAAAATATTCAGTGCCATTATCGGTATGGAGGGTTTGGATCATTGTTTTGAGCTGATTCTGAACCATAGTATAGAAATCAATGAAGGTTTGATATACATTTGTTTTTTCTTTGAGTAGAAAAACCCAACTGACTTGAGTGTGATAATCAATGAAGCTGATGAACCACTTTGCGTGCAACTGGTTTGAAACCCGAGAGGGTCCCTATAAATCACTATGGATGGTTGTGAATGGTTTGGATGCTTTGTATAGAACACTAGAAAAAGTAGTGCGGTGATGCTTAGCAAGTTCACATGAATCACAATGAAACTCCACAGAGATTTTATTGGCATAACAGAAGGAAACAATTTTTTCATACAATGAAAGTTCGGATGTCCTAAGCATCTGTGTCTCAATTCCAAATCACTAGACCTAGGAAAAGACATATTATTGTAATGACGAACACCTTTATTAACACAATCATCCAGGTAGTAAAGCCTATCAAACTCTGTAGCAACTCCAATTGTTGTCCCAATCAACAAATCCTGGAAAACACAATGAGTGGCAAAGAAATTAGCATGGCATTTCTCGTTGCTTGTCAATTTATGTACAGATAACATATTGCATTTCAAGTTTGGTACATGCAGAACCTCATGTAGAGTCAATTTATTGGATAATTTTATACTTCCAATACCAGCAACCTTTGAATGAGAAATATTAGCTATTTTTACAGTAAGCTTCTTTGTAGTTGGAAGATAATTAGAGAATAATGAGATGTCATCGGTCATGTGGTCTGAAGCGCCATAATCAACAATCCAACAAGTCTTAGAAGTCATACCTTCAATAATTGCTAATGCCTTAGAAAAATTACCTCGTTTGACGACGGTAGCACTTGGCTGTGTGCATTTACCTTCTAATGCAGCAAGCCGTTCTAGAATTAGATTTAAGGTCTCCCCTGAAGGAGATGTCATAGTTTCGGTGGCTGTATTTGCAGAAATTTCAGCCATACAGCCGCGACCTTTGCCCCGTTTCGGCTTCTAATCTGCTGGTTTACCATGAATTTCCCAGCATGTGTCCTTTATGTGACCAATTTTCTGGCAATGATCACACGTAGGTCGGTTTTTGCGCAGATCCTGTGACTTAGTTGCAAGGGCCGATGACTCTATTTGTACTCGTACGCCCTTGAGCATAACTTTCCTTCGAGTGCATTCATCTATGAGAACAACGAAGGCAGCACGGATAGATGGAAGAGGAACCTAAGATAATATTCTGCTTCGAATATCATTATAAGAGGGATTGAGACCAGCAAGAAGTTTGAATAGTCGTTCTCTCACAATGCGTTTTTGGTGGCTGGTAGCATGAGTTGGACAACACTCATCTTCATCATTGAAAAGATCAATTTCCTGCTAAAGAGCAGTTTTGGCCAAGTAATAGTCACTTAAAGGAAGAGAGTCTTGTTTCAGGTCCCAAACCTTCTGTTTTAGGTTAAAGATTAAGGGTACGATAGCACCATCTTTATAGGCTTCCTTGACTACCTCCCAAATGTCACGTGCAGATGGAAGAAACAAAACTCTTTTGGATCCTAGGTGCCATTGCATTGACCAACCATGATGACACCATGGAGTTTTCGGACTGCCATGCTCGGTGAGCCTTCTTGTCAGTTACAGAAGGAGCAACAGCAGTGCTAGTGAGATGCCCAAGTCGACCCCTGCCATCTACCGCAAGACGCATCGACCGTACCCATTGTCTATAGTTGTCTCTGTCGCTGGAGAGTTTTTCTGGGATGATCAGAATAGCATAACCTTCAAGACTGGTGGCTGCAAGACGCTATGTGCTGTTGTTGGGAGAGCCTCCTATCGTCGAAGGTATGATCGTCTCTAATTGCGGGCTTGAACCTAGTTTGGATGCGGATGAAGATGCCATTAAGATTGATTCCTATGATTGCTCTGATACCATATAGGATTATAATGGCCTTTGAAGTGAAATTGGACTCATTCAATGATTGTTTTATTGATAGGCAGATTGTATATATACATGTTTGGCTGATGCTTTTAGTGGCTGCTGATCTAGGGGAGTTACAACTAAAAGATTATAATAAAATTGTAATAAAATCTAGTCTAATCTATTTAAACTTAGATCCACATAATCCTCCTAGTTTGTTACCCGTAAAATCCTCTCTAACTAACCACAATAGGTTAATTCTAATTATTTCAGAATAATACATTTATTTAAATACTTTCTACACCTATGATCATCAATTTGATGCTATGGAACCTTGTGTTTTTATGAATGCAAATTCTAAATTAACAAAGTTAATTTTATTCAGTAGTTTATGTAATGTTTTTTATGGCTCATCATTCTGCATTTTCCATTTTGTTTTTCTCATGTTCATCCAATATTTAGAACTGTTGATCAGAAACCTTTTTTGTATCCCATTGCAGTCTACCGTTGTGACCACCAGACGAATTTTAGAAAGAATTTCTGTTCATCATGTTTCACAAAGAATGGCATGGAAAATTCTTAAAGGTAACTGTTATAGAAAAAAAAAGCATGTTTTTAGTTATGAGATGCCCTATGGTAGACATAAAGCAATTTCCATAATAAAGGTAATCAAAAGTTTATCAACCAGGGAGATAACTATTTAATATGTTATCCTTTTTGCTAAGTGATAGGAAATATTTAACAACTTATAATAGAAGAAATTAATATTTTGTTCTAACTAGGAGCAAGTGGGTTACTTTTGTTGCAAATGGTTGCCTTTTTTTGTTTCCTCTTGGAAATGGACCTTGCAAGTTGTTTCTAGAAGAAAACACAAAAAGGAAGAAATCGAGACCATTATGGATGACTAGATTGTTTTCACACTAGATGGGCCCCTTCATCGCTACTTAGTTCATTGGAAGGGTCATTCAGATTTAGATGCCACCTGGATCCCAGAGGATGAGTTTCAATGTCTAAACCCTACCTTGCTGGAAGACTATAAACTATCTACTTCTCCGAAGGAGAGTTCTTTGAAGCTGGGGAGAAATGATAGGAAATATGGAACAACTTGTAAAAGAAGAAATTAATATTTTGTTCTAATTAGGAGCAAGTGGGTTTCTTTTGTTGCAAATGGTTGCTTTTTTTGTTTTCTCTTGAATGGACCTTGCAAATTGGGAGTGTTAGAGTCGAAACAACCATTTCTGGTCATCATATCACCAAACCACCACCACCATTGTGTGCGCAAGGAAGAAACCGGCCAGACACTAAAGTCCTGTCGGCGTCCGCCACCCCACGCTTTTCCACGTGTTGCCAGAGTGCTCTGTGCGTGGGCTTCATACACCCCACACGCCAGCGAAGGTGCTCTATGCGCCCCATACATCGGTGAAGGTGCTCTACGTGCCGCCAGACAGAAACCTCCAAACTTGTTTTTCTGCGTTTCTGAGCTGTTTTTCGAGGTTCTTTCCACTAATACCTAACCTAGATGCATGAATCATCAATGAAAGGCCTTATGTTGGGATAAAAAGTTTCAACTTGTGGTTTAAAGCTTTATTGATAAGGCCGACAACCCTCTCAATTTAATTGTGACTTGTTTGGTTAATGAAAGGAGGTTATTTTATCTTATTGTAAGGCTTAAACTCTTAGTTTGCTTAAATATCTAGATTCTCTTGAAGCTTTGCAATTTTATCCATGTGCTTAAACTTTAAACTTTTGAATAATGGCTTCTCTGAGATAATTGTATTGTTCTAAGCAACTGGTCAGCATCACCTTCTTTGATTGTCCATAGCTATCTTGTATGACCATTTGTGAGTCATCTACTAGGCAAGAACAATTAGAACTAGAAGTAATTTTTCAAACAACCATGGCCGAGAGCTTCCAAAATACCAAAATAACTTTGATGAATTTGCTAGGGCTCAAAAAGTATATGTGGACCGATGAATTGCTGTTAGATGAGAAATTAGACAGAAAATTTGAGGAAGTCATAAATGCAATATAGGTACTAACTAGGCAGCAAATTGGGAAGGTAAAAGGAGTGATAGAAAATCCTAAGGATATGATTGAGTCAAGTTCTAGGAATGAACAATCTCTTGTCCCCTGTCAACCTAGAACTACCCCTCTTAGGATTGGTCAGAACACCAAGGTGAATAGTGAGAGGCCTAGGAGACCACCTCTTTAGGTATTTACTAATCAAAATTAGTTGGAGGATACGGGTGATGCTTAGGGTGAGCACGACCAAGTAGAACGTCACTATAGACCATATGAGCCGAACCATAGGAATTGGCATGAAAACTTTAGGAGAATACCAATAGAGGACATCACTAAAAGGGTTAAAGTAGAGGCTCCAGAATTTTATGTAAGTTTGAATCCTAGCACCTTCCTAGATTGGTTGGCAAGCATGGAAGACTATTTTGAGTGGTACAACATGAATGACGCCCAAAGAGTCCGGTTCACGAAAATGAAGTTGGTGGGATCAGCTAGAAAGTACTGGCAAAATGTTCAAAGAAACATTGAACGACAAGGTCAACTTCTGATCGAGATCTAGGGTGAAATGAAGGCAAATTTGAAAGAGAAATACGTCCCTATTCATTACAGGAGTCAATTGTATGACAAAGTTTTTAATATAAAACAGGTTTCAATGTCTCTAAATGCATATCTTGATTTGATGACCTCTTACTTAGGTGATGTGGACGAGGAAGAATGGCGTACAATCACCAAATTTGGCAACGGGCTCAAACCACACATACAAAAAGAGTTTAGGCTCAGCTTCCCCAAGTCTCGTAAAGAAGCTTATCACAAGACTTTAGAAGCTGAGTTGCTATTGCAATACTCTCTTGTTAGGCATTCCGACACGTAGAACACTCAATTCCGGCAGACACATAACTTCAACCCTAGTGAGTGATCTTTTGGAGCTCCACCACCCAGGTCTAACCCTTCATTCCAACATAGCCAAGCGACTAGTTTTAAGGGTAGTACCACCAAGCCTAACGAGTTCATAGGGTCAAGTTCTTGCCCTGGTAACCCTCTTATTGAGTGTTTCTATTGTCATTCAAAAGGTCACATTGCTTCTCAATGCCCTCAACGAGCTCTAGTTCTTGAGTCATGTCTTGAGAACGTGGAAAAAGATGACACCAACTTCATAGTTGACCCTATTAAAAGCCCGTCAGATGTTGATGAAGAAATCATTATCGATAAGCAAGGTTGTGAGACTCGTCACCTTGGAGTAATGAGATGCATTTTGTCTGTTTCACTACCTAATAACTCTTGGAAGAGGAAAAGCATCTTTCATACTTCTGTCAAATGTGGAGACAAGTCATGTAAGTTGGTTATTGACAGAGGAAGTTCTAGTAATGTGATTTCATATCAGGGAGTAGCTAGAGTTGGTATCAAGATGGAGCCCCACCTTGAACCTTTTCGAGTTGCGTGGGTTGATAAGACTTCTTTACCTGTGACCCAATAATACCGTGTACCTCTTCAACTTGGTGATTATAAAGAGGAAATTCTTTGTGATGTTATCCTTATGGATGTTGCCCATGTTCTGTTAGGTTGACCTTGGCTATATGATCACAATGTCATAAATCCTAGAGGGGAAAATACATATTCATTTAAGTACAATGGCAAGACTATCTTGCTACGTCCAGCTAAACCTGACATTGAATGCAAAAAGCTATGCAAGTCAAAGGGCACACAGTCTAAGGGCCCATTTGGTACGCAGAATTAATTTTGATGGAGATGGAGATAAGGTTTAAAAGTATGTTATGTATGTCTTGGAAATGAGATCTAATTTTTACATAAAAAGACCAAAATGCCCTTCTAATTAAAAAATAACAGCAAAGAACCTATCTTCTCGCCTTCCAAAAACTCAACCTCCATTGATAGAGGCCATTGATTTCAAACCACCATCAACCACCAAAATTATAGCTTGGAGAACCTTTGCTGAGACATCAAACTCTAAAAATATCTCTACAATGCATAAAACAATTGAATGGAAACTTTTTCTAGACACAGGATGATCAAAATTCAAAATCATCAAGTTGGATACAACCATTGAACAGAGTATCACGTTTTGATGGGAAGAAATAACAGAAAGAAAAAGAACAATTTTTTTCTAGCCATGGCGGAGCTTCGACTACAAAGATGGAGGGGATGAGCCATGAGATATGAGAAGGAAGATTTTAGAACACAAGTTACGGAAAAAATCTGATAAGCTTTAAAGTTCGAAGTTGCAGCTGATCTGTGAAGGAGGTAGAGATTAGCCCGGAGGTTTGGATCTTGTTGTTGCCGTCTTCGCCAGAGATGTAAAGGAGGGGAAGGAGACATGGGTGTCGTTGCACAACCCTATTGAAGAAGTGAAAGAAGACGAAGTTGGAGATTTGTGAAAATGTCGCCACCGCCAGGTTGTCACTTGTAATACCTTATTTCCAATAAACTCAGATGAGTGCAAAAGAGTAGTGAAATAAGTTGTGAAACCAGGATTTAATCCCAAACTAAATAAACTTTGAAAATATTAATGAATCCCAACATTATCTCAGGAGATATATCTAGGATTGAGTAGGTATTTCGGGTGGAGTAAAAATTTTTCAAACATTTTTCACAAATATTCACTGTCTCATTAAGACTCATCGGTACTTCCTTTCATTTTATCAGAGTATGCGAGCGTGTCTCTACTTAAGTCTCACGTTGCATTCATTCGTTAATGTTTCTCTAACGATTAGGAAGTGTTATGTAACTAAGTTATCTCTTTATTACATTACCATCCATTTACCGGGCTACAAGTACTATCAGTTCTACCACTATACTATTGTCAAGGTTACCGATTTATACAATATATACATGTCCAAAATATCCAAACAGACAACCAATAGAGAAAGTAAATCTTTCAGCTTCATCCTCTAACTGTCCGTATTTACCTTCTTGCCCTTTGAGCTACCTGCCTGTACTGTAATTTGTTTATAGAAAAAGAGTGAGATTCAAAAGAATATCAGTAGTAACAGGTAGTCAATCATATAGATATAAAATCACATAGCATGTTACACAGTCATCATATAAAAGAATCATCACAACAACATTCGGTTCAACATGTAGTTCACATACCATCATAGTACTAGGTATATCACAAGGCTCCGAGTGTTACCCGTGCAATAGGCCCCGACGTTCACTCGTGCATCACAAACAAATTCAATGGCCTGAGCGTCAACCCGTGCAATAGGCCCTGAGCGACAACCCTGCATAAACAAAATGTACCAGACAATTCATGATGAAACTACACACATACAATGTATCTTGTAACATATGAAAGACAAAGTTACTACCTGATAGCTTCTCTTGAGCAATATCCAACTGTTTCACTAAGTTCGGGTAGGTCTTAAACTTTGAATAGCTATTAGGTCCTATAAATGGAATTTACGGACGACAAGTTATTATTTCGTCCAATACTTGTATAATCCAGATAATCAAGTCGGTTGTCATTAAGGTTAGAATACTAACCCAAAATCAAAGTCAAAATGGCCCAACTATCCCTAGTTGGTTAGTTTTACCCTTAAAGTTCATTACATAATACCATTGCATCTTTTATTTTCGCACATTTGAGTAAATCTGCCAGAATTTTCTTCAATCTTTGAAAATTCATAACTAATTGTACACATATCCAATTAGGATGATTCCAATGGCTATGTGACCCTCAATTAGTATAGTTTTAGGGAAAAATATAACCATTATACTTCTGAAAGAAGATCAATACAGTATTTTACTTCATTGTCCCCTGTTCCAGAATCTGACAGATTTACCTGGCCCAAATTTACAAATTCATAATTAATTCTAAAAAATCTAAATAAGTTGGTTCCATGTTCTATTCAAACCTATTCAAGTCTTGGTGTAAAGAAAAATATTACTGAGCACTAATTATTCCCAATTCCAGAAAATTCATCAAACCCAATCTACTACAGATTTCATTCCAGAATCAACCTTAAACTTTGAAAAATCATATTTCTCAATCCACTGGTCCAATTGCGTCATATTACCCATCAAATTAAACCATAGGATGCCTACTTTCACCATGTAAAATTTCACAAGGTTTGGACAAGGTTTGGTTACTGAAAAACACGTCGCAACAAATCTGCTCCAGAAAAACAAGTCTAACAGCAGGGTCATCTAATTTTCAAAACAACAACAACAAAGCCTTTATCCCACTTGGTGGGGTCGGCTACATGGATCGCACGACGCCATTGTGCTCTATCAAAGACCATATATTTCGATATATTATTCATTAAAAGGTCTCTCTCAATGACCTCATTGAGCGTTCGTTTCGGTCTTCCTTGACCTCGTTTGACAGGACTCCATACTGCTTGATCAACCCTTCTCACCGGAGCACTCAATGGTCTTCGCTGAACATGTCCAAAACATCTCAAACGATTTTCTACCATTTTTTCTTCAATAGGGGCCACTCCAACACGATCACGTATATGAGTGTTACGAATCTTGTCCTTTCTTGTATGGCCACACATCCATCTTAACATCCTCATCTCAGCTATCCCCATTTTATGTTCATGATATCCCTTTAAAGCCCAACATTCACTACCATATAGCATTGCTAGTCTTATAGCAGTGCGGTAGAATTTTCCTTTTACCTTATTAGGTACTTTACGATCACAAATAACTCCCGTAACTTTTCTCCATTTATACCATCTGGCTTGAATTCTATGATTGACGTCTCCATCCACCTCACCATCTTGTTGTATAATTGATCCCAAATATCTAAATTTTGTCACTTGTGGGATGACTTGCCCACCCAATTTAACTTCCACTTCACTTTGACTTTGTCTCTTGTCAAATTTACAATGCATATATTCAGTTTTGCTCCTACTAAGACGAAAACCTCTCAATTCCAAAGTCCGCCTCCATATCTCAAGTTTGGAGTTAATTTCTTCCCTAGATTCAGCCAATAGCACTATATCATCCACAAAAAGCATGCATTTAGGGATCTCCTCTTTTATAGGTTCAATTAGGACGTCTATCACTAGGTTAAACAAATAAGGACTTCAAGCTGATCCCTGATGTAGTCCAATCCTTATAGGGAAGTCCTTTGTAACACCTCCAGACGTTCTAACATTGGTTGTAACCCCCGCATACATATCTTGAATGGCTTTGATATATGCAACCCTCACCCCCTTCTTTTCCAAGGCTTTCCAAAGCACATCTCTTGGCACCCGGTCATAAGCTTTCTCCAAATCAATGAAGACCATGTGTAAATCTCTTCCTTTGCTCCTATACTTTTCCATTATCCCCCTTAATAAATAAATTGCGTCTGTTGTAGACCTTCCTGACATGAATCCAAATTGGTTTTCAGCAACATCAGTCTCCAACCTCAACCTATATTCAATCACTTTTTCCCACAATTTCATTGTATGGCTCATTAGCTTAATTCCTCTATAGTTTGTGCAATTCTGAATATCCCCTTATTCTTATAAATAGGAACCAAAGTACTTTTCCTCTACTCATCTGACATTTTCTTGATTCGTAAGATCTCATTAAATAATTTTGTGAGCCACGACACACCCTCCTCGCCCAAACATTTCCAAACTTCAATTGGAATACCATTAGGTTCGATAGCTTTACCAGTTTCCATCTTCTTAAGAGCTTCTTTAACCTCGCCAATTCGAATCCTGCGATAAAATGAACAATTGAGGTCACATTCTCGAGTTGTTCCAAGTCACAATGCGACCCTTCTCCACCATCATTAAACAACTTATAAAAGTAGGCTTCCCACCTATCCTTAATATCTCCATCAGTAACCAAAACTTTTCCTTCTTCCTTCTTCATCCTTTATACACCTCACTTGGTCCAAGTCTCTTGATTTTCTCTCCTTATTCTTTGCGATCTTGTAAATCTTACGCTCTCCTGCCTTTGTCCCTAACTCCTTATAAAACTCTTCATATGCTTTATTACGAGTTTCACTCACTGCCTTTTGATTCAGCATTATTACATAAGTGTATGGCTTCACTCACTGTGGTGTAGTGGTTATCACGTCATCTAACTTTCAAAAATTCCATAATTTTGTATAAACAACAACAACAACAAAGCCTTTATCCCACTAGGTGGGGTCGGCTACATGGATCGCATGACGCCATTGTGCTCTGTCAAAAACCATAGATTTCGACATATTATTAATTAGAAGGTCTCTCTTTATGACCTCATTGAGCGTTCGTTTCGGCCTTCCTCGACCTCGTCTAATAGGACTCCATCCTGCTTGATCCACCCTTCTCACCGGAGCACTCAAAGGCCTACGCTGAACATGTCCAAACCACCTACAATTTTCTACGATTTTTTCTTCAATAGGAGCCACTCCCACTTGTTTGGGATAATTTTGTATAATTATCCAAAAATTATAAGCACATGCTTTTCCACATAATTGTTCATGTAGAACTCAATGGAATGATCAAAATCATCAAGCTTCAGCCCAAAACCACTGGCAAGACAGAATCCATTTTCAGCAAAATTACCAAAACATAATTTTGTTGAACGACTTAGTCCAATATCATCATAAATCATCATTTAACCATAAATACATGATTAAACCATGATTAATCCTTTAAAATTCCTTCTGGACGAAAATGAACAGTACCCTAACCTTCATGAAAACTCATCCAAACAACAAACCAATCGGTTCAAAATGAAGCTTACACTTACCTTTATACGTTTCCACAATCGGTTCGGAAATTCGGAAGTACTTCTTCCGGTGAGACGGCACCAAACACCTTCAAATGAAAATCCGAAACTGTATAAATGAAGCTTAGAATGAGTAGAAGAACATTTGTGAAGGGAATTTTGGGAGAAAACACCGATTCGGTAGTGTTTCGGTGGATTGAACTCAAGAACATTCACTATTCATGTTTTCTCTTTCCTCTAACTATTTCTCAACGTTTTCATCTGATTTCTTCCTAATTTTGCTGATGATAAATGAAAATAATGGAGTTTAAAGAGTCATAAAGGTGTTCCAACATGTGTCAGAGCCTTATGGTGGCACATATTCAGTGATTTAACCCAACGGTGACACGTGTCCTTTCCTTTAATCAAATGGGTCTTGTGTTGTCCCAATGGTCAGGGAAAGTGAGATCCCGATGATTTTTCCCCGACTCCTGAGTTTGGTGTTCGGGAAAGTTAGTCGGGTGACCGAACCGGAGACCGGTGGATTTCCCCGGCTCGGGGCAACGTGGCACTCTCCGGTGATGACAACTCAAAAGATAAAGTAACTTTGTCAAAATCATGCTCTTATTCGGCCAACACATTAAAGTCAAAAGCACATTTGCTCTTCTTCCTTAAGATGACGCCATGTGTCCCTTATGTGGGACCCGTCCCTATCTCTTCCCTCCACCTAACCTTCCACTTTATCAGGAAAAGGAAAGTCAGGGAATTTTCCCCGTGTTCACCTACGAGGTGTCCTCCTTTGTGGTCCCTACACAAAGTAAGATTATTTCATTTAATTATTACTTTATGACAACCAATAAAATCTTGCTAAGTGCCCCTTTATCAAAATAACACCATATACACAAACACTGGCAATGGTGAATTTTCTTCCGACTAATTACATTTACAAGCAGTTCTTGTTGTTCATATTTCAGTATGTTACATCACTCACCGCCGCCATTAGATTTATGAGCACAAGCTGCCAGTGGAAGTGGATCTTGCCGGCACTGGGAGATGGTGGCGTGATAGTTGGAAAGGAAGAGGCAAATGTTGAAAATGGAAATAGGGGCATGGAATTACAAATCTTGGGGTGTTAGGATGGAAGCCATTTCCATGTGTTTTGATGGATATAGAAATGGAATTTTTTCAAATTCCATTGTACCAAACATGCTTAAAGCATGAAATTAGTCTCCAATTCCATTTCCATCATACCAAACAGGCCATAAAGGATAAAGCTTGCATCTTTTAACACAAAAACGGTTTGTGCAAGAAAGCAAAGAGAATGCCGTTCTGCTTGTTGTAGTATCTAAGATATCACAACGGGTTGCATCTGTTACAAGTTTGGAGATGCCTTAAAATAAAGCAGCTTCTGAAAGAATTCACCAGAGCTACCACCAATGAGAGATATTCAGCATGCAATTGACTTTGTCCCCGGTTTGCAACTCCCTAATCTGCCTCACTACTGGATAAACTCAAAAGATAGGGAAGAACTTAATTGACAAGTCAATAGGCTTCTAGAGAAAGGTCACATCCAGCATAGTCTTAGCCTGTGCGTAGTACAAGCTCTTTTGACACCCAAGAAATATGGCTCTTGGAGGATGTGTGTAGACAGTAGGGCCATCAACAAGATTACCATCGAAGACATGCTTGATCTAGTATCTAGATCTAGTTGGTTTTCAAAGATCGACTTTTGAAGTGGTTATCACCAAATCAGGATCAAACCTGGAGATGAATGGAAAACTATGTTTAAATGATGGATTGCATGAATGGCTTGTCATGCCATTTGGGTTATCAAATGTACCAAGCATGTTCATGAGAGTCATGACCCACATGGTTGCCTTTTTTGTTTTCTCTTGGAAATGGACCTTGCAAGTTGTTTCTAAGAGCAAGTGGTTACCTTTTTGTTTTCTCTTGCAAGTGGGTTGCATGTTGTAAAGGTTGCAAGTTGTTGTTGTTATTATTATTATTATTTATTTTATTTTATTTTATTTTAGTTTTAAGTTGCAAGTAGTCTCTTTAATAGCCTATAAATAGGAGTCCATATCCTTTGTAATGGGCACACTTAAATGAACGAAAACCTTTTGGATTAGTTGGTCTCTCTCTCTCTCTACATGCTGTGTCCTTCCTCTCTCAAAATTCTGTTCAGTTCTCACCTCCCTCCCTTATACCCTTTTTCTGTTCCCCTCTCTCCCTTCTCTGTTTTCTCTTCCCTTTCCTAAATCAAATCTGTGTGATATTTGGTGTGTGTGAGTGAGTTTTACATCACTAGGTCATATTTATAAAGCTTAGGCACACCTGTTTTGAGTCACGTCAGGTCCTTGACATCAATTCTGCAATGAGCCAATGACACTGTTGACATGTTACATGTGTCCAAGAATATCGTGTCTTATTTGAGTGCAAACATGCCCCGTACATTCCCCCACGCCCCCTCCCCCAACCCCCGAAACGGGGCATATTTTTTTTTTCTTCTTGGGGAGGAGGGATGATACTAGAAACCTATCTTGATGGCATTATTAAAATTTTTTCCTTGCTTGTCACATGAATCATTCCATTAATAATATTTGATGGTGCCGCTTGCTTTTTCATCTGGGATTATATCACTAATTGAAAGTTTAGGATATTAAAATTCAAATATTATGCAGGTGACAGGATTTGTTTTGTGTGTGGGCGCGCGCGTGCGTATGTCATGTCTTGTGCCTGAGTCAGTATGCTTGAAAGGAACTACTAAGCAGCTGCCTTTTCTGTTTTAAGCAGATATTCCTCAATCGGCTGTTCGCAAGGCTGGAAGGCAAATGCCTACTTTGGTTTACGTATATTGCGTGAGCAGAACAACTTTCAGAGGTCAAAACAATTCTTGAACTGTTGCTTCCTTATGGTATTTGCTTGACCATCAGATTTTAACTATCTTGACTTGTGTACAGGGCACACACTTGGAGTTGCAGCATCATGGATCGTTCAAGTAGGGATTGATTTGTACCGATTCTTTACTTCTGGATTCAAGACTTCGGAGGAGGACGATGATGAGAAGCAAGTTGGTATTCTTGCACAGAGGGTGTCTGTGGCTACCGTTAGGTGCATTTCCTCTCTAATTTTTGCCTCCATTGGGGCGGGAATCGGTGCTGCCCTTATTCGTCCTTCACTTGGCCAATGGATTGGTAAGATAGTGACCTTTAAAGGAATAGATTACTGAAATACTACAAAATCATGAGTACATTTACTCTTACTCTGCCGTGATATACAACTAACACATCTAATGCACGTGCCCGAAATTTACTTGGCTGTGGCAGTGCGCATAACTTGGACATAACTAGTGCAAAATGGGGAAATGACAGGAAAGAAAGAAAGAAAAGAAACATAGAATGATAGACTTGAAACCCATCTTTTGTTGAGTTGATTTTCTTGGAAAATAATAGTGGAAGTTACTCTTTTTCAGTCCTAAATGCTAAGACAGAGTTGACTTTTTTGGAGATATTAAGGAAGCTAATTAAATTATTTTAAAATATTTGTATTTGTCATTTTTTCTTCAAATTATTTTGCCTAACTTATAAACTGATATATAATCTAAGGATACACAACATATGATATTATTGAGTAACTTATTTAGCTTATTTAATCTCCCATAAAAAAGTCAACTCTGTATGATATTTAAGACCGAAGGGAGTAGTTAACATACAAAATACGCCGACACTTTGGTGGCCAAGTGCCCAAGGTTTGGTCTGGGGAGGGATAAATGGCTTAGATGTAGCCAGTGGGATATAAAAACCAGAGAAAATTGCAGGAAAAACTAGAAACCAATCTTTTTATTGAGTAGTTTTGTATTCTGTTTATTTGGGAAAATAATATTACAAGTTACACAACCTACAAGATGATATCTGTTGTTAATGTACCTACAAGAATTGCTGTAATTCTGTGATAAAGCCATTTCGAGCTGATTTCGCCGTCTCTCTTTCCACTTCCAAATTCATATTCTTCAGGTTGCGCTGCTGGTGATTTGGCCGGTCCCATTATTGTAGCAGTCGTTGCCGACAAAGTTTTCCATGTGACATTTTAGTAATGGCTAGCTATCATGAGCTCGATTCTTTACCTCTTTTGGATGAAACTTGTTAGATGTACATTTTTCTGATTAAAGACCCTCTAGACGGAGTTTGGCTTGCCTTGATGTAGCAAAAGGGACTCAGCATGCTAAAAGAAATGCTTTTTCATAGGACATCTTTATTTTTGAATGGATACTCATCATCTTCCAGTCAAATTAGTTAGTATTTCAATGCATTTTGTGCAGTTACTTAAGTTGTTCGTCTTTTCTCATCTGAACCATTAATGTGTATGGCACATTAATGTGAGAGAGGATCAATGATCGTTAGTTAATAATGGATTGAAATTTCGATTCAAATATCACGGGATTTGGGAGAGTTTTTAAATATTATTTCAGAATATTTTTCCAATGATTATTTTAAATTTGTTGTTTACTTTAAACAATCTATGTTGCATGCTGGTCCATAACCAATGGCTCAAATGAGCTAGATTCATCTAATCTCACTAAGGTGGTTTCTAAGTTCTTTATGTAACTTGTTAAATTAGTGGGGTTAAACGGGTTAATCCATTGTACTTTGTTTAATTTGAGAAATCAAACTTTCATTATGTAGTGAATAGAGTTTCACTTTCATAAGAGAGTTTCATTATGATGGGCTGAAATTTGTCCCTTGTTAATTTCTCTCCATTGCTTCTCTATTGCCGCCTAGGTCTCTTTCATAATCTAATGTAAAATGTGAAACTGTTTTGAGACTTATACGAATGGTTTACTTTTTATATTGTGGTGGTGTGATTTTTTATTTTTTTAATAAGCTTGAAGGCGAGTCTTAGCGCAATTGGTGGATACGCTGGCTTTCTGCCCCCAGGATCAAAGTTCAAGCCTTGGAAATGGCCTCTTGGCAATATAAGACTAAGGTAAGACCGCGTACATATAGGGTTTCTTTTTCCTGAGCTCGCATTGTGTGAGAGCTATTTTGGTATTGGGGTCCGTCTTTTTTTTTTTTTTTAATAAGTTTCCTTTTTTTATAAGCTCTTTGGTGGAGTGATGATATTGGGCGTTTGAGGCTATAGGTTATAAATCATGACTTCTAGTTGTGGACTGACTTTTTGTGAATTTTTGAGGATTTATGGATTTACATGGAAATAATATCATTCAGGAATTTTTGAGGATTTATGGATTTATATGGAAATAATATCATTCAGGAAAGGTAGGAATTGTTTTGGAAGAATGAGATTATGTGTGTGGTAAATTATTTTGGGGCGTAATAGATATATATTTTTTGTTGGGCTTTAAAAGACTAAGGCCCAATTATTATATTTTTACCTGATATGTGAATGGCCAATCAGGGATTTAATTCTTTCTGACCATGATAAACTGGCATATTTCTTTTCCTATCATGGTTAACATTATTGAAACGAGTTGTTTTCTAGTACAATAAGTTTTGTGAAATTCTAAGTTCAATAATTTTCTATCATAATTATTGAACTAGGTTTAATTCTTCTGATCATGGTCAACCTTATTCAATTGATTTTATTTTTGATTACCTTTGTATATCGTATTTTGATTGGTGAAATCCTTCTACTGTGGTCGTTCTTTTAAACATGAATTTTGTGGAGTTGCTATAGGGTGAGTGACTATTTTTCTGTACTGACATTTCATGTAATAATTTTAATTACTTAATTATGTAAATGTGTGTGTGTGTGTATTTTATATATAATCTAAAAAATATATAAAGATAGGCAAGCAAGATTTAAGTAAACAAGCATCACACTTCCCGTGCGTTGAGCGGGGAGTTTAAACTTTAGGCATTGGCTTAATTAAAGTTTCAAACAAGAAATGGTAGCTTAAACTTTAACTTGAATTTGGTACCAAAAAACACAAAAATAATCATAACTGCTTCCCATTTGATATATGAATTTTATTTTAATCTATCTATTATTTATTAATACTTTAGCAATTATCCCAATATTTTTTTTATTTGATCAAGGGTATACCTTTTTGATGTTTTTGCTCCTTCTAACATGTATGTTTTCTGAATTCAATCTCATGTTTTTGTCCTTATAGGGTAGGGCCACTTACCACCCAACCCACATTTTATTGCTACCCCATTATATAGTTATTTTTATAATCAACTAATATTAATTAAAATATTTTATATAGTTAATATCCCATTTGTATTTTGTTTAAATTTAGTTTTTATTTTTTAATTTATGTTGGGATTATATTTCCAAAAAATATTATCACTGATTACATGCATTAGAAAATAAGATTAAAAAACAATTCAGATTGCGGGAGTAGTAGGATTTTTTGTTACTCAAGCAAATGAATGGAAGTTTATATATAACAATTTAGTTCGCAGGAATTTACTCTTAAAGCATCCTACAAGATGAGATAAACTAAGTCATTCTGAATGATTATTTATTTAGATATATTTATAAAACTATGTTATCTTGAACAATATTATCTTTTAGGGTCTATGGTTCAAAATTATATATGACATTTTTCTATAAGTGCGATCAATATCAAATATTTTTTTAAAGACAAAAGTAACTAAAAATTTTAAAATAAGTGTAAGTCATATTGGCCATTATGAAAATGCTACATGGAGCTTGGTGTAGATGATTAAAAACCTACTTACTTTTCTTCATGGTCATCAAGAAAGAACGATGTGTTCCCCACTGAAAAAACCACCCCCGATCCCACAAACCCCTATCTCACACCAATCCAATCAAATCATAAGCATCTTTATCTTTTTATATAAGATAACAATGAATATTTTAATATGAAGAATTATTAGTATTTGTTTGTTTACCTAGGGTAATGGAAGCAAGGTGGAGTAGTCTAGAATGCTATGGCATGTGAACAATGATAGAGCTGAGATTCTAAAACAAATGGATTAAGATCTAGGGTGGGGGGAAACAACATAACGTGTTGGACACGGGAAGGAGGGTGTTGAGCTAAGGTGACAGTTGAAGAAGGCGAGGAAGGGACGGAGTGGCAATGAAGCCTAGATCAAATGGCATTGAGGAGGAAGGCACCATTCAAAGGGTATACTCAACAGCCATGAAGAGGAGGCCAAGATTTCCTCTCTCTTCTTGCTCGACGCTTTCCTTTTTCTCTGTATCTTTATCGATGGAGATTTAATGTATAGTGCTTGGGTCGGGGTCAGACTTAAAAAGAGCTTTTCAGCCCCCAACTGTCATGTCTTCATCAGTCAAAGCAGCAATAAATTTCACTTGGGCACCAGCTGCCAAAATTATGGAAAAAGTAACGGACGTCATTTAACATTAACTATCAATGTGACTTTTACACTTCTTTTAAAAATTCATAGTTACACATTTTTTTTAAAGTTTATAATTACATAACCCTTAAAAAAAATTTAGTGTTTGGTATATTTTTATTAACATCTCATATCTCATATGTATTTTTACACCTTAACTCTAACTTATCTAATACTTATTTTTTATTGGCCAATTTTATCTAGTACTTACTAAATACCAGCAATTAATAAATTTTTTCAACCTTAAAATTTTTTGAATTAATTCAAATTAATTGAGATTTATGCCTAAATTTAATAAATGTATTTTTAATATCTAATTAATTGAGATATTTTTTAAATTCGTGCATAAAGATAGGGTTAAAGTGCACCTAATACTTTAAAATATTTTTCCAATTAATGTACTAAAGTAATTTTTGGTGTATCATAAAGTTTTGAAGCCAATATGATCCAATATTAACAAACCCCTTAGTTTGGCCGTTAAAATGCTGACTAAGCTAGGTTTGACAAAAAGGTTGCTTAGTGGGCATGTGATAAGGGAGATGATGTGTGACAAGGGAGATGATAAGAAAGCAGGGGTTTATATACATTCATCAAGGTAGGAACAATTTAGCAGCAGAAGTTTAAATCTTGCAACGGTGGATCCTGATGATTTGCTCCACCATCCATCACAATTTAGCAGCATGTGATAAAGGACCTTTTAGCAACGGACAATGCAGAATAGAGAGAGGGGGGAAAGAGTGAAAAAGAAAATATTTAGATATTTTAACAGAAAAAAGATTAAAAAAAAATACTACTTCAACTTCAAAATTACAATAAGTGAATTCTTACTAAAATGATTTGTCAATTACTATATACTTGAAGTTATTACTTACACTCTTGTAGGCAACAAGGCTGATTTTGATTTTAAAGGTCAAGTGGTATTTTCTTATCTTTTTTCCTATCTATAATAACTTATATTTAGGCCTGATAAAATTACTCTTTCATATTGTAACTTTAAGAATAAATACAAAAAAATAATAATAATAATTAAATAATAATTATTAGTATTATATATAAATTCCCTTTTTCTACTCCCTATAAAAAATACTCTAGATATTTAATTAAGAAAATCCCCCTTCCCTTTTTTTGTCCAAGGGAACAGAACTTCTATTTCTTTTCTTTCTTTCTTTTTTTTGGGGGGGGGGATCTAGATATTTTTTTAGCAAATAAAAAACTCTAGATATTTAATAACTCATATTTACCTACAAAGGTATTTAGAAAATCCCTTTACTAACTCCTATCAAAGGTGGCTAAGCTCTATACCTATGGAGTAACCATTCTAAAATAGAACCATAAACAAAGTAGAATGGGATTGATAACTTTGTTGCCCGAATGGATCACCCACTAAACAATGAAGCCTGCAAAGCAAAGCATATTGAACAAGATATATACTTCAGAGAAGAAAATTAAGAACCAAGTCTTATGAGAAATTGATTGAAAGCACATGCTATACCATAATGTCATTCTTCATTATTCATAAAGATTTGTGTGATCTTATATGTAGATTAGACCAAATGGCCATGTTAACAATCCACGTCCGCACCTATATAAGAAGCTAAAGAGTAGTTTCAGATAGAAGATTAGAGCCTATATAGAATTTGACCATTTATTTTATAAAAAAAAAAGATGACTGATTTACAAAATATTTTACCAGAGAAAAATCTTAGTTGTTCACGGAAATAGAATAATCTTTTTGAAGAGCTACATAGTTCACTGGAGCTACTTTATTGACTTTGTCACTTTCTCAAGGATCCATAACGACTTGAAGGAGTAAGAATTCGGCGTCCAATAGGCATCCTAGTTATATTGTTATTATTTGTAGCTTGACCAAAAGGTTTCTCTTTTGTAGACTTCGAACCAAGCATGTTGTTCTTCTGTGAAGAACATAACCAGAAATTAGAAAAACATAAACCATTCTGGAAAATTCACACAAATTTGGTCAAAAGCATCCAGTCAAATTCCAAGGTTTGAAACATAAAAATGCCAAAGTTAATTTGATTCAAACATTTTAGAAAATTTATATGGATTAACATTTTTATATTATTTTGAGTTAATTTGATTCATTTTGATGCATTTCTTGTATTAATCCCCTCAGACAGAAAGAGAAGTAGCATGACCAAGTGAACAAAACAAGGTAGAGTTGCAGTAATACTCAAATAACTAGATAGCTTTTATTTTATTTTTTTGTGTATTACACAGAGTGAATCTCAATGTTTATGATTTATGAATGGTGTGGGTTGTTATAAATTACGTATTTTATATTGATTAATCCTATGACAACTAGCAGGGAAGATAAGGTGTGTCCTTATGTGCATATAATGATTATAGAATACCCTCAACAGTGGCTCTAAATAATGTTGTTGTCCAATTAGGAACAACATAGTACCGCTAGGCCTATCATTGGTTTCTTATCAATAGGCCCAAAGGTGATATATACCAACACTGCTCGTAGTATGAATTAATCTAGTAACATGACTAAAGTCCTTTTGCTTGTCAATCGGTATTTTCATGAGAGCCCACAGCTCTATTAAGGGCCTAGCATGCTCTTGGAGCTACGCCAAACCAATATTGCATTAATGAAGCTTTTCAAAATAATAGTACTGCATTTTAAAATTCAGGAGCAACAATTGATAATTCAATAAACAAAAACCATTAAAACCTAGTTTGTATCTTCATGACTAGACCTAATTACATGTCAGATTTGCTAAAAACTCAAGGAGGCCTGGTCTAGCCCACTTTCCCCTTTTACGTTAGTTTTTTTATCATGGCAAACTTTCTCCTTTGATTGCTTTTCCTTTGGGCTAAACCAACATTTAATATGGCCAAGCATGATTTACCACTGTCACGTTACTAATCTCATTCTTCAATGAATGATACAAAACCTTTTAGTTATATTATTCATTTTGCCAAAAGAACATAATACTTCCGATTTCCACTTTTACAAGCTGTATCTCTGTCAAGTAGGCCTACAACACCAAAGTCTAGTACTAGATCCACTACTCCAAACTCAAGTAGACCAACCACACCAAATCCTCCACAAGACCAAGCGTAAGTGAGCCATACTTTGTTTTTTCTCAGTTCATTAATTGTAGTAGGTGGCAGAAACTATATAGTTAATGATTTTAATACTTGGGGATCAAGTCTTATATTTGAAATGGGTTTGTGTTCTTTAATGTTTTTTTTTAACTGCTTCTGATCTATGTTTCTTTCTATCTAGTACTCTTCTGAGCCTTGCAAATAATATTTGATGAGATTAAGTGCTGAGAAGGAGAATGGGAGGGATGTAAAACAAATTCCCAGTAAAAGACTCCTTAAGGCCTTACTCAGCAGGTGTAAGTCAAAGAAGGACGACACGCTATACTCTTACTTGGACGAATACTTATTAGCTTTGAGCTAATTGAAATTTGGAGACACCAAAGAACATGATAACAGAAACAACCGAGTTTTGCTTGCCATTTTTTTAGAACCCTTTTGGGTTTGATTATTTCTCGTGTCCTTCAAATGAACATTTATACCATAATTTTCTTTCTTTTTTTTATTGGTTTAGTTTTGTTTTAAATGTTCTGAGAGGAATTCTACATGATCTAATGAGATTCCCAGAATCATTTTATGTGGCGCTTCAATGTAATACCATCTCTATGTTACAAAGGATAACATTCCCACAAATAGCGAATTCGGCTTCTTTCCCTCTATTGGTTTGGTTGGCATCATCAATGAGAGATTGATCAGTTTCACTTGTATAATTATGGATTCTTTATTATATTTTTTAGTATTTTTTTAATGAACATTTATTTTTTTCAAGTATGAATATGAAAATTATTTTTCTATTCACGTAGGCATTTGTTTTCTATAAGCAATATTCATATGCTAAATCATTACAAATTTTTGGAGACTCCTTCATTCTTTTTTTTTTTTAAGCCCAAGAATTATGCAGTTCAAGGAAAGAAAAGTACAAATAAAATTACAAAATAGGATTAACCAGTAACAATACCTAGAATCCTATCAGTGACATTGCTTGCTAATCTCGAAAAGAAAATCCAATATAACAATGGAATTAAAAAGTACATATGAACTACAAGAAAATCTTAACAGAAGACAGTTTGAATTACAATATTACAATACATTTGAAGAGCCTAACAAGTGTTAAGTACATATCACTACTCCATTTCTTGACCAAACTCTTCAATTGTTTTTGTGCCTAACGTAAGCACATCAACAAAAGCACTAAATGATGCCCGAAGAAATCTGGCTTCTGTTGCCTCGAAGTGCCTAAAATAGACAAATTTGAGGTGTGAGAAACAAGTAATAAAAGTTGAGCGAAACACTTGAAAGATAACTTTATAGTGATCAAAAGTTGAACTTGCGTTACAACATCAATACAAAATTCACTTAATAGCATCTTTTGCATCCACTTAAATACTCTCTACCTCTGGACTCCAATATAAGATATAGTTGAGGGATTGGATTTGGTCCCAAATATAAGATCTCAATACATCATGTCCCCCATATTTATCATTCTTTTCCCTATACTATCCTTGTTAATTTCAAATGTTAAGGAAGTTTGCATTAAGGGTGGTTTCTTTAATACAAATGATTTAAGAGGTGGTTTTTTTAATAAAAATGATTTAAAAGGGTATTTTAGGGAAATCAACACATATTTTGAAAAATAATTAATTTAACTAATTTTCTTAATCTACCCAAATTAGTTAAGAAGATCATGTATTAAGGAGCGGGGGTGGTATGAAATGATGCACTCCGTGAGTAACCAAGCACTCACTTGCAAAAACATCCAAGTATTACCACATCAGAGAGAACACTCACACAGAAAGCTTTCCTTCAGAAATTGTCATGACTCGCTTTACCTTGTCTGGTTGCAACTACAAAAGACATGAAACTGAATCAAATTCTAGTTGGAAAACAAAATGCTATCAAGAACGCAGCAGAAAGTTCATATCTACGAATAGTTACGTCTTTATCAACAGCTAAGGCGGCATATACTATGGAAGCTCTCTCTTCAGACCCAAAATCCACTTCAAGGTCACTGTATATAGTAGTTATAACAGTATACAAGTGGCATGTTAAATATTGAGTAAGAATATAACTTTTCTTTAAAAATACAAACTCGTTAGCACCAATTTAAGCACATAGGCCAAACCAAAGCACGTAAGTGACATGGTTTGATATTTGTAATATCATACGTATATAACAATGTTCATCACAAGAAACAGCCAACAATAAACAGATTTGCACAACTTTATGACTAAAATTGCATCAACGAGTACATTTTTCTTTGCTTTGAAAGGAAAAACAACTTCAAACTAAACATCAAAGAGGGATCAAAATCATAAGAAAGAAACAAAGGTTGAAAACTTCAGTCACGTGGGATGGTCAAATAAATGAGTTACAACAATCCAAAATATAATCTATGCAATATACTTCCAACATCTTAAAATACCAATGGTATGATTTTCCCCCCTTATAGACAAGGAGACAAAAAGTTTATGCGAATCGTGCATGCAAGTATTAAATTAGAACCTAAATAAGGTATTGATTCTTGGCAATATGATAAGAAAATAAACATAAGCCAACACAATTCATTTCCTAGACAAATATAGCTTCACAATCATGACCCGTAAAGACCAAATTCAAGCATTAAATTTGAACACAAAAGTCACAGACATCATATTAAAAACAGAGCTAGCAAAGTTCGCTCATTGTATGGTAGACATGTTTTGTATCCTTGATCACCCTCCTCCTCTTGGGCAGGAGGCGGAGATGGATGAAGGTTAGGTGTTGTTGACTTCAGTATGTACTAAAGAAAAACAAAGCTAGATTAACAATTTCTCAGTAAAGACATAGCACAGAGAGAGAGGGAGGGAGGAAGTCACCTGCTAAATTCCCACTGGGATTGAGCATTTGGTACGTCCGTCATAACTGCTCACCCGCTGAAATTTTGAAACGGCTAGGGCCTACAGAAGCAAATGAAAATTTTGAATCCGACAAGTGACCACATTTAGTTGTCCTACGATAGGAAGATACCCAAAAGAAAAAAAAAAAAAAGAGTTCGCAAACTTCAACATTGCACCAGTTGAAAACTATTACACAAAAATCTTAACATGATAACCAAAACCCACAAAACAATTTCCAGGATAACAACCAAGGAAGCATTTAGAAGGTAGGACAGAAGTACTTTTTACTGAAGCGGCTGCAATCTAAAAAGTTGGAATCTTTAATCTAAAAGAGAAAATGCGAGACAAAGGAGGAGGAGGAGGAGGAGGAGGAGGAGGAGAAGCAATAACCATAGATTTCAGAAAACAAAAAATAAAAGAATGAGGGAAGGAATTAATTTTTACTGGAGTGGATGCCCATGATAGCAGAGGCGAGAGGCAAGAATTGATGAGTGTCAGAGGGGGAACAACCGGAAAGCCTGTACAAAGGCCTGGACTGGCCTAAGGCTTGTTAAGGAAGCCTGAATTTGAAAACACTTTATAAACAAACTAACAAGCCTTCCTGGAAAACAGGCTCACACCGAAAACAGGCCACCTCTAGACAGCAAAAATTTACATAAACCAATCCAAAATACAACACAACAGTTTCAATTACAATAATTTGCACCAAATCAAAGTATGACCAATACCCAAAAATCATCAAATCTTCAACATAATTTCTTCTTCTTACTATGATGTTGGTGCTTGTTGATTGACCTCAATAGCATTAGGACGAACTGAACTAGATGACATTGTTTCACTTTCAAATGGAGATGATGACATCAACTAGAAGGATGAAAAATAAAAATGACAAGAAAAGATATTGACAGACAGCAAAAGAAAAATCTGCTGTCATTTTCATTCTTTAAAAATAAAACAGGGTGAATCAGTGAAAGGACAAAATTACAAACCTAACATTTCTAAGAAGTTGACTATGATCTGTAAATTACAAGACGACCTGTGTAGCATGGATTAATCACACAAAAAATACAAGTCATGTTCATAAACATAAATATGTATATTAAGGGTCAAAGTGTATGTATGGGAAATCTTATGCTAATTCCGACAACTTATATGATAAAAAATAAATAAAATAAAATAAAATAAAATAAAATAAAAAAATCATCAAGCTGTTAGAAAGAAACCAGTTAACTAAACACTCTCAGAAGGCAGAAAATGACTAAGTTCTGCTACTTCCCCCAATTATTGTATTTGTAGCTAACATTTCCATTTAGTATCAACAAATCCACACATGTTCATCTCATAGGATAGAACCCTAACATTTATTCTCCAAAGATCAAAACAAGAATAAGAAAGACCAAAAAGTACAGAAACACAATTTCGTCATTAACATATTGACATGCCACAAAAATAAGGTTGTATCAGTTAAACAATTAAAAAAGCCACTGAAGGATATGCAATGCAAAAATCCAGGATTCAAGTATATTTCAGAACGAACAGACTTAGCTGCAGTCCCTTGTCTCTTTGCTATCAGGTTCCACAATTAAAATATGACAAATGTATAGTAAGGTTTAGCCAACCTCAGTGGGATAAGGATTTTCTTGTTGTTTTATGGTAAGGTTCATCAATTAAATACCAGAGGTCATAGTCAAGTGTGAAAATTTCTAAGAAGTTGATGAAAGCACAAAATTACAGATCAGATAGCAGTAATATAACATTACGAAGAAACTTCTTATTTTCAAACGAGCTTCATAAAAACGCTTTTGAAGCATAAAAAATAATGAGGAATGAAATAAATGTAAATACCATATCTTGTTAACAAGTAATTTGGCGTTCGATCTGCAGCACATAATCATTACAAATACATGGCATCAACTTCTCTCAAAAGTTAACTTTTTTCTTTCTTTTTTACAGATCGAGCTTCTCCATTGCACAATGTGAACAGAGCTAAAGGGAAGAGAAGACAACGAAACACAATCAAAACTAATATGGTGACGGGGTTGAGAGGGAGAGGAGAATGGGGATTTGACTAAACTCTTTCTTCTTCAGTTTATTAATTTTCTATGGCCGCAAAAGAAAGGGGAGAGCACCAACACTTACAACATACCTGCGGTGATCAGTGAGTAAGAGTCCGAACAGTCGACCACGACCCACGAGTGACGACAAGATGAGAGGGAGAGACCGGAGAGGGGGAGAATGATACGATGATGGGGTTGAGAGGGAGAGGAGAGTCGACCGCCGCCGTCCGTAGAGGAGGAGATCCAGAGATTCAGAGCGACAAATTCAGATTTGAGAGCAAGAGAAGAAGTGAGCAATGAGTGACTAGAAACATCGGCGCAAGCTTGAGACCTTTATTTAAATTAGGTCATGTAAGGTTATAATTTTGTTTGGTCCAAGAAGAAGGGATGAGAGGTATAATTTCTTATTTGATTCAGAAGCGGAGGTGATAGGAGTTAATTATAAATGGATAAAAATATCCTTCTATATATTTTCTTTCTTCTTTTATAATATATTTATTAATAATTATTATTTATAAAATAATTATTCTAACAATTATATACATTTGTTTCATATACTTATCATCTCTTTTTCAAGAGTCGGCTAGGATTTCTTAGTTGCAAGAGTCAACATCATTCCTGAAAAAAATTATGCACTTATCATTGGGGAGAATTTTCCTTCAAATTGTTGAAGCTAAGGGACAATCTTTAAATGTTTTCTGTTGTCTTTTGATATTGAAAGTAAATAGCTCAACATTTCACCAAAAACATAGCTTAACATGATTTTATATTCTTTCAAAGCAGAATGAGTGCGAAGTTTAGATTCCCTTGCCACATGCTAGTGCTTTTTACATTACAATTAACAAATGTTTTAAGCTTAAACAAACATATATATCCGTAATTGCCGAACAGTTAAATGCACTTGTGTAAGGTTATACATGAAGATTTATATATCAACAATACGAATATTCATACCTTCCAAAGTAAAGTGTTTTAATAGTAAAAGCACTCAAAAGGCCAATCTGAAAAAAATATGATATAGCAAGTAAGAAAATAAATGGAACTCTGTTTTAAAAGACGAAATCTAATGTTTAGTTTGTAGGGACTTTGTGACTCATCAGTCAACCTAAAGACCCAAGCAGGCATGAATGAACTAAATTACAATTCTGAAATCAATGCACACCCTACAAGGCTTTCAGACAACATACTCAATGCACTAGTTAAAAAATCAGTCCAGATTGTATATTAATAACACCTAATGAGATGAATAACCTCGTGTGGAAGACAAGTGACTTCTAAAGGAGAAAATACAATGCTGCTTTGCATCCAGTAGACACAATTTCTCACTGACTTGGAACAAATTTGTATTTGGTTCCTAAATATAAAAGTTCATTAGAGGGTATTTATTTATAATTCTCCAGAAAATACAAACTTGTGTGTGTGTATCTAGCTTCTTCAACAATATAAATAAATAAAAAATTGATTTGATACTGTGAAATACAAGAAAGCTACACAATAGCTGCAATTCAGATCACTTAAGTTTTAATTTAAGAGCAGAACTGAGAGGTTATAAAGCAAAATTTGAATAAACTATAGAAAGAAGAAAGAGCAAAGTCACTTTCAAGACAGATTATTCACCAAGACAAAAAAACACAAAGCATGAATGCAACCCAAATCAGATATACAAGTCACAAATAACAAGCAAGTTCAAAACTCACAAATCAGATATACTAGTGCACTGGATAGATGTGAGCAAACAAGTTCAAGTACCAAGTTGGAGAAGTATGTTGTGCACAATTAAGCTCCAAACAAGTACTCTTACAAACTCAAAGAAACAATGAAGACGATTTATAATTGAAAATCTGATTTGATCCAAACAATGAATTCAACGAAGTATTAAACAAAACAAAAACTAAAATTGAATTCTTGCCAATAACATAATTTCAAAATTGCAAACTTTCTTTCTTTTCCTTATCTTTGCAGTGTACGAAAACAGGAGAGATGAGTGGCAAAAATATTACCGATGCTTTGGTCGAATTCAAACTATGCACAGTAACTTCAAAACACAGGAAAAGTCACAGCAGAATCTAGAACAACTGAAAGGAAATAGAGAAGCGCAAAATCGAGCTTCAACTCAGTTTCTCAAAACCACACCAAACAAATAGAATTTAGAATTTATATCACAGCATAAGAGCCAAAAATATATTTGTTAGTTAGAAATTTCCACAAAGAAAGAAAGCAGCTTTTTTTTTTTTACCAGAAAAATCATGACAGACATTAATCTTACGTGAACGAAGGAGCAACCCACGGAGCAGGCTGCTGGAGGAGGGGCCCGAGACGACGCTGGAGGAGCAGAATCACGAAGGAGTCGACGCGATCTAAAAGAGAAATGGACTGCCAGTGACCTTTGACGAGTAACCAATGGTGGCTGCAGAAGTAGGCGGCAGCTCGAGGAGCGGCCAGAGACGACGCTCAACCACCGAAGGCGAGATGGAGACGAGGGAAAAAGGGATTTCGAGCAGAAGAAGGGGAAGAAGAAACAGAATGGCGGATGGAAAATGGAATTTCAGATGCGAGGGTAGTGTTGGAATATTGGAATATTGCTATGGGCAATTTAGTCACATTTGGACACAAATATTCTTTCCCCTAGAAAAAACCCAAAATCTAAAGGTTTTATATAAGAGGGGAGGTGACCACTAAAAGACATAAATTCTCCCATCCCTCCTCTCTTTTCAACTAAACACACCTTAAATTTAAAGGTTTTATATAAGAGGAGAGGTGACTACTAAAAGATAAAAATCCTCCCCTCCACTCCTTTCAACCAAATACTCATTTTTAATCTCTAACTCTCTCCTAACCTCACTTAACCTAATAAAACCTCCAACCAAACACAGCTTTGATCATACTTGTTGTTTTGTTATTATTAATTATTAAAATACATCTGTGAACTTTTAAATTTGCTCGCGAACTCTTTAAATTTTTGTTATAAGCTCTTATAATGTAAATTAGAATTTATGAATTTCATAAGAATACATGTTATGTTGTTATTTTTCTTGTCTAAGTTATTTTGTTATTGTTAATTATTAAAATCAAAATTTGTTAATTTTCATATGAATAATTATTATTTTATATCATTAGATGTTAGTTGATAAATGATAGGAATCCAAAGGGCAATTTTGTCAATTACACTAAGTATCATGTCTGGCATTCAACTTTCAAGATGTGCAAGACAAATGGGTTCTCAATTTAATCATTTTATTTTTATTTTCTATGTAACTTTTTTATTTAAATGAGTCGATTTGTATTTACTAGATTATTAGTAAGTTATGATATATGTTTTAGATATTTCAAATTATTCTAACAATCTTTTAAATTTATTAGCAATTTTCTTTTTTAGGATATTATTCGAGGTATATGATTTGCAAAATAGAGATCTCAAGGATATTATTAATATCTTATTAGTAAACTTAATTTAATTATTTTTAGATGGTATCTTATACTTAGTATCATATATATCTTTTCTAATTGAGTTGTATTAGGGTTAACAAGTTTCTTTATTTAAGGGTAGAGATGTACTCAGTTATTTTTTTTAGAGATTTTGAAAAAGAAGTTTTCTTTTTGTGAGTTGAGTCACTTGCAAGAACCTATTTGGAATAAAATATGGTAAGGTTGCAAGATTCTGAGCCTTTCATAGCTAAAGATTAAGAAAGGAGTTCTTCTAGGATTTTAATTAATCGATTCCTATATTTTTAGATTTTGTCATACAATTCTTGCATCACTAAAATATATATATTCACTTGTAAATTTATTTATGAACTTATGCACAAGGCAATTGTATAACATCCTTTTTTTGCACTTAGAATAATTAGTTACAACTTAGGATTTATATATTGAAGGAGTATATAATTAATTAATAATTAATAATATGTTTTAAAAATACCAAATTCTAAATATTTATTCTATACATTAAGAAAGAGTACAAATGAAATAAGTAAAATTCCAAATATGTGTGTGGAAATATACCTTATTATTGGTATAAGTTAAAAAAAAATGCTTCTAGAGTCTTAATATCACTATTATTATGTTATTATTATTTTTTGAACCTAACTCACCCAGGTCAAAAAAAAAAAAACCCTAACTCACAGCACGACATAGAATGCTTGTTTGGATTAGCGGTAAAGAAGTAGCTTTTTTTTTCAATCTGACTTTTGCAAAAGTCAGATTGAAAATGTGATTTGTGTTTGGATTGGCGGTGACAGAAGTGACTTTTTTTCTAACCTTGAATCTGTTTGGATTAGCGTTTGAAAAGCTCGTTTAAGCGGAAAATGACTGAAAAGGGCATGAACCTTATTGAATACTATATATATATATATATATATATATATATATATATATTGGTTGTATATTTTGTGATAATTAAAGTGAAAAATTAAAATTAAAATTTGATAAAAATACAAAAAGTTCAATTATTATTAAAATTTGTTAATTATTCATATAAATGATCTCTTAAAATTTTAATGCTAACTTATGCTTAATCTTGCATTGTAGCTGTTTAATAAGAAATTGGAGATTTTGTAGGGTCAGAATAAATATTTTGAGGATTAGATAAAATTACAGAAAAAGGTCCTTAGAATTTATAGAAATTACAAGTGAATGAAGAAAAGGGACTAAGGAAATCACAGAAAAGGACCCAATTTTTCAGAAATAAAATTGTACCCTAAATATATTTCAAACTTTTCACTATAATCCCTAATCGAGAACTTTTGAATTTTGCAATTAAATCCCTGGTCAAATCCTAATTTGACCAAAGCTTCTTCTTCTTCCTTAGAACAAAAATGTGAGAGAATAGAGGCAAAGACGAAAAATGCATGAGACAATGTCACCGCACGAAGGAAAAAAAGCTGGGTCTCATCGGTGATCCACACACATAAGCCGTTGTCATAGGTTCAGGGAGTGCAAACTAGTGACCGAAAAATGACGAGGAGGGATATGCTGGAGAAGAGAGTAAAGAGGGCGTAGCTGAGCAAAATGACCATTGGTCCTTTTCTTGACGTCAGCCACGGTGCGGCAGGAGAAAAATCAACGAGTCTTGGCTTCTCATAAACGCAGCATCCTAACCAAAAGCCCAATGACCATGATTGTAGACCTAAACAGAATTTGATCTAATCCACTGCGCTTTTTTATTTGACTGTGCGTTTGGGTGTTTGGACAATGTTTCCAAACAGGCTCAGAGTCTTCACAGGCGCTCTTCTTTTCTTTCTCTCATTTATTTTCTTGCTCAACTATCTCTGCCTCACACTGATAATAGTCTTGTCAAACCTCATTTCCTTACCATCCTTTCATTTTCTATTTTCTCTCATGTATAGGATTTTTTTTAAAAAAAAATCCTTTGTGCCTCACTCGCTTTTCTTCATTCTTAACTGTGTGTGTGGGTGCGTATATATACAAACATTGTTTTCAATAACCCCATATCCCTCCCTCTGTGTCTGCGTAATATATATATATATATATATATATATATATATATATATATATATATTGCAAGACCATATCTGTATATACTTATAAATTTGAGTTTCTTTATAGATCCACCCAATGTTAATTACGGAACGTTGGCAAAAAAAAAATTGCGGAACCATTTTGTCTTGTACTATTATTTTTTTGTTATTCTTCTTTCATTATTTTGGTTCCGTCTCTAATGCAACTTTATAGGTCTTTTGGATGGGTTTATCAAAGATTTATAAGTGTTTATACACATAATCGAGACAATACTCTTCTCACATACTTACCTGTGTTGTCGAGAGTACTTTAAATATAGAGATTTCAATAAGAATCTGTTTAACTAAGATGGTATAATCTGTAAACGCACGACAGTTATGTATACTATAGAAAACTCCTAAGACTGCTAAAAATGATAATGCAATTTGATTAAATCTGAGCCCAACGTACGTTGTATCCTAAGGTGCCTAAGGTGCATAAGGTGTTTGAACAATTGTCTCCCAGGATAGAATAGATTACGTCTTCAGAATGATGACACTATCAATTAAAAGCCCGAATGAACACAACGAGACTCCTTTCAGAATCGCACAGGGTATGAGATGATTGCAAAAAGCACTATGCAGTATATGAGAGAAGAGAGTTTTAAGATTGATATATTTTTCTGTCACTAGCATATCCTATTTATAGAAGACGGAAATTGATCAGATAGACTCTACTCTTACGGGCGAACTGGTGCGTTGTGTGAACAGACATACCAAACAGAGCAAACAGAAGCGAACGGTGACTCTTGCTGGCAAACTGGTGTGTCATATGAACAGACATACCAGAACGGATGCATTGGTTCGGTCACAACGTTTTACTACAGCCGCTGTTGGGAGATCACAGAGGGGTAAAAATGATTTAAACAAAAGTTTAGGGATTATTCGGAAAAATTAAAAAAATTATTTGATAAAAAATTATTTTTTAATCTTACACACACGAGAACCGGACCGGACCGGCGGTGGTGACTGAACGAACAGAGCCGAGCTAGCTGGACGGACAGCAGCAGCGGTACGCGCGTGGTAGACCAAGGCTCACCTACGTCCTCACTCCTCCACAAAAGTGGATTGGCCCAAGAGCCCATTTTAGAGGTGTAAAGTTGAGTCTTATATACACTCTTACTTCTTTTAATTTGTCCAATATGGGACTTCTATCCACATACCATTTTCTCCTTCCTTTTCCCTATTCTCTTCCAATTTACTTCTTATTCATAACCCATGGAATTTAGACCCAAAATTCCAACAACCTGATATACCGTAAATCATGATTAAAAAGCTACTTTTAAAGACTTCAATTACTGTTCCAAGTGAACATTAAGCCGCTTGTCTTGTGAGATGAAATGAAATCTCTAATCTCAACATAAACCCAATTTTTTCATTCTCATGAGTGTGAGAGAAATATATATATTGTAATATGAACCCATTTTGTATATTTTCTACTTTAAAAAAATATG
This sequence comes from Albizia julibrissin, assembly GCA_037074505.1. NCBI lineage: Eukaryota > Viridiplantae > Streptophyta > Magnoliopsida > Fabales > Fabaceae > Albizia > Albizia julibrissin. The sequence goes on along the minus strand of CM073486.1, from coordinate 31,898,903 downwards.
TGTGCCTATATATACACCCATAATTCCTATATGAATGGCTTCTTTAGATTTGTCAAACACATTTCATTATTAATTTTGTATATGTTGCTCGGCCTTCTTTCATTGTTTAAATTTTTACATTCAACATAAATTTTTATGAGTGTCAAGTTATTCTTATCCTTAATTTCTTCACCCTTTTTTTCATGCCAAGTCTTTACTTTTGTCTTTTTCCTCGACTCATTTTTCTGGTGTTATGTCTCATGTCTTTGATTTTCAATCCAATCAAATATTTTATTGCTCATTTTTTATATACATTATTTCACATACCTCATGACCATCTTCACTTTGTAGACCCCACATGCGCGTTGCCTCATGGTCTTCTTCGCTTTGTACCCCCGGGGCACACACGTATGTAATATGTGAGTTTGTTGGAAGGTAGCTTTAATGTTTAGAATAGTTTTAGGATAATTTTTAAATAGAAATGAGTTACATGTTAATAGATATATTTATGGCTTTGTGTGCGCCCGTGCACGTGTGTTCGCATGGGTCTATGCATGTAAAGATAATATGTGGGTTTATTGGAGAGTAGCTTTAATATTTAGAATAGTTTTAGGGTAATTATTGAATAGGAATGAGTCACATGTTAATAAATATATTTGTGGCTTTTTTTATGTGCAGGTGCACACGTGCATGTAAAATAATATGTGAATTTGTTGGAGGGTAGCTTTAATGTTTAGAATAGTTTCAGGGTAATTATTGAATAGGAATGAGTTATATGTTAATAGATATATTTGTGGCTTTTTGTGTGCATGCGTGTGTGCGTGTAAAGATAATATGTAGGTTTGTTGGAGGGTAGCTTTAATGTTTAGAATAGTTTTAGGTAATTATTGAATAGGAATGAGTTACATGTTAATAGATATATTTGTAGCATTGGGTGTATGTGTGCGCGTGTGCGTGTAAAGATAATATGTTAGTTTGTTGGACAGTTGTTTTAATGTTTAGAATAGTTTTTTTTATAATTATTGAATAAGAATGGGTTACATGTTAATAGATATATTTGTGGATTTATAAACTTTCATTGAGAATCCTAGAGTAATAGGTATCCCTCATTTCCTTCTTGGATAAAAAAGAAACAGAAAGAAGGCGATAAATTACATGTTTGTTTTGACGGGGAAAAAATTACAAGTGAATAAAAGTCAATTGAATTTCCTATCCCTTAAAAATGCCATAACTTGAAAATTCCTAGCTGTGAATGTATTCATATAATTTAATTTATTTAAAGGCATGTCATGCTTTATGTAATACCTTATTCTCATAGCCTCATATAAGTATAAATGAGTAGTGAAATCATTTGTGAGACCAGGATTCGAACCCAAATTACCCAACGCTTGAAAATGTTCACAAATCCCCAATCTCAACTCAGGAGTTGAACCTAGGGTTGATAGGGTTTTTCATAGGGTAAAAAAAAACATTTCAATTGTTTTTATAAGTTTCACTACGTCACTAAGTCTCATCGGCTCTTAGTTTGATCATATTAGAGTATGCGAGCACTTTTCATACTTTAATTCAATTAGAATTATTCTTTGCTCCAACCTCATTCGTTTATTTACATACATAAAATGTATAACTAGACAAGGCTATCAAAATGCCTAAATCTAATACAAAATAATGCATTGCACTTCAATCTTCCATTACCATACATTCTTCACCTGTCTAAATGGTTGGTTGGGGGAGGGTGAGATTCGGAGAATCTCAGTAGTAAACAGATACCATAATGCATACAAGATAAATGCTAGTGCATGATATACTCGCCTTACGTAGGCTCATGCTCACATAATGACATCGCTGCATGCTCAATGTTTCATACAACATATATATGGCCACAGTATAAATAGAAACAAAACTTCATTCATTCAAATATGTTTCACATAATCAAGCAAAGCAATACACAAGTATAAATATCAAATACATGCAAATAGGGTAAGTTTACTACCTTTTGGACTTTGTGTCCTCCTCTTGTACCTTGATCTTCCAACCATTGCCTCTTCTTTGTCACTTCATGGCCCTAAATAAGTAATATTATTATTAGAGCCATGAAAAGTGAATGCCTAATGAGCTTCATTGGCCTTATAGGCTTACTTTTAACCTTGGAGTTCTTACCAATTACATTTGACTATTTTCTTTCTCAAATTCGCATGGTAGTCAAAACTACCAGCATTTTGACCAAACTTTGAAAAATCACAATTAATTCTATAGAACTCCAATTGAGGTGGTTCAAAGTCCTATTTGAAAAAAATTAAGTTTAATTTTATGTAAAAATGCTTTGGTCTGACTATTATTGTCATATTTTTCCCAGAAATTCGCCTAACCTGAACTATTCCAGATTACCTTCCAGAAACAGGGCCTAAATTTGGAAAATCATATCTCCTAGTATACTTGTCCAAAAATTATAAAATACCTATCAAATTAAATCTCTATATCTCTACTTTAAAGTTTAAGAATTTTTATACAAGTTTTACCCTATGAAACACCATGCACAACATGACTATTCTAAATAGGGCAGATTATCAACATGCATATACAAACTTCCTAAATTTTTAAATTCATATACAAGCATCCAAAAATCATGAACACTTGAATACCTATACAATTTTTCCTCCTAAATCAAATGGAAGCATCAAAATAATCAAATTCTTAGCCCTTCTCTATGTCACACATAGAACCACAATTTAGGATTCTCAGAAAAGTTATGTCAGTTTCTTGTTTTCTCTTGCCTAATCACTTCCTTTCTACTTCTAATCAAATGATTAGCTACTTAGACACTCATTATACATGATTTAGGGGAAATTTTGGTAGCATTTCCACATGGTTTCATCAGCCCCAAATTTCCAAAAACAAGAGAAAACAACACAATATCCACCAACAACCTCAACAACAACATCAACTAAAGTAAATGAAGCAAGTCTTGAAGTTTACCTCTTGATTCCTCCACTTTCTCTCTCTAGGATGCCACTCTTCATCCTCTCCTCTCACTTGATTTTGTCTTGAAAACCATGGATTTCAAGGAGGAGGAGAGGTTAGGAGTGATTAGGAAGCTTACATTTCAAGATTACAACTTTCTTACCTTAGATTTTGGCTTGATCTTCTTCCTTCTTCATGCTTCTTCATGTTTCCCGTTCAGCTCCTCTCTCCCTCTCTATATTCTGATTTCATGAAAGAATGAGGAAGGAAAGATGGAAAGAATGGTTAAATAAATAAACCAAAGCTTTATGACAAGTGTCATGCTCCAATTGGTTCAAATATCCCTCTTTCATTATTTATATTTCCCTTTTCTTTTCCCTTTTCTTTAGCCACCGAATTAACATGATAAATAAGAGTGGGAATATCAATCTTAAATCATTCCAATGCCATCTTGAAATTTATTGACCAAAGCCTTTGACTTTTTGACTATTTGACCTTCTTGATAATAATCTACTAAAATAGGTTTATTAATTACCACGTAGCCATTCTCCACTTTTTGTTTCCCATTTAGCTGAAATTATTTGGGAATATTAGGGAAAAATATTTATCTCTTGATTTATTGGTCAAATGACCATTTTGCCCTTACATTTTATTCCATTTTCGCATATGATGCAAAACTTGACAGAATTTTCATCAAACTTTGAAAATTCATATCTAATTGTACAAATGTCCAATTGGGGTGGTTCTAAAGGCTATGCGACCCTTATTGAGTCTACTTTTAAGAAAAAATATAGCTAGTTTTAATCTTCCCATAATTTTAATCTTTGGACCTGCCATGGAAAATAGCCACTTTCGCTGGGCTAATTTCAAAAATTCATTTCTCTTTGTGTACAGCTCCAATGACTTACATGACCTATCAAATTAAAGCTTGATAAGTTTTCTTTCATTCTAGAAAGTTTCATAATTTTTTAACATCATTTACCCCTTAAAAGTGTCACACAAACACGACTGCCACACCAGAAAATTCACCAGTAGCAATACTACCTTGTGTGTGACTTCTAATTACATTGTTTTATCTTCCCTTAGCTCTTTAATTCACCATAATATTCTCTTTAATGCCCCAAGGGTATAAAGGAATTTTAGAAAATACAACCATGCCCTACTAGGACATTTGCTAAACTATGGTTTAGTAGTTCACTTAATTCAGGCTTAATCTCAAACCTCTTGTCCCAAAATTTGGGGTATTACACTTTAGAGATCAACTACCTAATAATTTGAAGAGAATGTGGAAAAGCGGCAGGGCATTATAGAATAGAGGAGGAAATTATAGATATTTGCATTTGTAGAGGATTATGTTTTCTAACGTTATTTCTCTTATTTCTGTACTTAAGAAAATCAGATATACTTACTGTTCTAAGAATGAATCTTCCCAAGATTTTTACTGACTTCAAAAGCGGAGTGGATGATTTGTTGCTGGAACATCTGAATTAACGCTCTTTCTCTATGACGTGTCTTCCTTTTCAGTTTTTATGGACAATAACGTAAATTACTTGTGTTATTTAGGTCTTAATTCAATTTTAGCTGAATAGTCAGCAAACCAATACAACATTGATGAACAAAGGAATTATTGTTAGTGTTTTCTGCCATTGAATCTTCAAGTTTACGTTAGGGCATAGGTAAACTATTATATCTTAATCTTGAACAAACTAAATCAATATCAACGTCTGAAAATTGGTTATTACTCGTATGTTAGAAACGACTAGGTAGCTGCTAAGAAATTTCTTTATACGTTGGTTTTCTTTTACTTATTGGTTGTAAAACCACTACTGTGGTTAAATCTAGTTAAAATTTAGGTCATTAATTTATTGGTGAAATAGATGGACTAATTGTAATTTCTCTTCAGTTTTTCTAACATATTGTAAGTTAATTACTTAATGTTGTAGGTGATATACCGAGATTTTAAATGTTCAAACGTGTTATTGGATGAAAACTTCAAGCCAAAACTTTCAGATTTTGGACTCGCTCGAGAGGGCCCAATTACTGGCTATAATATCCTAAATTTTTGGATAAGAGACTTGAGATTAAGTTAGGATTAAGTAAACTACTAAACCCCGGTTTAGAAAATGTCCCTGTGAGTCATGATTAAATTTCCTAAAATTTATTTATATCGCCTTTTTATGTAATGGATTGGGCCCAGCTCACTGGGACTTCGTAGTCCAGACTAACTTCCACCCTATTGGGCTCAGAAGGCCAGGTATTACCCTCTCCTGTAGAGGATTTGTCTCTCACCTCAGAGAGCGCCTCCCCAGGCCTCGAACCCTCGACCTAAGGATAAGTACGAGTCCCATGAGAACCTGGTAATCATTGGCTTAATGATTACCAGGTTCTCATGGGACTCATACTTATCCTCAGGTCGAGGGTTCGAGGCCTGGGGAGGCGCTCTTCGAGGCGAGAGACAAATCCTCTAGAGGAGAGGGCAATACCTAGACTTCTGAGCCCAATAGGGTAGAAGTTGGTCCAGACTGCGGAGTCCCAGTGAGCTGGGCGCAATCCGTTACATGATACCATTAAAATGTGATACCTTATTTCCAATAGTACTCAATGAGTACAAAAGAGTAGTGAAATCTATTGTGGAACCAGAATTTGAACCCAGACTACCTAACTTTTAAAATCTTTCATAAATTCTCACTCTCAACTCAAGATTTAAACCTAGAGTTTAGAGGGTTTTTCAGATGGTAGAAAACTTTTTAATCATTTCCACGAGTTTTACTACGTCCCTAATGCCTCATCAGCTCTTAAATTCATTATATCAGAGTATATGCGAGCATTTTTCTTTTAATTAAACTAGAACTATTATCTACTCAACTTCATTCGTTCATTTATATACATAAATGTGTAGTCCCACAAGACTACCACAATGTTTAAATTCAATACAAAACAAACAATACATTGTGCTACAATCTTCAATTTCCTTCGTATTCTCTTCTTGTGTGACTCCTTGCATCCCACCTTTTTCCACCTACCTAAATGTTTGGTTGGGGGAGGGTGAGATTCGGGGGAATCTCAGTAGTAAACACATACCATAATGCATTGTTAGTGTATGATATGCTCGCCTTACATAGGCTCATGCTCACATAATGACATCTCTGCATGCTCAATGTTTCATACAACATATCTATGGACATAGTATAATAGAAATAGAGCTTCATTCATTCAAATATGCTTAACATAATCAAGCAAATCAATACACAAGAATAAATATCAAATACATGCAAGTAGGGTAAGTTTACTACCTTTTGGACTTTGTGTCCTCCTCTTGTACCTTGACCTTCTAATCTTTGATTCTTCGTTGTCACTTCATGGCCCTAGATAAGTAATGACATTATTAGAGTCATGAAAATTGAATGCCTAATGGGCTATATTAGCCTTAAAGGCTTACTTTTACCCTTGGAGTTCTTACCATTACATTTGAGTTCTTTATTTCTCAAATTTGCATGATAGTCAAAACCACCAGCATTTTAACCAAACTTTGAAAAATCATAATTAATTCTATAGAACTCCAATTGAGGTGGTTCAAAATCCTATATAAATATATTTAAGTTTAATTTTGTGTAAAAATGCTTTTGTATGACTATTATTGTCATATTGTTCCTAAAAATTCACCCAACCTGCACCATTCTAGATTACCTTCCAGAAACAGAGCCTAATTTTGGAAAATCATATCTCTTATTATACTAGTCCAAAAATTACAAAATATCCATAAAATTAAAGCTCTATGTCTCTAATTTAATTTTGACAAGTTTAATAATTTTTGGACAAGGTTTGAACCATGTAACACCATGCACAACAACATTATTCCAGACATGGCAGATTAACAACAAGTACACCCACATTTCATAAATTTCCAAATTGGCATACAGACATCCAAAAATCATGAAAAATTACATACCTACACAATTTTTCCCTCTAAAGCCAGTGGAAGTATCAAAATTACAAAATTATCACTTCTTCCCCCTATTCTGGCTCTTGAGCGAAAATGAGATCATTAGGAGGAATATGTTGTTTTCTTGATTTATCTTGCTTAATCACTTCCTTCCTACTTCTAATCATATGATTAACCATTCAAACACTAAATAGACATGTTTAAAGGGAATTTTGTAGCATTTTCCCTAGGTTTTGCTTCAGCCCATGATTGAAAAATAAGAGAAAATAAGGCAATATCCACCAACAACAACACCAACAACATTAAATAAGCTAAGAAGATCAGGTTTATAAGATTACCTCTTGATTTCACCACTTTCTCTCTTTAAAATTTCACTATTCACTCCCTCCTCTCTCTTGATTTGTCTTAAAAAACATATATTTCAAAGAGGAGAAGAGGTTAGAAGAGGTTCCCAAGTGATTTAGAAGGCATAAGCACTTGAAATCACACCTCTTACCTTAGATTTTGGCTTCTTGAGCCCTAGCTCTTCCTCTTTGTTCTTCAAGCTTTCTTGAACTCCTCTCTCTCCATTTGGTTCAGTTTTGCATGAAAATGAGAGGAGGAAGATGAAGAAACCAATGACTTAATGAATTAGCTAAAGTGGCTTTGCATGTGGTAGCATTCCATTGGTTCAAAATATTGTATTTTTGTGTAATATTGCAAACATCTTCATTTTCCCTTTTTTCCCTCTTTTCCACCGAAATTAATGAGAATTAAGGGAGGAAATATTGGCTTCATCAAATATCTCAATTTTCTTTTTGGTTTAATGTTATTTAATGGGAAATCAACATGTGTTAGCTTACTTGGTCATAATGAATTCCTCTTCTTTAAATATAGGCCAAGTAAATTAATTCCCATTTTTTATCCCCACTTTTGACCTTCCAACACCATAAAATAAAGGAAAAAATATTGGCTTTAATTTTCATTAGTCAAAAGACTACTTTGCTCATACATTTTGTGATTTTCGCACTTAATGCAAAATTTGGCATAATTTTCACTAAATTTTGAAAATTCATATCTAATTTTATAGATATTCAATTGAGGTGATTCTAAAAGCTATGCGATCCTTATTGAGTATAGTTTTATGAAAAAAATATAACCTTTCATAATTTGGAAGCCCATCATTTCCAGAATTCTCATTTTTTGAAGCTATCATTGAAAATTTCCAGTTTCACTGGGCTAACTTCAAAAATACATCACTCCTTGTGTACAACTCCAAATAACTCATATAACCTATCCAATTAAATCTTGATAAGTCTACTTTTATTCTAGAAAGTTTCATAATTTTGGGACAAGAGGCTTGAGATTAAGCCAGGATTAAGTAGACTACTAAACCCGGGTGTAGGAAATGTTCCTATGAGGCACAATTAAATTCCCTAAAATTTATTTAAACCCTTGAGGGTATTAAAGAGCATTGGGAATGATAAAATAATATAATTATAAGTCACACAAAACATAGTAAAGTGAAACACATAAAGTAGTGTTTCTACTGGTGAATTACCCCGTGTGACAATTTTGTTGTGTGACATCTTTCAAGGGAAAAATGATGTCAAAAAATTATGAAACTTGGCAAGATTAAAGTAGAGATATAGAGCTTTAATTTGATGGATAATTTGTAATTTTAAGTTGACTGAAAATTTACTAATTTTTGGAAAAACAGTGAAACTGCAATGTGCAGAATTGTACTGTGCATAAACTATTGAAACTGTGATAGATATCCAGAAATATGAGTTTATAATGAGTTATGAATGAATAGTAAATAATTTATTATAAATTGAGAATTTTAGGATGGGACAGTTGTCCCGAGCCGAACCAAAGACAGTGGAATCGACAGTGGATTAGGGAAAGGCAATTAAGGTAGTGAACTTACCTAACCTGAATATATTTGATATGTATGTTTTTGCATTATATTATAATCAAGCAATATTGTATCACTATTATCAGTATATTTATGCTATTCATGTATACCCACTAAACTACGCATTGCTATTCTGGTTAATATCAATAATAAGAGATATGTAAGCTGAGGTCTTACAGTGGCAATACTCATGTTTCAACTGCGGTAAGTGTTATACTTTGCTGATCTTGCGACACAAAAAACAGCAAATTAGTGACAAAATTCTATTGCTAAACTAGCTCAACAATTAGTGATAGCCTATTTTACGACATAATCATCAAATTCCGTTACTTGAAGAACTGTATGGTTGTTCAACAAAATGTTTTGTATGTTTTTTCTGCGATATCCTAGAATTCATGAATCAGATTGACCAACACCAGTTGTGAGAACAATTGATTGATAAAAATAATAAATGTAATAAAGAATAGTTCTTGTAAAGAGGCATATAATTTCTTTTTTCTTCTTCAGTGATAAAGCTTACTGTGTGCAATATATATAATGTTCAATTACTCTACCTATTAAATATACCTTAATTGATTGTTCACATCTGACCACATAGAACTACCATGACTTGTTAGATTTTCATTTGATCCTCTCCTCCAATCAAAAGAAAAAGACTATCAAGCAACACTTTACCTGAGAAAGGATAAAATATGTGGAAACTGAATCAATTAATGTTTCATTTTTCATCCAGCATGATTGATGCAGGTTCGACTAGAAGAATATCTGAATTATCCGGTGCTTATGCAATTTTGTTTCTCATATCAGGTGGTCAGTACATTCGGGTACGCTGCTCCAGATTATGTTGAGACGGGCCATCTCACTACAAAGAGTGATGTGTAGAGTTTTGGTGTGGTTCTGTATGAAGTTCTTACGGGCAGGCATTCGCTGGAGCGAAACCGGCCCAAAATGGAGCAGAAACTCTTGGAGTGGGTGAAACACTATCCTGCTGACAGCAAAAAATTCAGCTTGATTATGGATCCACGACTCGAAGGGCTCTATTCTCACAATGCAGCGTGATAAGTTGCCAAGCTTGCTGATAGTTGCCTTAGAAAGAGTGCAAAAGAGAGGCCAACAATGAGCCAGGTGGTAGAGAGATTGAAGGAGATAATCGAAGCTTCAAATGAAGAAAATGTTTCAGAGACAAGCTTTGAAGTATCTGAAGGTGACCCGCCCGACCCGGTAGAAAAGCCAGACCAATCAGGACCTTCTGAATTGTATAAAAAGAGGATGGCTCATCTTGCAAAGCTTGGTGAACACGTTGAGAGTGATAGTAGAAGGAGATTTATGATCCTGCAGAAAGATAAAGTCTTTTGAAAGTTTCATCAGCAGCAGTGTTGCATTTTTTCAGTCCAGAGGTATTTTGTATAGAGTGCTTAATACAAGTTTTTATGATATAATTCCTATTTAGTGGCCTTTTATTTTGCAGTTTTTGTAGGAGATAGACTCACAGTGTGTTTGGAAAAAAAAAAACTTTTCTGAAAAAATCATTGTTTGATCTTAAATTTGTCAAACACTCAAATTTTTAAGACAATCTCTATTTCATTATAAAATCATGGTTGCTCTTTAAAACTGTGGTTTGCAACAATCAATCATTTTTTAGCTTTTTCTGTTGATACCCCACGCCCCTCTCCCTCTATTCTCACATTCTTGTGGGTCTCACTCGTGATTAAGTGACATTTTTTTTTTATTTTTTCATGTTTGTGGGACCTAAATCCAGTCTTTTTATGTGTGGGACCCACATCCTATCTTTCTTTTCCTTTTTCGTTTTTCCATCATCCTCTTTCTTTCTTTCTTTCTTTCTTTTTGCAGACTCTTTGTTACTATTTTCTGAGGGGTTTTTTTTAGAATCACTATTCCTATTAAAAAAATAACTATATCAAAATTTATTATTCCCTCTAGTATTAAATATAAGATAAATTTAATTTTTTTTCAAGAGATTAAAAAAACTAATTAAATTATTTTAGAGTATTTATATTTTAATTTTTACCCCAAACTAATAAAAAAAGTTTGACTAATAAACTGATATGTAATTTAAGGATACACAATATATAATATGATTAAAAAATTTATTTAGTTTTTTAATCTTTTCAAAAAAATCAACTCTATCTTATATTTAAGATTAGAGGGAGTACTTATTTAAATCTAAAATATAGTATTATTTTGATTATACAACACACACACACACACACAGATATAGATATATGTATATTTGATCTTTTTTAATGTTAGATAATTGATTAATGTTATAATTTTTAATTTTTGAGATAATTTTATGTCATTTCTTGTATTTATTATGAAATTTACTATTAAATAATACATAAAATATAATCTTAGCAATTATATGTAATTATCATAAAAGATAATGTCTTTTTAAGTAATTTGACCATAAAAAAGAGTTATTCTAATCATAATATCCAAACACTCTCATTTTATCAAAATTATTTTTTTTCTCATAATCTATTCTGTCAGAATTTATTCTCTGAAATTACTTTTTTCACTTTTTTTATCATAAGCTATATATTCTCAAAAGCTAATCCTAAACACACCCTGAGTTAACCTTTCTATGTATAGGTCGTATATAAATGATTTCAGTCAGCCTTTCTTTTCTTTCATTTAATTTTTCTTTTTCTTTTCCCTTGAATGCATTCTCCCCCCACCCCCAAAAAAAAATCATGCATTTGTTATTTGGTACAAGTGCGTAATTTTTTTAGGTTCATGACAATGACTAATACTTTCATACCGTAGATTTCTTGAAGGACATTTAAGCTAACTATAAGACCCTTTCTTTTTTTCTTTTGGGCTAGAATGAGATACTCTCCATATACATACCATCAGGGATACCTTTAAGGGTGTGTTTCGAGAGGGTCTCAACACCCAAAAGTCATTTTTTTGGCTTTTTATGATGTTTGAATCAATATTTTTTCAATTAGGATTTTGAAGAAAAAGCTACATTAAATACTAAGCTGAAATTAAAGAGAAGTTTTATGCTTTTGGCTTTTTCACCGTGGAAAGAGAAGTTTTTATCATGGAGAGAAAAGAAATTAAATACCTCATGAAGAAAATGTACTAGATCCCACCTTTTCTTAAAATAACATTTTAATTGTTGATGAAAATGTTGGTCCTAATTACATAAATTTACTTTAAGATTAATAATGATTATTTTCTAATTTTATCGTTATTATGAGAGTATCCAAAGGAAAAATAAATAATAAAATTTAAAAAAAATCGGTAAAAACTCCCTTGTGAGAAATTTAATTGGCCCCATAGGAAATTTTCTAATTTTATCCCTGTCAGCCTCTTGTCATAGAGAACATAATAGCCCTTGATAAATCATGTTATGCTTTTTGTTTGACATATTTTGATAATATATTTTGCTGTTTTAATTAGTTATTGGATATTGGTTGTCACTATGGGCACATGGGGTAAAGGTATTGAAATTTGGCCTGGCTTCTCTTCTTTGCTCTCTCGGTTTGCTTCCTCCTCTTATCTAAAACGACACCATTTTTTGTGTAATTAATTCATGCTGATAGCATGAAAATTAAATTTTCAACACTTAAAAGTTCAAAATTCTTATCTTGGAATAAGCAAATTTTTATGAAAAGTTTTTTCAAGTACAAATACTGAAATCAATACAACAGAAGCAAACATATACAAGCAGTGCTAGTTTCTCTCATACCTAGGGGGTAAAAACAATATCTGGCCAAAAAGATTTTATATGAATTTTATTTAAACTTAAAATATGATTTTTAGATGTAATCCGATATAAGGAGTATGTGTTAGCCATTTAGTTATGCTGCAACTCACTAGGATATAGGAACAAAAAATTTGGATAAATTTTGGATACTCTAGATTCAATTTAACTATTTTTTTTTTGCCCAAGTTTAAATTTTTTCTTACTTTAATAAATATAGAATCCAAAATATATAATCTTATAGCTGACACTTTTTAAAAAAATAAATTTATCATAAAAATTGTATATTAAAAATGTTAAATTAGTTTAAATTTCATCACAACGATGAGCAAGATGCAACCATTATAGGTAAGTAAGTTGGCAAAAAAAAAAAAAAAGAAAAGAAAAGAAAACCATTATAGGTCAGTAGCCAAATCGAAAGAAAATGAGAGAAGCGAGTTGGGTTTAGCTGCTACTGTTATAGGAAATGGGTTGGAAGGGAATTAAATATGAGTTTAATAAAATTTGCAAAGATTCTGACCACTTTTATAGAAAGTTTTTCTCACAAGAATTTGAGAGAAATGACCATAAAATAAAATGGTGTTTGTGCATGTTTTCAGTTTTCTCTCAAAATATTTTCAATTTCTCTCCATTTTTATTTATTTTCGCATTGAAGAAAAAGTTATGATGCAATCATTTATTCTTATTTGTAAGTCACTTTTAATATATTTCACTAAATTAAGAAAAATCTCAGATCTTATTAACTCTATGTACACCATAATAAATAAACGATAAAACCTATACATTCATCTGAAAATTTTAATATTATAACTGATAAATTGAAAAAAGGGTCTCCAAACCTTATAGATAAAACAAGAAGAATATGTATAAAGATGAAATACAGGTTTTTGTTTTTAGGAAAAAGGTAGAAAAAAAACTTTGAATTTTTAAAATTTCAAATTAGGTATTTTCTAAAAAATGATTTATGAATTGTTTATTAAATTTTGTTATTATTCTTTTATCAACTCTTGATAACAAACCTGATTTATGATTTAAAAATTTTTTTCTATCTTTTTCTCGGCCAAATGAAGTTCAGATATCATAGGCATGAGTTGATCATATGATAATTTGGAACCATAAAAAGGGCAGGAAATAGCAGCACCAAAAAAGGCCCCGAAGGAGAAGTAAACGTGTGCATAGTTGTAGTATCTATTTTTGTCAGATCCTTCTCTCATTCTGTTTGTCAATGGAACCACCATAGACGCTGCTGACATCAACAAATACGTCACCATCTGCATCTCAAAAGATAGAAATGCGGTTTTTTTTCTTAATAAAATAATCAAATATATTAATAAAACAGTATTACTATATCATAAATGATGTAAAGAACTACAGAAATAAGTACATATAAGACAGCACAAGAATAAACATACAAGTTGTAGATATGATCAAACTTTTTCGGATTAATATAGTTTTTAGTCTTTTAAAATTGCTATGATTATTTTAGTTATTTTAGTTTTGGTTCATTAAATTTTTTTTTTTTTACTTTTGACTTGATTGGTCCATTAAGTTTGAAACAATATGTTTTGGTCTTTCCATTTTCATTCCATTTAAAACATTATTCATTTAATAAGCATTTGGACCATTTTGTCTCTTGAAGGACAAAACTCTATGATTTAAAACTTAATATATTCCCTACAATTTATTAAGCATATGGATCATTTTGCCTCTTGAAGGATAAAAATCTATGATTTAAAACTTAATATATTCCCTACAATTTATTAAGCATATGGATCATTTTGCCTCTTGAGGGATAAAAATCCATGATTTAAAATTTAAGAGGCTAAAATTAAAATGACCGTAAACTTAAGGGCTAAAGACTGTCATAGATAATCTTTATATTCCCTATAAGTTAATAACCATTTGGACAATTTTACTCCTTGAGGAACTAAAACCCATGATTTAAAATTTGAGAGGCTAAAATTAAAATGAGGATAAGCTTTAAAAGGCAAAGTTTGTATTAATCCATCTTTATCATAGAAGATGTATTCAACAAACTATAAATTAAAACAATGATCGAGATCATCACTTATCATTTTAAAACTGCAAGAACGCGGCTCATCTTAGTTATACTATTTAATTAAATGGTATGACATGTTAATATAACTGTATACGAATCAATTATAATGTTAAGAAAGTCGATCATATATTTTAATTGCATAAATAAATAAATTTATTTAATTATTTAAATACTTGATGTTACAAAGAGGGGGGAAAAACGAAATTCATGATGTGCTTCGTTTTGTGTCCCTTTTATGTGCACAAGTTCTACAATTCAATATGAAGTAGTCATAAACAAAAAGTGTAGTCTAAAGTCTAAACTAAAAAAAGATACATATGGCATTATTCAAAAGATATTGTGTTTATTTAGAATAACGATTTAAGACTTCAAAAGTAACTTTTGAATTGTGATTTATGATATACAGAGTAAGTATATATAAGAGGAGTTTTATCTCTACTTACGTAAATAAGTTATCTTGAGAGTCTAAAAGCTATTTCACATGGAAGACTAGGGAATAGGAATAAACCGGATCTCCAATGAAGTCCAGCAACAAAGTTGTACCGGTTGAGAATTCCGGTAATTGCCGGAGGATTTGCCTGACGTTGTTCAACGCCCATAGAATCAATATTGCCATAATATACCTGTATGTGCCGAATCACAATTTCAGAAACCCACAAACAAACAATATATATTTATCTATATATCTCATAATTAACCCAATTTGCATTTTTCAGTAATCAAATTTATATAATAAAAAAATGAAAAAAAAGGAAGATAGAGATGGGAGATTGAATTGCCTATATTCCTCGTATATTTCCCAATCATCCTTATCTGCTCTGATGATGAGACTGACCATCACAGAGAAAAGCATGGAAATGCTTCTAAATACTCCGTGTAATTTGTCGTCCTTTTGCGGCGGCGTTTGGCGCTTTAAATCCGGTGAAGGCGAGACCACCGGCTTCTGGCTAGCCGGAGAAGAATCCAAATTCGTAGTTTTTGTCAATGAATGCGACATCTCTAGTTGATTTCTCAGAGGACCTTAATTAGGAGCTGGCAGGTTTCAGAATAACAAATTCATCAGAAAAACCAAAATGAAGGAATGAAGGTGAAAATTAAGAGAGGAAGGGCTGTTTGATTTTGTGTTTAAAAACTGTTTTATTTTTTTATAAAATAAAAAAACAATAAAATCTGTTTAGTAAACTGTTTTTGAAATTTTTTTTAAAAGTAAAAAAATTAAAAATTATTTTTAAAAACAAAAAAATAAAAATACATTTTAGTTTTTTTGTTTTGTTTTGAGGCTGTTACTTATTCACTATCAACACTATACTATTAGTGATGACTACTGCCACATCATCACAAGTAACCGTACCACCACGTTACTTCAAAAATAAATTTATTAAAACAATATATCCAAACAGATTTTTTTGTTTTTTGATTTTTAAAATTTATTTTCAAATTTTTTTAATAAAACTATTTCTAAAAATAAAAAATAAAATCAAACAATCACAAAATTTGACTACTTTGTATAAGACATGAAGGTGCAATTGATGGGAAACGGGCAATCATAATGTAAAAGGACATAAAGATAACAAAAATATATAGAATTGTGCCTTTGTGCCTTTCTTACTCCCAACACTGTCTCCTAATTCCCAAACCTTTTATGTGTCTTGACTTCTCTTATTCTCTCCTTTATATAGGCATTACCTAGAGTTTGCCTGTTTAATATTTTGTTTTAATTTTTAATAAATTTTTTCTCTTTTATGACAATTCCTAATTGAGCACTACTAATATTTATCAATTAGGTTTATTTTTATTTGAACTTTCGTTTCCTTATTTTTTCACAATAGTGACACTAAATGACATTTCTAATTACCTGACAGCAATAAACATCAATGTCTGATTTTAACTTTTTTTTTTTTATTTTTCATTTTAATGACTCAGGCAACTTTGCCTAATATGTAAGCAATCACCATTAATGGGTTTTCTCTTGGAATTTGAATTTTATCACTTCTCCTTATTGACTCCAAACCCCATTTCCTAATATGAAATCCAATAATCAATGAGATCATACTTTCCTAATCAGTAGGCTAATCAACATCAATGAGGTATTTTTTTAACTTTTATTTTGAATTTTGCTTTTATTGCAAGGAAAAATTTTCCAAACTTATTAAATTGCAAGCCAATTACTGTTTATGACATTTATTTTCCTAACCTTAATTAAACGTCAATCACCACCAATGGCATTTTTTTTTCAAACAAGATTTTTCGTAATTAAAAGTTTCAATGAAGATTTTTTTAAAAAAAAATTCTCAATTTTTTTTTTATTATTCAATTGTGGGGCCAGACAAAATAAGTGTCCACACAATCCAATATAACGACTGTGTTAGCCATTCAGTTATGCACTCACTAGGAAGTAGGAACAATTAAGAATTTTACCGGAGCACATATCATGATCATAAAAAAGACAACATGGTGTGCTTATCTTAAATAAATACAAAATTTGAAATAAATATAATCATATTTTAACACTTCTTAAAAATAAGTTTATCATTGAAAAAATCTGTAAGTTTAAATCTGGATAGTCTAAATTATATTTTGGTGCTTTTTTAAATAGAGGTGGGGTTAACTCTTATATAAAGGGCTATAACTTTCATGTGTTAAGTCTATCAATAATCAATCATCAAAATCAAATCAAATCGAAATATTCTTGAAAACTTGTAAAAACTGATTAATTAATAAAAGAAAATACTTTGGTCAAGTTTTTTATATTCATTTTATTAAGTTTCTCAATTACACTACATGTGATCGATCATGTATCTTATTTTTAAATTATTATTATTTAATTATAAGCCCACAATTTTGAAATAGAACATATGGTCACTTGTAAATAAAAAATTTAATAAAATTGATATAAGAAATTTGATATAAGTATGATCCATAAAGAAATGGATTGGTTCGGGTGTTCCACTCATATTTGAATCCCTATCAATATAAGTTATTGGTGTGTTAATATCACAATTAATAAACAATTTTCCTTTTTATATTTTTGAAAATCTCCCTTAAAATCAACTTATGCTCCATTTAATATTGTGTATAATCCCATTAGGAGAACAATATAATATCACAATAAATTTATTTTTTATATTTCATAAAATCTCTAATATGGTTGAGAAAAATATTTCAACAAATAATGTCCCAACATATATGTCTTTAACTCTCTTAATCCCTTCACACCCCATACTGAATTTTGTTTTTACTTCCATGCCATCAAATAAAAGAGGTGGCGTACTTAGTTTGTAATTTGTTTCATTTTTCTTTCCGATGTACCAAAAAAGTACTGCTATTACAATTAATACCTCTAGAGTCAACACTCTTCATGGAACGTTGGGGGGTGTGTGTATATATATATATATATATTTGGATTAGTGGTGAAGAAGTAATTTTTTTAATATAATTTTTATAGAAGTCATATTGTAAATGTGATTTGTATTTGGATTAACGGTGGAATAAGTGACTTTTTTTTAATATTGAATCTGTTTGGATTAGCGTTTGAAAAGCCCGTTTATATGTAAATTGACTGAAAATGGCATGAACCTTATTGAATACTACATATATACATATATTATGTGTATATATTATTATATATGATGTAAAAAAATATAAATAAAATTTTAAAAATAAAAATAGTTCGAATATTATTTAAAAAGAAGAAAAATACACTTAATTACTTAATTAAAAAAAGGTAAAATATATATTTCAAGTAGAATGCCATACATGAAATGGATCATAATTAGATCATCTACCCCTAACAATTGCATCTTTGATCGTGTCACAAACATGATTCATGTGTGTTGAAGATAATCTACGGATAATTGATGTGGATGCTACATCAACTGGATCATTACTATCTTCAGCACGTACATTTCCTCTTTCAGCTTGTTGAAAATCCACATCTGTTCGATAATTTCTGTCAATAAGATTATGTATAGCCATTGTTGCATAAACGATGTGGACTTGTGATTTAAAGGTATATGACTTCATTTTCCCCAAGAGTTAAAACATATTCTTCCATACTCCGAACGTCCTTTTGATAGTGGTCTCAAACTTGAGTGATAATAATTGAACATCTCGTTCTTACTTGTAAAACCCTGTCGTCGCCTGAAGTCTGGAATGTGATAACACACACGTCTATACGGACCAAGATATCCAATTGGTATTGGGTAGCCAGCGTCGACCAAATAATATTTCCCTGATAAATACACAATTTTGTTAGACACCATAGAATTATAGCGAATGTAAGAAAAAAGGAAAACATAATGTAAGAGCATGTGTTGAGGCGAAACCTTGAGGTGGACAGAGGAAATTCATAGATGGGGTAGAGATAGCAGTTTGGAAGATACAAGCATCATGTGCAGTTTCCTCCCACCTTGCCAACACAAAAGTGAAGCACATATCCTAATCACATACAACCATGAAATTTTGTGTCAGATATCCCTTTATGCCAATATATTTATGTTGCTCAAATTCGCTAACCACACACCTGATGTGAGTTCTATCAATTGCTCCTATTGCATCCTTAAAATATGGGTAATATCGGCGATCGTTTAAAATTTTTGGGTGATAATCACGAAACTTGGGGTCAAGCGGTTTGATCATTTCTGCGAATAGGCTCACACAAGCATCTAAAACCATGTGGAAGAGCCTGCTGACAATTTCTCCAGAATGTTGAAATCGGGCTTGTAAGATTCTATTCCCTTGTACGTGTCCAACTGTATATAGGAACATGGCTACCATTTCTTCTATTCCAATGTACATAGTCTTTCGTAACCCATGGTCTACCAATTTGGAGCATAAGAGATAAAAGATATGCTTTTCTATTCAGAAATTCTTAGGGCAAACTCTGTCATGGCCTTCCAGTACCTCTTGCACCCACTGTGCACCTGTTTGCTTACTAGTTCTACATAGTTCTTTGCAAATATAAGGCATAAGATATTGAGCCATCAAAGCAGCCACATGGTCACACTCTGTCATATCTTGATCTATAAGGGATATGAGTTGGGACCTTTTTTCTGCACGTGATAAGCACACTTCCTCCGTTCCCTCTAAAATATCCTCTTGACTGGAACTTGCCATGAATGATGTAACCTGTTTGATTTCCACAATTTAAGAAATCAAACACATTTAAGATATTGTGCAAATAGAAAATCAACATCATATAGCAGATGATAGTTACATTCACAATTGAGATAAAATAAAGTAAGCGGTTTGATATACGTAAGTACTACCAACAAAGTCTTAAAAAATGACATAAATTAAAGTTTAGCGAGGTGGGGGTTTCTGAAACTCAGGAGTATTGTAAGCATGAAAGCTCAATCAATCTAGCAAGAGCCCTTTATCATCTTTTATACCAACATACATATCCCAAGCAACCTGGTGCATCATCATATTACAATAGTGGATACAAAAGTCCCTGTCACTAGCAACTTCTATAATGTTCCATAATTCTTTAATGACATCGCTTACTTGTAGATCATTTGCTATGATGTTCTTTAATACTTCTACTTTATCTTGTGATGCATAAGCTATTATACTAATCGCATCTGCAATTACTTTTGAGTTCATGGTTTTTTTCTTTTTCGTTGCACCCGATCCTTCAGCCCTCTTTCTTTTCCCACTGCATTCCGAAGCACTATGCGTACTAGGTGGAGTGTTTGTTGTCAAAATAATTCCTTCCAAATCAGCTGTCACTCCCATACTAGTTCCACTACTAGGAGGTCGAAGATCTTCCTCACTATCTCCTGAACCTTCTTCTACGTCCATTGTGGGTTGGTAGACGTCATTGTTGTTGTAATCATCCAGTAACATCCGCTGTGTAGAAGACGGTGTGGTGTGAACATTTTATTGCCCCGATGCCTTAACATCCTTAAAAATTATCTCTAATTCTTTGGCGAACATGAGTCTTTTGTACCTATACTTTGCGTACTCTCCATTCTCTTGCAACCACATAATAATGACAATACATTAATTAGTTAATAATAATAATAATAATAATAATAATAATAATAATAAGAAGAAGAAGAAGAAGAAGAAGAAGAAAAAGGAATTTGCACCAATATTTTCCTCTCCCACCAATCATTATCTGCAATGACCATATTCCTCATAGAGTCATAAGCTATATCCGTCTCTTTAAAGAATAACTTATCCCATGCCTTCCATTCTTTCCTTAGGTTATCAAACCTATTTTTAAGTTGCTTCTCATCGTATGATCGTCCTGTTTTTTCATTTAATGCGCGCAGAATGAACTTCCACCTATCCTTTGTGAATGAAGATCTTTGACGTTCTTTCTTGTATATTTGTTCAAGATATTCTTGTATGAAAATTCTCGTGATACCGACATCCCACGTTGCCTTACTTTTGTCCTTGTTCATACTTATATGTAAACTATAAACAAGTTTAGAGAAAAAAATTTTAAGAAATAAAATAATTAAAGTCTACAATCAACCTTGGCAAAATAATCAAACATTTATTTAATGAATGTAAGAAGTAATAAATCTATAACACCACTGCCACAAAAAAAAAATTGAAAATATAATAACCACTGAATAAAGGGAAAACCAATGGCTTACTTCACACTGCTCCAACAATGGCTTACTTCATTCAGAAAGTATCTTAACCAGTGCCAATTAACTAACCATCAACAAACATATCAATTATAAAAAAGAATATACCCCTAAATCTGATGTAAGAAAAATAAATATAAATAAGTTCTCCAAATTTTTAATAGTTTCAAGCTTGACCTATAAATGAAATATTTAGCAAAACTTAAGTCTATACACTCTATCGAGCCCAGACGTAGTATAATATTAATAGTTTTAATTTAAAGACTTTTCAAAAATTGAAAATAATATTAATTTTCCCCCAAAATCCTACAGTTATAAAAGGAATACCCTAATAAAACTAAAGACAACGAGTGATTTATATATTTCTAAACTTGCAACTGGCGATCCGAGGAAAGACATGTGAAACCATAAACTTCAAATAGAAACAAAAAACATGAAACAGGAAGCATTCAGTATACATGCACTTGAAAAAAAAAACTTCATCTTGGTGAGGAAAAACAAAGTATATAACTAGTGTTTTTGCAGAAACCAGAAACCAGGAAAAACAGAGTATATAAATAGTGTTTTTGCAAAAAAACTTGAAAACAGAAACCAAAAGCTTGAAACGGAAACATGAAATGGTTGCCATTGTTTTTGCTTCTTGTAAAACAAAAACCAAAAGCATGAGGAAAAACAGAGTATATAACCAATGTAGCCCAAAAACCACCTGAAAAAAAAGAAAATAATGAACTCACCTCACGGCGACAGCTTCGGTGAGTTTGTATTTTTTCGGCTACCCCACAATATCTGACGACCACGGATCAGCTCAGCCAACCACGGATATGCCCAACACAAGACAACCCTAATAGCCCGCGACAGTGAAGATGCCAAGAATGCACAGATCGGACAACCACCACATCGTAGCCACCAAATCTCCATGGAATCCGACCAGATTCACCGTCAGCAGTTACTCACATGTACAGGAGCTACTCGCGAATGTCGCCAACAACTAGAAAGAAGAAGACACGAGAATGCCGTCAGACAGGTTCTGTAATACCCACTTTCTCCACTATATATTCCTTGTATATATTTATGATATTTAGTAGAATAAAATGGCAAATTGAGGCATGTATAAATTTGTAGGAAAATCCCAATCGCCGGTTACACATAATTTGGCCAAGTTGAGACACAAAGAAGCAATAAATGTACCCTAAAAGGCCTAATATTGTAACTAAAATTTGAGCATAAAATGACACAAATAATGGCTTCATATAAGTGTCAAAATTAGGCCAAGTCAAAGGAAAGAAGCAAGAAATGATTTATTTCGGTAAATCATAAAATGTAGGGGCAAAATGGTAATTTTTCCATGAAATAAGGAAATAAATATTTTTCTTAAATATTTCCAATAATTTTAATTAAATGGGAATTAAAAAGAGGAAATGACCACTTGGTAATTATTAAGTCTATATTGGAGTATTATTACCAAGTGAAATTAAAAGCTTGGAAAAAAAAAGTCAAAAAGCAAAGACATAAGACTTTGGTCAATAAAATGCAAGATGGTATTATGAGATATATCAAGAGTAGCATATACTCCTCTAATTCCCATGCATTTCAACAGAAATGAGAAGGAAAAGAGAAATGGAAATAATTAAATAAAACAATATGGTGTGGACCAATGAGAGGAAGCCATATGTAAAGGCACTTTATTAATTCATCAAGTCATCATCTTTTCCTCATTCTTCACTCTCATTCCTGTGCTAAGTGATCAGCAAAGAGGAAAGGGAAAATCTGAACGTGACGTGCAAAGGAACACAAGGAAATGTTAGGGTTTTTCCAAAATATAAGGTATAATTTGCATAATCTTGTGATTTTGCTCCCAAATCCTTCCATAGTCTCTTCTAATCACTTCTACACCTTTGCAACCATGGATTTTCAGCTGAATCAGAGGTGTAGAGAGAGAGGTCTGAGGCATTTTAGAGAGAGAAATCATAAGAAATCCAAGGTAAACTCCAAGAACTTGTTCCTTTCACCTTTATTGTTGTTGTTCTTGGCTTGGATTTGGTGGTTTTGTGAAGATTAGATGATGGAATCCTAAGGGGGTCCTACTATTCAAATCACTTCTAATCATGTCTAATAAGAGTGTAAATAGCTAATAATTCGATTAGGAGTAGTAAGGAAGTGATTAAGGATGAGAAAACGAAGAAACAACAAACTTTTTTTGAGAATTCTTAAAACTGCCCTGTATTATTCTGTGTAGAAGGAGTGGAAATTTGACCATTTTGATGGTTCCATTAGCTTTATATGGAAAAATTGTGTAGCTTTATACATAGTGTTGATTTGCCCTGTCTAAAGCACCATTACTTTACGTGATGTTTCAAGGACCAATTCTTATAAAAAAATTCTAAAATCTCCTGTTTGAAAGTAGACACATAGACCTTTAATTTGATAGGTCATAATGATCAATGAGATTTATGTGCTAGAAGTTCTACATTCTCAAAGTTTAAGTATGTAAAACTGGAATTTTCTGAAACAATATGAAGAAAGTCACAATACTATATTAATTTGTATATATATATAGCTAATGGCTATATTTTTCACTGAAACTAGACTTAACAAGGGTTAATTATGACTTAGAACCAGATCAATTGGATTTTTTTTGGATTTAGATATGAATTTGTGAACTTCTGCCCTGTTTCTAGAATGTGATTTGAAAAGTCTGCGTTTGGAGAAATTCTAGGAATTTTATGGTTAATGTAGCTGGAATTTAGTATTTTTATGTGAAACTAGGATTAAATATATTTACATAGAATTTAGAACCACTCAATTTAGAGTTTCCTAGAATTAATAGTGAACTTTTGAAGTTTTGTTCTGTTTTCTGGATTGCATCTGGAACAGTGATGTTTAACAATTCACAAAAAATTATACGAGCACAGTAGGTAAACCTAACTATTTATACTCAAAGTTATAATGAAATATCTTTGTTTTGGCTTTGGAATCAGTCAAATTGGATTTTTTTAGAGTTAGTTATTAATTTCCAAAGTTGACCCAAGAATCTGCTCGTTTCTGGAAAACAGTGAAATTGCACTGAACAGAATTCTATTATGCAGAAACTATGATAACTGCTTTAGATAACCAACATAATTGGAATTAAAGATAGTAATAATGCAAGTAATAACTAGTTACTTGTAACTCCAATTTTGATAGCAACTAGAATTTGCCCGAGCTCAAACCAACGGTTGGAAATCACTCAAGGAAAACAATCAGGTAGTAACTTGTATTTCATATATTATATCATGCATGATGTGTTGTGTGGATTCATTATGAGATGCGGAGTGGTCTCCTGGGCCTATTGTGCGGGTGTACGCTCTGGCCAATAACATTATGTAATGCACGAATGGATCCCGGGGCCTATTGCGCGGGTATCCCTCGAGGCCTTTAACATGCCTAGCGCTATGGTTGTTTACTATGAACTGGATGTGATGCACTGAATGCTGTTGTGATAGTTCTGCTATATGATGTTTGTATAGCATGCTTTGTGATGATATATATGCATGATTGACATTACGTTAATACTGAGATTCTTTTGAATCTCACTCTTTTTCATAAACCATCTACAGTACAGGGAGAGAGCTCATGGGGCAAGATGAAGGTAAATACGGACAACTAGAGTCTGGGAACGTGAAAGACTTTAATCTTTTTGTTGGTTGTCTTTTTTTTTTGTATTTTGGATCTGTACATAGTATGAATAGCCTGTAACCTTGACAGTGCTACGATAGTGAAACGGATAATACCGGTAGACTAGTAAAGGAACCATTTAGCTATATTTTTGCTTCCGAACGCTAACGAAACTTAACTAAGGTATAAAACGTAAGAACTAAGTAGAGAATCGCTTGCATACTCTGATAAAATGGAAAGAGGAACCGGTGAGACTTAATGAGATACTTAATATTTGTGAAATTGTTTAAAATTTTTTTTATTACTCCTAGAAACCCCTTTCAATCTCAGGTTCAAATCTTGAGATAAATTTGGGGAATTGTGAACATTTTTCTAAAATTTCTTAATCCAGGACCCGATCCTGGTTTCACAAATGCTTTTGCTACTCTTTTGTACTCATCTGACACTATAGGAAATGGGGTATCACAGGTTCAACCAATTTGACGTTCAACAGATCAACATGTGATCTTTCGCTAACTTATAGATCTGAAGCCACGATTGGAATGGAACTTGGGTTAGAGGAATGAATGCTCTCTATTACTAGTGAGTGTGGGCGAGAGGAATGAATGCTCTCCAACCGTCTAATGAATGCTCTCAACGGTCAAACGCAATGAATGCACACTCTGCCGCTCATAAGAGTTGCTTCTACAGAACATGGCGTTCATCCTTGTCGCGCAGCGAGGCTCAATGCTTGCCCAAACGTGCCTGTGATTCTGCCACCGTGACTTCTGGGATGAACGTGCGGTAATAGCCACAGTGACGCTTCTCCAAACAGACCCGTAGTTGTTATAGAAAGGGCGTTGGAAGAGAATTAAGTATGGGTTTAATAAAATTTGCAGAGATTCTTGCGACTTTCATAGGAAGTATTTTCAAAGAAAAATTGAGAGGAAACGACCATAAAATGATGTTTATGTTTTCTGAGTTCTCACAAAATGTTTTGACTTCTTCTCTCCATTTTTATTTATTTTTGGGTTAAATAAAGGTATAATGAAGTTCAGATATAGGATTGAGTTGATAAATTGTAGCCAGAAAAATGAAAGGGAGGAACTAGCAGCGCCAAATTGTCACATAAGACGAGCTCTCATACAGCAGACACCTGCTTATAAGAAAACACGAGACTAAACATAAAAGTCTCAAGACATAATTATTTTTAAACAAATATACTCTTGTTATCAAATTATGAACCATGCTGTGTTCATCACTGATCATTTTTAAACTAAATTGCAAGTAGCTTATCTTAATAATCTTTAACTAAATGCCTTTGGTTATCATTTTCAATTGGATGTTGCATTAATCAATCAGTTTCACGAGCTTGTGTGTGCAGGCACTACATATCTCCTCATGAAGTACCACCTACACTTTGGGGTAAACAAAAGCGGCCAAAGGTTACCGAAGATTTATGGAAGATGCATGCTTGTTTGGGAAACCCCTAAAAGCACCTAAAAAAGTTCTTTCACACAGTTTAAGGTAAAACTATTCTCACATATTTACCTTATATAATTAAAAAATGCTGGAAATAAGAATTTAAAAATATGCTTAGGCTGAACTTACAGGCAAGTCAATATTTGAAGTAGCTTTATAGAAGGTTTATGTGTGGTCGTCAAAGAATAGTCAAGTAATAGCCCCTTTTTCATCAATGCCATAGATGACATAAGAGATTTTATGCATGATTCATCTATTATTTATAATCACATTTTCGGACGAGCTCATACCTATGCTGATTATTGGCCAACCTTTTTTTAATTAATTTGACCGATAGTATAATTCCTTTTGAGATTTAAATCATAAAAGAAATTTATCTTTTCCAATAACTGTGTTTTTCAGGATTTGAATGTATTCTCTCCTTTTTGCCACACGTCAACCAATAGCTTGTAGTTGTTGGTATTGACCAACTTTTCACATGCATGATATGGATTCCACGTTTCTTCATTTGTATTCATGCTTTTAAACGATAATCAAAACAAAAATTATTAACTAATAATTATAGAAATATCATTAAGTATTCTCAACTTTTTTTTGGAAAAATTATAAATATAATATTTCTAAAACTTTATTAAATTCAAAATTATGAGGATATCACGCCAAGGCACACAAGTGGAAGAGGGACAATTAACTACCCTCCAAATCTGTAAAAAGTGCTTTAAGAACAGCATTTTTTCGAATGCCAAAAAAGAAGTGCTAAATTAGATATGGAACAGCAGTTTCCTCAAATGATGAAATAAGAACAAGGACCTGTAACATAAAGTTCATATAAATTTCATATTTCAAAATAACTGACACTTCTACATGGCAAGTAATGGTCCCGAAAGAGTTTAATGGGATGCCATATACACAAAATACACATATGAAGTTGCAATAACCATAACATTTACAAAGCAGTAGGGTGGCAGTTTTCCCACTCACAAACAGGAGTGTTTGTCATAATACTAAGTCACAAAAAGTGGTCTTGAATCCTTATATGTCCCAAATGTCCCAAAAAAAAAAAAAACTGCAAGTAATGTTAGATGCCTATATGTTTGAGGTGTTCTTGCTCCTTGTCATCATCCTTTGCCTTTGTAGTTGGAGTTATGAGCTAGTAATGCTTGGCTGGCCCTTCCACATCAATGCAGGTAGTTTGATTGGAATTGTTGGTGTTTGTGAAACATTTGACCCTTGGTTGAAGAATTGAATCTTCCTTGAACCCTGTTGTTTAGAGGATGTTGGAGCTTGTGATGTCCTAAGTTCTTTCTCATTTGGGATCAGAAATTTAGTTTGAGGGTCGCCATATTCATGCATATACTCCATTGCAGTACCCTCCTCAAGCATAACTTCAAAACTTAATCCAGGTTATGATAAAAACTGCATATTGCCAGTCACATGAATCAGATACACACTGCATTATTACAAAGAGACATAAAAGAGTAAATAGAACTCACATTATAAATAGTTCTGCCAATGTCCTGATCAATCGTTATTCATGCTACAAAGATGTCTGGGCTTGTACACACGTCTCCATTTGTGGCTGGTTGTAGGATTGAAATATGAGAAATAGAGATGATTGAATAGGTTGAGTGCATTGTGCCTCATACCTTGCTCTCATACCTTGCTCTTCATATAGAATAATTCAGCAACAAAATATTGTTACAAATGTATCTAAGCCTTACACATGTAGAGAGAGAAGAAGGAATATATATCTTTACAATTTTGTATACAGCTGTTTATGGAGAACTAATATTACTAAATGTGAACACCCTATTTTGTCCGGGCCCAACTCAAAAATAATAAAAATAATAAAAATAAAAAATAAAAGAAAAATCCTCTCATTAATGATGATCGGTGTCTAAATTGGCAATCTTCATTAAAGAGAAAATAAAAATAAAATAATAAATAATAAATAATAAAAAAGTCCTCTCATTAATGATGATTGGTGTCTAAGTTGGCTATCATCATTAAAGGAAAAAATAAAAAAGAAAAGTGCTCTTATTAATGATGATTGGTGTCCAAATTAGCATTGTCATTCATTAAGGGAAAATAAAGAAATATATATAAAAAATATCTCCCATTCATAGGTTTAAATTAGGAAATTTCCTGTAAGCAAAATATAATAAAATAAAATAAAAAAATCGAAAATAAAAAAATAAAAAAAATCTCTCATTTAGGCTGGTAGGTTTAAATTAGGAAGTTACTTGTAGAAAAAAAAATAAAAATAAAATAAAAAAATAAAAAAATATCTCTAATTTAAATTGATAAGTTTAAATTAGGAAATTGTTTGTGGGAAAATAATGAAAAAAATTTAAACGAAAATTAAAAAAAAAGAATCTCCCATTAATGGTGATTGGGTCAATTTAAGAAGATTTATTAACTTAAAATACCAAAAAAAATTATAAAAAAATGAAAAAAAATCTATTTATGAAAGAAACCCTACCTTAAGAGTATAAATAAAAGAGTAAGGGTTGAAAGAAGACACAAGATTTTTAGTGAAGAGGGTGGCAAGAGAGAAAGAGGTACGTGTTGGTCTCTTTTATTATGAATA
Organism: Albizia julibrissin; assembly: GCA_037074505.1. NCBI lineage: Eukaryota > Viridiplantae > Streptophyta > Magnoliopsida > Fabales > Fabaceae > Albizia > Albizia julibrissin. The sequence goes on along the minus strand of CM073486.1, from coordinate 31,870,024 downwards.
TAATTACTAACTCCTCCATGATGTGCTTTCTCACTTTTTTGGATGTTCGTATTTGTCATCTTATACTTATTCGCCTAATGAACCTCTCTCATCATTCTTTGGCTTTGTGAATTACATGATTATAGTGTGATTAATGACTCTTTTCCCACTTTGCTTGTTTTTATATATAAGATCCTCCTTACTGTGCATTTAATAAAAGCAGTCGTGTTTGGGAAAAAGGAGCTTATGGGGAAGAGGTTCACAAAGACAAAACATGTTTTACTCCTTGTTTGTTATGCTTACAACCTCTTGCTTTTACATTAAACAATGATGCTGTACGCTTTTTCTTTTGGTTGACTAAATGATGGGAATGTTAGGAGTTGTATGCATTATCTTGTTTGCTTTACCTTGATGATAATATGCTTTTGAAGATCGAAAGTTCAATGGTTGTAATTGTTTGTCATGTCATTTTGAAAATAAAACGTTTTGAAATAATAAAATAAAATAAAAAAGAGGTTATTTTCTTAAAATAAATGAATTTGGTTTCATATGATAAAATAAAGAAAATGCCTTTTAAAAAAAACACAAACCAAATAAAAAATATTTTTCTAAATAAATTAAACAAACATTTTTTTAAAAAATACCAACCAAGTGACACGCATTTCTATCCCCCGAACTACGTGAGATTTGATCCCTCTAAAGGGTATATAGGGCCTAGGCTATCTTCCTAGGTCAAGTCCAACTTTGTAAATAAATAATTTATCTCTTATTAATTAATTCTTTTTTTTAATTTTGTAAATATTTTATTAATTTCTTTCTTTCTTTTATTGGTAAATATTTTCTTAATTTCTTTTCTTCTTTGGGTAATTATAATAAAATCAAAGGCCATATTTATTTTTAAATAGTTAACTTAGAGTAACCATTCTTATGAATGGGTGTTGTGGGGTGCCTAACACATTCCCCATGCACAATCGACTCCCGAACCCTATCTGGTTTACTCTTTTCAAAAAAGGTTTCCAAAATTACCCTTTTTTAAAATTTTGGTGGCGGCTCCATATTTTCCAAATTTAGGGCGTTACAGTAAATATTAATTTACATTAACATTCTCCCTCAAACGAGAGGGTGTAGGACACAGACTAAGTTTGTTTCTGAATTGTGTGAACTTTGTAACACTACTACAAAAGGCACTTTTAACGTCCATTTTTATGCTCTTTAGACAACCGTTTTCAAGGGAACATATATGTGAGTGTTGTTGAAAGTTCAAGAATAGATGACTGTTCTAAAATAGTTATGGTAATAGACTTATAACGACTATTTTTAAAAAACAGTTGTCATAAGTATAGACAATACAATGACTGTTTTCAAAAAACAGTCGTTGTAAGTATAATACAATGACTTTTTTTTTTAAAAACAGTCGTTGTATCCTTAACATATAACGACTGTTTTCCTAACTATTTTTTTTTATAAATATTACTCAACTTTTCTCCCCATAACCATTGAAAAACCACTAATTCCCATACAATCATATTTTGAATCTTGAAAGTTCAATCATCATATTAAATTTTGAATCTTCAAAGTTTGATCCATAAATGCCAAAGTTTGAAACAAATAACGTAGATTTAATTAGAAGATATTATGCAAGCAAATGGATTCTTAATATTAAATCTCTGCTTATACTTACTTGCAAGTGATTCATGGAGTTTATATATAAGGCATAAAAGGAAGACTATGTTTCATTAACCAGGGAAGAAAAAACGTATAAGTGAACTTTCATCAAAGTAAGAAAGCTAAACTTACAAGGTCACAGATCTAATAACTATTGAATAAAGAGCGCTTAGAAGATCATAAAGTAGCCAAAAAGTTGAAAATTTATCTTTCTCTCTACCTGGCCTCCAATGTCAGAATGAAATCGAAGATAATAGCACCTCCACACATCGCTCTTTCTCCATATCCAGTAAAAGATTATGCCTATTTTCTCTTTGATAAACAGAGCAAAGGAAAATTATGAGCAAAAAGCTGAAAATTTCCTTAGCTTAACAAAGACTGATGAAGGATAATTGGAAAAGGCAGAAGGCTTGTTGAAAAAAAATGAAAGCTTTTCAAGGATTTTGGGTATATTACAAGGAACCGAAGGGTGGAACTAATGACGGTGGCTAGTGGAGTGAAATGACACGCGACTAAGAGAGGAGATACGATTGGGATTGAAACAAATCTGGGCTAGGAATATTAATATGTAAGTTTAAATGATCGTTTTTCAAAAATGATTGTTGAAAGTGTAGACTTTCAATGACTGTTTTTCAAAAGCAGTCGTTGAAAGTCAAGCCAAAATTTCAAAAATGTCATTGCCTCCATTTTAACTTATGTTTATTGTTTAAAAAATGAACGTTAATTAGTGACATTAAAAGTACTTTTTGTAGTAGTGTATGAGTCATGGCTTTTGTCAAACAATCTGCTATCTAAGAAGAAGATGGAATATATCGAATATCCAATATACCAGACAACACTTGATCTCTCACAAAATGAATGACAATTTCTATATGCTTACTTCTAGCATGCTGTACTGGATTTACTGCAAGAGAACTGGCACTTAAATTATCACACCAAATTATAGAAGGTTGTTTAAGAAATAATCCAAGTTCAGTTATCAGAGAATGTAACCATTATAATTCAGAAGCACCATCAGCTATTGATCTATACTCAGATTCAGAACAAGATATAGAAACCACCTTTTTCTTTCTAGAGCTAAATGAAATTAAAGTTCCTCCTAGATAAACACAACATCCAGCCATATATTTTCTATCATTAATATCAGTAGCCCAATCTGCATCTGTAAAGGATGTCAGCTAAATTGATTTAATTCCAGTAGCATCCCGATAAATCTCTAGCCGAAGAAAATAGTATAAAGGACCTAAATCCTTAAGAGAAAACATAGAATTCAACTTAGCTATAAACCTCTGAATCACCATAGAATTGTTGCTCTTTATTAAAATATCATCAACATAAATTAATATGAATACTATGGGATTTATGGTCTGTAGGAAGAATAACGATATGTCACTTCTGGCATTAGTGAATCCCTACTCCAGCAAAGTATGTCGCAGCCGATCAAACCAGTCTCTTGGTGCTTGCTTGAGCGCGCCCATACATATCTTTTACCAATTTAAAGATATGATTAGGTTTCCTTTTATTGTAGAAACCTTTAGGTTGGAACATGAATACCTCCTCTTGTAGATATCCATTCAGAAACGCGTTGTTTACATCAAGTTGTCTTAGTTCCCACTTGAATGTGACTGCAAGAGTAAGAATTAGATGAATTGTAGTAGGCTTTACTATTGGGATAAAAGTTTCTCTATAGTATAAACCAGCTGTCTACTGAAAACCCTTGGCCACCAACCTTGCTTTGTGTTTCAAGATTGTCCCGTCTGCTTTAAATTTTGTTTTGAAGACCTATTTGGAATCTACAAGTTTCTGGGTTCCATCATATGACACTAAGACCCAGGTATGATTCCTCTATAAAGCTTCAAATTCCTCTTTCATGGCTTGCCACCATTAATGTTACTCAAGTGCTTCTGAAACATTTTGAGGTTTTATGACAAGGTGGAGAGAAGAGGGATTTCCATATTAAAGAAGCCTAACAAAAGGATATCTTGGTTTTATGATACCCGCCTTTGATCGGGTTACCATTAGATGAATATTTTGATTAGGTTCAGGTATTTGGGTTGATTCATTTAGAGAATGTATTAGATTGGTTGGACTATTTAGAACCGAGTTTGATGAGAGAATAGGTATTTGTGGTGATTTTGGTGATGTAGTTATGGATTTTTGGCTTGGGGATGAACTTACTGAATGATGAGATGAGCGTTGTGGGCTTGGTGACGATAGACTTGAGCTTGAGGAAGTTGGTGTATGTGTTTGTGGGCTTGGACTTATATCACTAGAGGTAGATGAATGGGCTAAACGTTGGTCAATTATTATTGGTGCTATGGATGTATTTGTTTTAAAAACACTTCATCTGTTGAGGAATTCTGTCACAAAAGGAAATTTGTAAGCATAAAAAATCACATGTCTAGAAACATAGATTCGATCTGTTGGACTTAGACACTTGTAACCTTTGTGATTTGAAGTAGGGCCAAGATAGACACACCTCTGACTATGAAATTGAAAATTATGCTCATTGTAGGGCTTTAAGCATGGATAACATGTATGCCTAAAAGGTTGTAATGAGGAATAATCTGGTTTGATCTTGAATAAACAAATCAAAGGTGACTGATCATTCAAAGTGGGAGTAGGTAATCTATTAATAAGAAAAACAGTGGTTTGAAAAGCTTTAACCTAATAAGCAAGTGGCATTGATGCTTGAGCTAATAGAGTCAAACCCATTTCAACTATATGACGATGCTTCCTTTCTGCTATACCATTTTGAGTAAAAGCTCTAATAGCCTCTCCCTTATGTTTAAGTGGATAAATCCAAGTAAGCCTACTAAATCATCTATAAAATGAATGTAGAATCGATGTCCATGAATTGATTGAATGGGTGATAGTCCTCATAAATCAATATGAATAAGTTCTAAAGGAGAAGAAGCATGAGACTTAGATTTTGAAAATGGTAACTTCTTTGAATTTCCATATTGGCAAGCCTCACAAACATATTTCTCATTCACTTTAACATTAACTTCACATTTATTTAGGATTTGTTTCAAAACTCTACAACTTGGATGATCGAGCTTATAGTGCCATGAAATAAATTCATCCTTTTCTAAAATTTCAGCTGCATGTGCTTCCATATCTGAGCTGCTGCTTTTAGTTAGATAGAGTCCCTAACTTGCCTTTCCCTTCATCAATACTTGCCCTGTTGCTTTATCCTTCACCACACAACCATCATCAGAAAAAAAAAAATCACAACCACATGATTATCCTTGATTAGCTTATTTATGCTCACTAAGTTCTTGGTTGCATTAGGCACAAGCATAACTTTATTTAACTTAATGTTCGAACCAAAAGAGGTGGTTCATATTCCATGAATAGATTTTTTACTACCATTATAAGTGTAGAGATTGAGATTCTTACCCACTAGAGTCACATTTTGCATATTAGTAGATGATGAAGCAACGTGGTGATTAGCACTACTATCTATGAACCATTCTAAGTCATTAACTGTATAGGGATATGCATAATAGGCTTGTGGTAAATAATTCTGGTGCGATGGTAGGCGAAACGATCTATCAAACCTTATGCAAACTGGTCAACTGCAGAATTGTAGATTGCAGAATGGTCAACATTATCAAACCTTTTACGATGGTAGTTTTCAACCTTATGGCTAGGTTTATCTCATAAATTGCATAATGGTCAACTTCCGCTACCACCATACGAGCTCCCACGACGTCCTTGACTATGCCTGTCACGATTTCCTCTTCCTCCTCGCCAAGTATCGTAATTCATAGATGAGTGCCTAGTTTCTGATGAATCATTGTGAGTCACAATAGTTGTTGAAAGTTAAATCGACAGAGAAGAAAACTGATTCAGTTGCTTGGTTCGGCTTTCAAAGGAAAGTAGAGCTGACTGAGCCTTAATCCAGGTAAGTCCATCTTGATCTATCAATTTTACAACAACACATTGTACTATAAGTCTAATCCATTAAGAGTATAAAGAATCAGTGTATCAGTAGATATAGCAACTCCAGCAAGAGTTAAATGATCATAAATTGTCTTCATCTTAGCCATATATTCTTCCATACACATCGCATTCTTTTGAGTATGATGAAGCTCAGATTTATAGATCATGACTCGTGATTTTGACATAGCGCAAGTAAGAGTTCTTATGCCATTCTAGAGATCTAAAGTGGTTTTGCAGTGTAGAAGCTGAGCTCTAACATCCTAGGTCATTGTGTTTTGGAGCTAGCCAACTAACATCCGATCTATTACATACCACTCTTCAAACTCTGGGTTGATCATACGCTCGGTTGTTCGAGGAAGCAATACGATAGCAGTAGGAATGGAACCAGTACCATTAATATAGGATTGAAGCCTATTTCCTTCAATCAAAGATTAAACAATAGATTCCCTAACTAACAAATTTGTTTTGTCTAGCTTAACAGAAGTTGTCTTGCTTGAAGAGTGAAAAAGTGAATATGTCTTAGTTATGGGTATGGAGGTAGTTTCAGTAGAATTTAGAGAAGATGATGACATTGCAGATTATCGATTAGGCTGAGTGCATTGTGCCTCACACCTTACTCGTTGTATAGAATAATTTAGTAATAGAATATTGTTACAAATGTATCTACACCTTATATGTGTAGAGAGAGAAGAAGGAATATAAATCTTTACAAGATTGTGTACAATTGTATATGGAGAACTAATATTACTAAATATTAATTTACGTTAACAGATGTGACAATGCAGATGGGGTTTGGTGTTTTCCTTTTTCTTCTAGGATGTGGATTGCTTGAGGGAGGTTCCTGAAACAATTAGCAAAATCATCAAATATTTGTCATGTGAAAATAGAGTGCAGTAAATAATAAACTATAATAATTTAGTAGGTAGGAGGTAGTAATTTCTACCATAAAGAGACTCCTAAGACAAGTCAAATCCTAATAATTTTCTTAGTGTATATAGTCATAAATCAATTATATATTACATACTAAAAATGCAAAAAAAAAAAAAATAAAAAAATAAAAAAAGAGAGTGTAGTAAAGTCACAAACTATAAATTAGCAAAGTCATCAAATACTATAATTACATTTTTACATGTGATTTCATTATGGCCCTCCTTTCTACACATACTGGACTTGTCAGTGATACATTTTCTGCCAAATCTTTCCACACTAGGCACTTGTGAAGCATTCTACATATCAAGGTCAGTGGTGTTCTTGGACTCGGATGTGGAAATATTTAGTCTTCTTTGTTGTTCTTTAATCCTTTTCCTTTTCTTTGGAGGCCTACCAGGTAATTTGCAAAAGGGTGGGGGTAACATCAAGAGAAATTTGTCTATGTCCCAAAATTTTTTCCTCTTACATGTTCAAATATCATCCTATAGCTTGCAGTATAACTTTCCTTATGGTAGTAATGTGAGATTTGGGTTATGGGATCAATCTCTGTATGATACATAGCACATTTAGCATGTTAGCATGGGATTCCCATGCTCTACAAGTGCACTTTTTTATAGTAAGTATCACTGAGTGTTTATCTTGTCCCTCATTCACCTTATATCCATCATTACCATTAAAGAAAACCCTACAATTGACAGCCAAATATCTATTTGTCTCAACTAACTCAAGAAATTTCGGACTATAGTTTCCCTTCCAAGTACTAACATTTTGCTTTCTCGTAGCCCATTTCTCCATCATCCTAATTCTAATGCCATTAAACATCCTAATCACAAGCAAATATCTATACTCATAGATCTATACATTGAAACTCATACTTACGTTATTGTCTACAACCCAAAATAAACACCTAGTTGTAAAAAAAATGCCCTTACCCATGCATTTACATTGTAGGTCATTGCCTCCACTGCTACACTCTTATTCTGCATTTACACTGCCTTTAAATTGTTATTGAATTGCTCCTTGAATGTGCTTAGGCGTAGGAAAAGAACTTCTTCTTCAACTATTACATCTCCATTTTTTGCTCTAGTTAGCATAAATATGCCTAGCATAAAGCTGATGCTTAGCTTGAGGTAAGACCTCAGTAATAGCTTATGCCAAATCCTGCATATACAATAAATAGAGTGTTAGATCTAAAACATGTAATGAAGATCAAACATAAAGTAACAAGATAGTACCTTTTGCATATCATACATGAATATAACTGTAGTACAATTTTGAAGATGCAGAGAAGACCTAAGCCATTCTAGGAACTATGTCTAGTTGACTCTAGTCTCCTTTTTAGTCAACCCAAAAGCTAATAGGTACATGGAGTTATTCGCATCTAAACCCACAATGGTTAACAAAATGGCTCCGGCCTTGCCTTTCAAAAATGTCCCATCAACACCAATAAACGGCCAACAACTAAGCTTCCATCTAACCTAAAACATAACACAAAGTTTCAGTTTATTGTGAACAATGTACAAAACATAACACTAGTGAAAAAAAAGGAGATACATACCTTAGATGAGGGCCATACGCATCGTCTTGAATTAGAATGGTGATGAAATTAGTGTCAACATGCACATATGTTTGAAGAGTCAAACTTGGGTTAAGACATGGTGTATATTGATGAGAACTCAGAATCACATGGTCACTTAGTTCATCGTCAAAATATCCATGTTTTATGCCAAGTCTTTTGCCGATCAGCTCCAGAATCCTAGAAGTAAACTTCTTAACTTCAATTGAACATGCCCCCACAATCTCCCTGAGGATGATCATAGCAACAAGAAAAAGAAATCCAGTGAGACTATTTCTTCCCATTCTTATTATAAGGTTTTCTTAACATTTTTTATACTCATCTAGTACTATTTATAGAGCGTAGAGAGAGAGAGAGAATTTTCATGTGAATGCATAATTTTTCCTTTCATTTATTATTGTATTGACTTTGTTCTCTTGAGGTATAATAAATATTAAAGGGTAAAGTTGGAAAGTTGTAGAATTTTATATAGGAGTTAATGAAGTTTAATATTTAAAATCATTTATTACTTAATTTAGTCCTATTTATAAGTCATTTCCAACATATTTCACCGAAAGTAAGAAAAATCTTAAACCTCATTAAATTTACCTTAAAATTTAATAAATTTCTAACCTTAACCCTATTTAATGACTAAGAAGTTCAAAAAAAAAAAAGTCTACAAAAAAAGATTAGATATAAAATTCTACATTTATGTAATAAGTTTAATAAGGTGACTTATATTAAGGACAAAAAAAAAATACTCTTTTTTTGTCTTATAATTAAGACCATAGGAGAAAATTCATAAATTTGTCAAAAAAAAGATTATAATTATTTTTCCTTTTAAAAATTTTTATTTCCATTTTTTTTCCACAATTTTGAAAAAGTCTCATTGATAGTGATGATTAGGGATAAAAATGCTAAAGAATTAGAAATAATTGCATCACCTTATTATAAGAATCCTAGAAGGAGTTGCCACTATATAAACCCAATAATTGTATAAATCTCATAAAGTGTGTTTGCATACTTCCATGTTGGTTGGGGAAAAAGAGGCATTACACATAGGGCTAGTAGTCTATTGAATATACACTACCAAGAATAGTGAATTAGCCAAAAATGTTTGTGACTAAATAGATTAGCAATGAGCTAAGTTTGTTGCTAATTCCTAATCTTCAATATTTTCATTACTAAGCTAAACTTGGCTTAACTCAATTAGGCTCCAAATTAAGCCAATGAACTAGGTAGGCCATTAAACTAGAGTGAAAGGCCTAGCTAACCCGGTTTGGTTCAGCCATTAATAATCCTAAATACATTATTCAAAGTCATTAACAAAGCATTAGTGTGACTTTATGCAACTTTGATGGATTATAGATATTAATAATCATTAATAATATTACTATTGAGATTGATACGTTTTTGCCATCAATATTGAAATGGATACTAACTAATTTTAAGTGAATAAACACACATATAAAATTTATGACAGATTTTAACTTAATAAAGAGAAGAAAAAGAAAACATACAGACTTAAGCTTTTGTATATAAAAAAAAGAACTAAAAGCTAGGGAGCTTCTATAGGAGGTCGAGACAAGTAGGAAAAAAATATGTGGGAGACCAAGCTTTGTACTGCAACAGAAGTGGCAGCCAGATGTTGAAGAAATGCACATGTAGAGGAGACAAGAAATAACAAAAAATGGGGGACCACGAAAACTTCTACTTGCTGCTGTAAAAGAGAGGAGGGAGTAGTAGGGACAATGGCGTCGTAGCTTCAAAATAGAGAGAATGAGTGCGGACCATATTATTTTAAAAAAAGTAAAGGCCTTGTATGACGCTTGTTTAGACAAGTGTCATATAAGCCTAACACTAACTATGACACTTGTAATAGGAAGCGCCATAGCTTCTAAATATTTTTTTAAAAAAACAATTATCTATGAAACTTCTTTAAAGAAGTGTCATAAGAGGGGTGCCACTAAATCACTCTTTGGTAGTATTGCTAGTCTTTTTTCTGGTGGATATATGTAATTCTTAGGCATAGACCCAACATTATTTTACCAATTTGAAACAAGTTTCTCCATCACTTCTACTAAAAAAAATAAAAGCTAAAAGTACTTTATTTTGAGTTCATTTGTTGAAATATTGAACCATGGTTAAAATCTTATCTTGTTAGTTAAGATCATGATTAGTAATTGAACCCTATAAATAAAGGCCATAGTCAATGTGTTAAGTGTGTGGTTTAATATCCTAAATTTTGGGCCTATAAACTTGAGGATACACCTATATTAGGCAGACTATTAAGCCCATTTTGGGAAGGATCTCAAGAATGATAAGAGATAGAAAGACTCTCGGGGACTATGTGATTCTACCCTATCAGGCAGCTGGCCCAGTATGCATAAATGGTAGGATCAAAGTGTCAATGCAGATGTACACAAGACACATATATGGTGCAATTGAGTTGGTAGAATGATGTACCTAGCTATGACATGAGGTAAGAGACTGATTAGTCAAGCAAAATAGGCTGAGAGGCAGTACGTAAAACTAGCGGCTGAGGTACCTTATGTTGTCCACCAGAGGGTGTACCCTGAGGCTCGACATTTATTGGTATCGCTTTAATAAAATAAACAATGATGACTCATGATGGCATAACTTTTGTATTAGACAAATAACAAAGTGATACATGTCTATAATGATTACACTCACTATTCCTACTTTTATGTCGGCTCATCCATGAGATGCCACATGTCCACTAATGATGAGGGTTACTTTTTGCCTTTTGAGGTGGCACTCCCTGAAGGCGTCACCCAGCTACTAAGTCTGGGAAATCTGTCGGTCTCCGGCCCAGATACGTACTTGACTTTTTTGAATATTGAACCTAGGAGTTAGGGGAATTTGTCAGGCCTATCCTTCCCCAGACAAAAGTAGCGCCTAGGAGAGAGAAAGGGGGACACTTGGCATCTTTTGATCTAATCACAAGATACTTGTCACACCTTGGCATCACTAGATTAATGCAAGGGGACACATAGTAAAAATCAAACACTTCCCTCCCCCTTTTATCAATTTTGGCCAACACTAGAAAGAGGGGAGAAAAGCTAGAAAAAATGAAGAGGAATAAAAAAAGAGAGAAGGTGGATGAATAGTATTGAGTTCTTGAGCTCTGGAGTCGATTATGGCCCTAAATCGCCATCTACGATGGCTAATGTAATATTAAAAAAAAATAATTAAATTATTATTATAATATTATTTTATTATATATATATATATAGTTGCATGCATATATATTAAATATGTATATGAAGGGGGAAACAATCGCCCCCTTCATTTCATTTAAAACCGCACAAGAGGTGCGGTCTCTTGTGCGGTTTTGTGAGAGAGAAAAGCGAGAGTAAGAGGGAGAGAATGAGAAGATAACAAGGAGCTTATTTAAGGTTTTCCGAGGTAAGTTATTTATCTTATAAGATTATTTAGATAGCTAAAATAACTTATTTTTTACAAATTTCTTTCATAAAAATTATTCCATGTATTTTTCTTTTTCTAATAAGGATAATATTGTACTGATTAGAGAAATATTTTAAGATTAGCATTTTGGACAAGTTTGAGTTTTGTTAGTATAAGGCTATAAAAATTTAGAGAATAATTAATAGTTAATTTTAATTTGTATATTTTTATTATTTAGTTGGTATAAGATTTTATAACGAATTTGCTATATAATTAGTCTATAAATAATTATATATAGGAATTTTTAACCGATTAAATATGGGTTAAAAACTTTATTTGAATTAATGAAGGTATTACTGAAATTTTAATTGGTTTAATTTTGAAATTCGTAGGACTAAACTGTCATTTATGAAATTCATAGGACTAAACTGTCATTTATGAAATTTGGAGGACTAAACTTTCATTTTCGATATTTGAAGGACTGAACGGTCATTTCTAAAATTTAAACCCCAAACTGTTATTTTCATTTTTTAGAATATATTATATATTATTATTAAAAAGTTGTATATAAGTTATAGTTTTGATTATGTGGAATTTTGGAGAGTTATTAATGTGTAGTAAATTGATCATGGTAGATTGATTTTGGCGTTTATTTGAGCTCTTGGATTAGGAGCAGTGTGGTAATAAATAGCTTTGGCATGCTTGTATGATGTTTGTGAGTGATTTTAATTATGCAGATTTATAAATTTGGCTATTGATATGTTATGTGGTTTTAGAAAATATGTGGTTAATGAAATTGTCTTGTGGGACTTATTTTCATTGAGAAAATGACTAGCAATATTATTTCATATGAGTTGGTATTTATTTATGAGATTGGAAAGATCTTTTTTGATAATTATGAAATGATAATGACATGTCATAATCACATAATATGGATAAGATAGGGGATGGTGGATGTGGAATTAATAGGAGGTTACTCAAAGAGGAAATAAAGGGGTGAATTCTTGTACAAAAGATGAAATAAGGTGGTGGACGTCCAGGTGCACACTGGTTAGTCCTTTGGCCCATTTGTATTCCGTAGGGCTATGACACCCCACTAATGTATTTAGAGGGGGAACCCATGGTCCGGTCTTGTGCTCTGTGGATTTTGGTCGATCCATATCACTTGATCGGTGAGCTTGTTGAGTTAGCTACCAGTCATATAGGTGAGTACTAGCCCATGGGTTTAGTCAGAGGAAATAAGGGAGGAAAGAAAATAAATTATTGTGTATTGAATCTTGTACACTTATATGGTAAATATGAGAATGAGAATATGATATTGTGAATTATTATGAAATTATTCGTATGGACAAGTGATATTTTAATAATGTTATACTTTTATAACTGTCCCACTTGGCACCTCACGGGCACATACTTGTATGCCCGATGAGATGGATTGCTGGTTACTGAGGGTTTTGTCTCACCCCGTTGATTTAACATTTTTCCAGGTGATAGTTGTCGTGTGGGTCCATCAGGGAAGACTCCGGAAGCTTAAACTACTTCTGATAAAAGTAGTGCTTCCATCTTTTTAATATATGTTGGATTATTGTATAATACCACATTAGGGCTCATCTTGCATACTCTGATCTATTTCTGAGAACTTGATATATTATCTATATATTTTTAATTGCTTCTGATGATGTTAGAAGGCCTGTATGGCTTATGATGTGTTCTAAACTTGTGGATCCACAATTTGATCTGATAAGGATATTTTAATATTTGATGAGATATTATTCAGCAAGGAAAAAATGATTTTATTTTCCATGGTAAACTTTATAAACTATGGTAGAGTTTTCAAACCGTTAGTTGAACTCTTTTTCTACCATGGTTAAATTTTTAAAAGTTGAGCTGTAATCTTTTCTACCATGGTAGACTTCTGGAGAATTGAGTTATAATAATAGGATTTTACAGTGTTAAGGAAATGATTTTACAGCTAAGCCCTTCACAAATGTTGTTATATTCACTGAGAGCTTTCTTTCTATGGTCTTAGTTTTCTAATTTAAGGTGTTTTATACCATATAGTTAGCCAGAATGCCGCCAAAATTCTAAACCGGTTGTAGAATCGTGAAAAGGTAAGCCTCGGCTTCGTTTTGAATCGAGTATCTTAAGGTTTTGTTGAGTTTTTATATTTCTCTTATTTTTGTTCAGACCCAAAACCTTTGAAAATAAGATGATTTTTGTGTTTTTTATGTTAGAAATGGATTCTATACGTGATTTTATATGGGAATCAGTTGTGGACATAATTTTAGAAGGGTTGGATTGAAAATCCAAAGATTGAAGTCAAAGTAGTAGTGTTGCCAGATTTCGTTTTTTGGAGGCAGTCTGCTTATGACGAGTTTTTTAAGTGATCAAATCTTGTCTAATAGCCATGAAAATTTTTAGAATTATAGTAAACCTTTCAAGCATTTGATAGATAATATGTGCAATTTGGATCAATATATTAAGTTATATGAATTTTTGAAGTTGGTTGTTGCCAGATTATGTTTTTGGAAGTCAAATTGTTGTGGTGATATTTTGGAAGACTTAACCTTTATCAAAATTTATGAAACTTTTCATATTTAAATTATACATCATAATATTTAATATTATATATAATATGTGTCATTTAGGTTTGTATATTGTGAGATATGATTTGTTAAAGTATGGGTATTGAATCAGGAAAGAATTCTAAGACATAGTTGTTTCTTAAGGTTTGTGGAATTGTGTGCTCATAATGGGGTAGTAGAAGATATTTTTCTTTTAAAATAGACTTAAATATATTCACATGGGACTTTGAACCACCCTATTTGAAGTTCTATAAATTAAGTTATGAATTTTAGAAGTCAGGCCATTAAAACTGGGATGATTCTATGGCAGTAAGGGTAAAATGTGAATTCTGGAACTGTGAATTTCCAGGTGGCAGTGGTAGCCATTTTTCCCTTAAAATAGACTTAATAAGAGTCACCTAGGTTTTTGAGCCACCTAATTTGGATATTTGTAGAAAAAAGATATGAATTTTTAAAGTTTGTTGAAAATTCTGCTAACTTTTCGAAGTTGTACAAAAATAAGAAAGTAATGGCATTTAACATAATTTAGGACAATTATAGTCCCTAAGATAAGGGTCATATCCTAGAGGCTAATGTAGCCACATAAGATATTCATTTTTCATAACTCTAATAGTGTAATCATATGCCTAGGGTAATGAGTTGACAAGGAAGAGGGAATTAAAGATTCTCGAGCAACTTCAGTGGTTGAAAGAAAAAGTACAACATGAGACTTAAAAACAAAAGGTAGTGAACTTACCTAACTTGTATGTATTTGATATGTGTGTTTGTGCATTGATTTATGTGACTGTTTTTCCTAATTGGTTGAGCATATTTGATTGATTGAAGCTCTATTATATTTATGCTATGGCCATAAGTATGTTGTAACTTTAGTATGCAAATAAGTCATTTTGTTGACATGAAATTATGTAAGGAAAGCATGTCATGCATTAAATATATATCTTGCATGCATAGTGGTATTGTTTACTACTGATATCCCCCTAAAATCCCACCCTCTCCAACTAACCATCTAGGTAGGTGAGCACAAGAAAGGAGTATAGGACAATGCACCGGGAGAAGAAGTTGTAAATGAAGATTTGAGGAATTATTACGCTATTCCGTGATGTGTTAATATTTGTGTGGTTAATTGTATAACCCACATGACGAAGGGATTAATTGTCTGAGTGCATTAAATAAACTAGGAATGGGTAATCGCACAATATAAGCCCATTAGCTAAGAAACATTCCGTAAATTTAATATGCAGAGGAGAACTCTGATAAAAATGAATAAAAGTATAGTAAGAACTCTGATAGTAATAAATGGAGCAAAGATAGTAACCCCGTATAAAAAGATAAACAATATGGTAAATACATTATTTATCAAATGACTAGTGCTCTAAAGATAACTGTGAAAGTTTTTTGTTGGGAGCTTATTTACTGATTCTCCTGACCCGTAATAATAAAGTTAACGTACGCTTCTAATGTATAATAAAGGGGAATAACTAATGGGTGTTACATGTGGGATATGGAATCTTCACCAAAGAGAGGGAGGTTAACATGGGTCTCCCTCTAAGATCCCTAGAGTTAGGATTAGTATGGTTAGTCACCTTCAAGTAAGGGATGATCATTATGAAGACCTAAGTGAGTTGATATAGTATGAGCTTATGACTTAATGAATAATAAAAATGTTATCTCTTTATTCTTGTTCTTCTCTAATCTCTTAGCATGGTATTATGAGCAGGCTATTATCTTGGGCGAAAGAAGTAAAGTCTAATTTAATGATTCTTAAATTACCATCATAACCTAAATCTTGAAACCCAATTTCTTTATGCCAAATAGGACCCAGTTAGGTTGTAACAATGTTATTGTTGTGTTTGCCAGATTGGGAGTTTTTCTTCCTCGATTCACTTTCCTCGAGTGCGATCATCTCTGCCCTAATCACCTCCCACGTTCGAATCACCCGTCAAGTTAAGATTGTGTGCGTGTTTAACGGTAATAAATCCTTGTTGAAGCATGCGACATATCATGGTGTTCAAGGTTTGGCATTCGAGATTGGATTGTTGAAAAAGAAAATTGAAATCTTGAATCTTGCACCTACATCAAGCCTTTTTATAGAGTCTCTGCCTTCACCATAATGCCCTAACAAGTAGTCAAGATTCTTTCATGTTTTTATCTTCTGTGTTTTGATTCCATTTGCCATCCTTTCTATCAAGGATTGTGCATGTTCTTCCCATTCATCAAAGACAAATCATTCTTGATTTTTTCCTGCGTTCTTTCTTGTTAAGAACTAAGAAAGCAGAGAAGGAGAAAAGAGTGATAGAAGAAGATGGAAGAGTTAAGAGTCAGATGATCAAGAGTTGCCGAGCTCTCGCAAAATAACCAGTTTCAATACAATTTTGCAATATAGAGAACTTGGATCGTTTCCCACAGAATTCACAGTCAGTCTAACATTATCAGTCAATGAAACAGTAAACAAAAATTAGTTGGGGGGTTTTCAGTGTGCTATCAACAAAATAATAAACTAGAACTAAAGACAAAAAGTTCAAAGAATACTCAATTTGATAATTCCCAAAAGGGTGGTAAACAGATACAAATACTTTCCGGTTACTCTGAAACAACAGAAGTTTATTACCCAACAGCCCGTTTAATGAGAAAAGACAATTATACCCATTAAAACAACTTATTACCATATCAATACCCCCCTTAAAATCATCCTTGTCCTCAAGGATGTGAGTCTGCAACAAACGAAGGAAAATGATGACTAAACTCAATTCAATACTCCCAAATAGCCCCATCCAGAAAATATTAGTCAAATACACCAAAACCTGAGTGCAAGCTTGATTATTCCAAGGAACCACACGTCGGTCAAGAATAGCAAATGGCTCTTTAGGAACCCCTCCTTCCAAATTAGTAGGAATCGGCAAATAAGGAATAAAAGGATCTGGATACTGTTTAAAGAGGAAGACATAAAAAGTGGGATGAATTTTAGCACCTTTAGGTAATTCAAGTGTGTAGGCCACATCATTAATATGAGCCTCTACCTTAAAAGGTTCATAATATCTTGGTGACAACTTGGTAGAAGCTCATTGACTCACTAAGGATTGACGCCAATACTGTAACTTCAACAAAACCTAATCGCCAACCTTAAAATGTCGATCTGAATGATGAGGATCAAAAAATTTTTTTGTCTGATTAATTGCTTTATGGAGATTTTCCCTAAGGTGTCAAAGTAAAGTTTCCCAAGCTACAAAACTTCTATCAATGGAATCCATCATTGATTCATGAGGAAGGTACATTAAATGTAGTGGTGAAGGTTGTCCATATATCACTTCGAATGGAGTAATACCAATAGATATATGAAAGGTAGTATTATACCACCACTCGGTCATAGGAAGTCACTAAGTCTATTCATGGGGATGTTGTTAACAAAAGCAACGTAGGTACTGTTCATGGCATCGATTAAGGACCTCATTCTGCCCATCACTCTGAGGGTGGTAAGCAGTAGACAATCTTTGTTTAATTCCTAATCACAACAACAACTCTTTTAAAATAAACTAGTAAATAGTGGATCTCGGTCACTGATAAATTGGCAGGAACCCCATGCAATTTATAAATGTGACTGATAAAAAAAATGAACTAAATCACTGGCGGTAAAAGGATGAGCAAGGGGGACAAAGTGGGCCTATTTGCTGAGACGATCCACAACCACCCAAATGGTGTCTTTACCTTTGGACTTAAGTAACTTGACAATAAAATCCATTGCAACACTTTGCCATACGCCCTCTAGCACAAGAAGAGGTTGGAGTAATCCAGGGTAAGCAACATATTCATATTTGCATTGTAAACATACTGAACAATTCTTAATAAACTATTGAATAAAAATGAGCATTTTCTACCAATAGAACAAAGACCTAACCCAATGAAAAGTTTCTTTAATGCCAGAATGTTACCCTGAGATCTTGAATGAAGCCACTGGATAATAATGTTCTGCAACTTTAGCTGTTTAGCTCTGATAACTAGACAACCTTTCCTTAGTAACATCTCATTCTGCCAAACAAATTTTGGATGAGAGAAGGGATTGTGTTACAGGTTAAAAATAATGGATTGTAAATTAGCATCTTCATTCCACTATTGACAGATTTTGTCTAATAATTCAGTGGAAAATCAAAGTAATAGATAGATGAAGTAATTTTCCATGGGTTGCCTGAGAGAGAGCGTCCATTCTTGTTGCCTCTTCTATATTTGATCTCATATTGTAACCCCATAAATTTTTTGATCCATGTATATTGAGCTGGTGTTAGGAGATGTTGTTCAAGTAAAAACTTCAAACTTTACTGGTCAGTAAGAATAGTAAAAGGCCGAATAGACAGGTATTGATGCTACTTAGACATGACAAGTACAATTTCCAGTAATTCTCTATCATAAACCGATAACAACTGATTCCTAGGGGATAAGACCTTGCTCACATATGCCATAGGGTGCCTCCCCTTGAGTTAGAATGGCTCTTATGCCCACATTAGAGGCATCTGTCTTGATCTTGAATGGTTATTGTAAATTTGGTAAAGACAAGATAGGTGCTGCTACCAAAGCTACCTTGAGAGTATTAAATGCATGCTTTACCTCCTTTGACCACTTAAACCCATCTTTCTTTAATAAATCAGTAAGTGGCTTTGCTATAATACCATAGGCTCTAATAAACCTTCTGTAATACCCTGATAAACCAAGAAAAGATATGAGTTCCTTGATGTTTTTAGGAATTAGACAGCGCCCTACTACTTCAAGATTCTTGTAGTCAGTCACAACCTGTCCGTTAGATATGACATGCCCCATGTATTCTACAAGATAAGTTGCAAAAGCTGCAAAAGCACACTTTAACTTCTTAACCAGAAATTGATTTCTTTGCAATATCTAAAACATCCCTCTCAAATGATTAATATGGGAAGCTAAATGAGGACCGTATATAAGAATGTCATCAAAATACTAATACCCGTTTCCTTAATAATTCCTTAAAGATGTGATTCATTATAGACTAGAAGATTGAAGGTGTATTTGTCAAACCAAATTGCATCACAAGATACTTGTAGAGACCCTCATGAGTCTGAAATTTGGTTTTATGTATGTCATCTTCATACATACATATTTAGTGGTATTCGGAGCGTAGATCTAATTTGGAGAACACTCTAGCTTTCACCAATTCATCTAATAAATCTTTGATTAAAGGAATGGGAAAATGATCACGCACTGTTGTTTTATTAAGCACGTGAAAATCCATACACATTCTCCAACTCTTATCTTTCTTCTTAACCAATACTATGGGAGAGGCAAAGGGTGAGTTACTATTCTGTATAATGCCTTGTTTTAACATATCCGCTACCATTTCTTCTATGGTAGTTTTTGTGTTGCAGGGTATCTATAAGGCCAAATTTTAATAGGATTAGTGCCCTTTCTCATTATTATTCGATGATCTCAAATAGATCTTGAAGGTTTTAAGGTTGTTGGTTCTTGAAACAGTTAGTCAAATTCAATGAGTAAGTCATTGATAGCTTCAGGAACAAATTTAGTTGTAGGCATAGTAAGCATATCAGATTTCCCACAAGGGGGAAGTTGGAAACAAGAGCTTCGGGTGGAGGTGCATCATCTTAATCATTGTACTTTCAACCACTATTCGATTTTTAGAGACAACATGAGTAGATAATGTCGCAGGTTTTCCTTTCCAATTGAATGTCATAGATAACTTCTTACAATCCAACTAAGTAGGACCAAGCTTTCCTAGCCATTATAAACCAATCACTATATCATATCCTACTAAAGGAAGAAGATACACATTAGTTTCAAAAGAAAACCCATGAGATGACCAGCTCATACCTCTGTAAATTTCTCTTCCTATTAGTGATCCTCCATCCGTCACAGTAATACACAGGGGTGGTATTTGTGTAGTCATTAGCCCTGCTTCCTTAGCTATGGCTGCATCTACAAAATTATGTGTACTTCTTGAATTAAACAAAATGTATACCAGCCTCTTTCCAATCTTGCCTCTTACGCGTAAGGTATAACCCTTAAACTTACCAAGCATTGCATTAAGAGATATATAGTAGGAGTCATATGGTCTAATTACCCTCCTAATATCTCTCCTTATTCTAGATTATATTATGCTGCTTTCACATTTTCCACATCATCATTCATTTCCATCATGAATATCTACATCCTCTTTTGTTGGTGGCAATTATGACTAGGATTATACTTTTCTCTATAATAGTATCAAAGGTTTTTAGATCTGCATTCTTCCAATTCAGCTATCGAAAGCTTTTGTGTAAATGTCAAATTAGGTTTTCCCAATATTCGTTTCGAATAATTGGTAGCTATAGTAGACTTTTGGCCGTTGACCATAGAGGATTTCTCTTTTCCTGCTAGTGTGAACGATCATGCTACTACAGTAGGAGTAGGTAGCAATCCTTTAGATGAGCTATAACTCCCTTTATTTATCATTGAACCATAAGAAACACATTGAAGAATCTCCAGATCTGACACTTGTAAGCAAGCCAATTTTTTTGCCTCCAGTAAAGTCTGTGGTCGTAGTAATTTGACTCCCACTTCTACTTCTAGTTAAAGTCCACCAATGAAGCAACTAATCCTATTTGCCTCTAGCAAGTCGATCTAGTACGAATTGCTTCTACAAACATTGGCTAGGGTATCACACCATTACATCCTCTCTCAAAATATTGGAACCAATGATAAACTTTGTTATCTAATGTAATGCTGGCAAGAATGTTTTTCCTAGCCTCTGGCGTTTTGTCCAAGGTAAAATACCTTTCACATTTACTAATCCATGAATCTACATCCAATGCAATGAAATTAGGAAAATCTAACTTCGTATACCTTGTTGGCATATAATACTCAGCTTCTCTCAACTTATAGAGTCCCCTGCCATATTGATTTTAGACATTGAAAAACTACAACGATAGCTAACGCATGAATTCTTGAACATCGTTTAGCTGAGTTTGTAGAGTTTGCAATCCTTCCAAACTCACTTCAATGTTCACAAATTGGTGGTTTATCTCCACCTTAACTTGGTCTTTGATTTCATGGATCACTGATTGAGATCGAGTATTATCGGCCATAGTAGGAACGAGTGCTCTGATACCAATATTAAGAGCTAAGAAAATAGTGAAGGCTAAAAGAGTGATAGAAGACGATATATAGAATAGTTGAGAGTCAGGGAAAGGAGAGAAAAGTTCAGAGAATACTCAATTTGATAATTCCTAAAGGGGTGGTAAATAGATACATATACTCACCACTCACTGTGAAACGATGGAAGTTCGTTACCCAACAGCTTGCTTAATGAGAAAAGACAATTTTACCGCTTAAAACAACTTATCACCATATCATTTCTTCTCCTATTCTGAAATTCTCACCACCATCATCATTTCTCGTGCTCTGGCCCGCCAAAGATCTCCATTGCCTTGTCAGGGGGTTTCTTAAACTACCATTGTGATTATGCTGAAAAGAAACCATTGATTCACATTGTTTTGGAGGATCTGAATGACATTGATGTGATCTTTGTTGTTGTCCTTCCATTCAAATCTTTCCAACAATGGCTTCTTTTTGTATAATGCTAATATCTATAGAAGAGGCTCCTCTCTTGGTGCAAGGAGATCAAAATCATAGATTTCTTCTTCCATATGTTCTTATTCAAGAGAGAGAGAGAGAGAGAGAGAGAGAGAGAGAAACTGAGAGCCACAGAGAAAGAACGAGGACAGCAGAGAGAATGACAAGGGGAGAAAGAGACTCACAATGACAGAAGGCAAAACTCTTGTGAAAAATGGTGATATTGAATCTACCGCCAATCTCACCGAATGATGTATACTTTTCATGGTTATTTTTTGTGGCGAATTGATTACCACATGGGTTGTGCACATTATAGTTTTCCTGATAGAAATGAAGTTTTTGTTGGAAAAAAGGTTCCCTATTTGTTAATGGACTGAAGAAACGTCTGGTCTCTATCTACGTTTTACAATACCCTCTTGTGCTTTCTAATTTGTGCAGAAGTGTTATTACTTCAAGCATGGAATTTGGTTAATGCTTGATAATTTTAGAACCTGATCATAGTGAGTTATTAATTTTTTCAAGGCAGAGGTGATTAAGGCCGCCTACTACTACTTGTCATTTGTTTTTGGGTTGAAGGTAGTAAATGAAGTGTCGAGGCATTAAAGGTTCATTCACAGTGTGAATTATTAACATGATTTCAGCTTTTATTATATCTTGTAGTGCGGTGGGTGTGCTCTCTAGATTACTAATTGGTTAAACCTTTACATTGGCTAGGTGTCGGAAATGTCTGTGCTTGGACACCATGGAATTCTACTAGCTTGATACAAAAGCCCATTGACATCTCAAAATGGTCAGATTCAAATGTTCATTCGTATGGTGGACCCCGCAAGGAGTTCAATAGGAAGAAAGATTTAATGGTGCACTTCCGAACCAGTCGGAAGTCATACATGGAGCTATTGTTATTATGCCAAGTGGAGCGTTGCATATTTTAAACATTAAGGAGGGAGAGTTTACTTTTGGTGCAGATCATTGGTGCTATGGAGGTTCCTGCCACCTGCTTAACCATGTGGTTGAAAATCATTAAAGTGAAAAAGATACTTTTCATATATTCAGCTAAAGAATCAAGGATGAATTGAAAAATGGAATGATCAAGAACAAGATGTCTCCATGAATGTCAAAAGGGAAGATGTCTTCATGAAAATTTTATTCACAAGTTGAAATTGAAGAGTTCAAGTTCACTTCACTCCACCCATTTGTATGTGTTGACAAGTTATTACTTTCATTAGTTTAAGAAGTGTCAACTTAAGGGGGCATGTGTTAGAAGATTGAACCATGGTTAAGATCTTATCTTATTAGTTAATATCAATATTAATAGTTGGACCTTATAAATATAGGCCTTAGTCAATGTGTTATATGTGTGGGATGTGGAATCCTCACCAATGAGAGGAAAGTTAACATGGGTCTCCTTCTAAGATCTCTAAAGTTAGGGTTAGTATGGTTAATCACCCTCAAGTGAGGGATGATAATTGTAAAAATACAAGTGGGTTGATATTGTATTAGCTTATGACTAAAAGAATAATGAAAATGTTCTTGTTCTTCTCTAATCTCTTAACATCGTCATTGATCATTAATAGATGCTTATATATGGTAAAATTTAAATGAAAAATCATACAGCCTATAAATATTCATAGATAGCACCATTAGCTTTAAATTTTGTTTAAATGAACGAAGGCTTACCCAAGAGTTTTGTTTTATTTCTTATTTTAAATTATATTATATTGTATCAAGTCCATATCACAAATCAGATAGTGGGGAAGATTTTAATTAATATATGTCGTATTTTGTCGGTTAAAACGCATCAATCTGTACGTTTTCTTAAGAAAATTAAACGAGACCACATTCGTTCCTTTGCATATCGAATAATTTATTTTTTATTCATCGAAAGTTATTTTCCACCTATCCGTACGTGCTTGTTATATATGCTACAATTTTGAGTCTTCAATTCAGATGGGCAGAAGCTTCTATTAGTAAGACCACATACGGATGGACCACGTCTAGACATTTTAATTTTCTTTGGTCTTTTCTCAATTGATGAATTGGATATGTGTCTATAATTATAGAGAGAATAGTTTTTAGTCCATATAAGTTGTAGTTTTTGTAATTGATTTATATCTACTCATATTTAGTTTTTTTTAATTAGAAAATCAATCCTTGTAATAATGGTGAATTTTAATTAAAGTTCCTATCACCACATATGATTGCCAATTGCCATATAAGCTGCACACTCACCTCCTAAATCATTTATTAAAGTTGATAATAATGCAATATTTACCACTTATTTCTTAATGAACAAAAGTACAGGGAATTCCTACAAATTGATTATAACTTTAATTAAAGGACCAAAAACCATTTTTTCCAAATGTGTGTGTGTGTGTGTTTTTTTTGGTGGGGGGGGGGGGGTTTGCTTCTTCAATTTGGTTGTCTTTTTCTAATTTAAAATAAAGGAAAAAATTTGACATAGTTGATGGGTGGTTATTATATCAACCTCTTCTAAGTTTAATTAAATCTGTATGCTGATTTTTTTATATTTTTATACTTCAATTTGATATACTCTCAATATTATTATACAATAACGAAGCCCCACTCCCAATCCTCAACAGCGCTTATTTTAAATAATATAAAAAAACGACCCACTGCAACATACAGTTAGAAAACATACTAAACACACTACCATGCATTCTAATTAATATTGATACTGCTAATCCAAACAAATCCTATAACTATGATGCTATAAAAATAAACTTGACATAAAAGGAAAAGCTAAATGACGCAAAGATTTCCCACATCATCAAAAGTCTTCTTCCATTATTTGATTCTTTTTTTTTTTTGGTGACATTCCATTATTTAAATATTTCACACCTCAATTATGTAATTTTGAACCTAAACAAAGTAGTCATAATTGGAGGCAACATTTTCTGTCTTAGTTTGGGAAGACTTTTCACATGAGTTTTCGAAGGATAATATATAAAAGCGTAGCAGTTTAGGTTACGTTGGTAAAACAAATGAAATGGTTAACTTTCTACATCAGTTGCAACAAGGTAACTAGCATAGAAATTGTATTTTCTATGTGGGTAAACTTATTATTATGAGTTTTCTCTTATAAATAAAGGTACAAACTCCAAAAACATAAAACAATAGTACTTGGAATTCAAAATTACAAATTAACTTACTTAAAGTACTTCAATAATCAGAATAAGATCTGAATCCCCTCCTTTATTTGAAATTCTACCAACACATGCATGATCAAGCTTGGTGTGTTATGCTTTGAAATGATTATAAGTTGCTTCGATGTCACCATCGCTTTTGAAGTAGTGAGCAATAAAATCCTTAGCAGTGAAGGGTTTGTAAATGGCAGGATTGAGTTCATCATCAGTAATAGCTTCTGCTGGTTTTATAATGCTGTCATCTAAAGAAGTTACAAAAAACCCAGCTGATGCTCGAAACTTACTTGAATTTGTCACAACTCTGTGTTTCACACTTTTAAGCTTATCATTACTGATTACCTGCACTCACACATAGTAT
Source organism: Albizia julibrissin (assembly GCA_037074505.1). Taxonomy (NCBI): domain Eukaryota; kingdom Viridiplantae; phylum Streptophyta; class Magnoliopsida; order Fabales; family Fabaceae; genus Albizia; species Albizia julibrissin. The sequence continues at coordinate 31,844,830 of CM073486.1, read as the reverse complement.
CTAATTAAGTATATCTAATCACACTTTATACTAGTTCAGATCTTTAATATAAGACTTTATTGATAAGTTTTGAGATATTAAGAAAGGTGAATAAATTATTTAACTATAACATATATTACATGATCTTTCTGAAATACTTATGTGTATTATTAGGTTATATATTAGTTTATAAATTAGATAAATTAGTTTGGAGAAAAATGATATACATATAAATACTTTAAAATAATTTATTTAATTTTTTTTGATATTTCTAAATTAATCAACTGAATTTTATATTAAGAATAAGAGACATATACTTATGAAAAAAAAACCAGATGTATGTATGTGCATGTATTTGGGACAAATTATGCACAACATTCCTAAACTTTGAGTTATATGCACAAATAGTCTTTCTGGCTAGCATTTTGAAAAGACATACAACCTTTTAAACTTTCTAGTTTATACAATTATTTTACTGTTAATTAGCTAGCCCTCCATTATTTCAATATAACAAAGTATGTGTTATTGGCCATATATACTTTCTTAATTCTTTACTCATTTTTTAGTGCAAACAATTGTCCAGGTAGAGAGAGAAAAGGAAAAGGTTTTTTTTTTAATGCCTCCTACACCTAAGAGAATCCTCTCCCGAATTACTATGCACGTAATCCTAGCTATTATTAAACATCAAGTTATGTACAGATATATCATGTTATATTAACTGCTCCAACCCTTTTTATAAGAGCTTTTTAACCACTTCATCATGATTAAGGCAACTAATGGATGAAAAAAAAAAATTTGTGCAAAACCCAATTATATTTAAAACTACCCCAAAATTACACAAAAATCCCTCAAGCTTTGGACCATATAGGCCCTTAAACTTTATTTGTTTGCATATAACTCCCCAAAATTTTGCTTGATTCATGGATAACTCCATAAACATTAAACCGTGTGTAGACGTTATATATAATTTAGCCTTAAAAAAAAAACAGCTAAAAGAGGAGTGGTTGTTTGCGCAAACTTTAAATATAACTCAAAACCCTAGGATTGGCTATCTAATCTAACAAGCGCATTAGTAAAAAAGTGTGTACCTGCAAGAAGGTGCCTATGTTGACCACAAATGCATGGGGATTAGGGTCAACACCAAGCCACGTGCCATCCTTGAAGATTTGAAGGCCATACACATCGTCTTGAAGGAGAATGGTAATGATATTAGCGTCAACATGGACACGTGTCCCAAGAGTCAAACTTGGGTCAGGACATGGCGGATATTGATGTGCACTTAGAATCACACATTCAGTTAGTTCATCGTCAAAATATCCACTTTTCAAGCCAAGCCCTTCACCAATCAGCCCCATGATCCTAGAAGTCAACTTCTTAACTTCAACTGAACATGCCCCAACAATATCTCTGATATAGGGAAAGATGATGATGGCAACAAGAAGTCAAGTGAGAACAACTCACAATAAAACCCCTAAAATTAAATAGATCAGTTATGAATGTGTCTAACCTATCTTGCACCTAATCCTCAAGTCTTAGATGTAAAAGCTAATATCCCTCTCCTCTTAAATATAAGATTTAGTTAATTAAGGAAATTAAATAAGTTATTCAATCACATCGTATGTTATGTATAATTAAATTATATATTACTTCCGGTCTTATTTATAAGCAATTTTCTTTTTTATTGTGTTAAACGAATTGGTAGTTAAAAGCAATATGCCATATTTTTTTCCATATATACCCCTATTTATGAAAATAGAGAGAGAATGTATAAAAAGTATGAGAGATAGTAAAATACGTTTTCTCAATACTTTGTTGATTTCATTCACTTAGTGAGTTCTCTCTCTCCTGAATATAACTCTTGGTGTGTGTGATAATTAATTATAAATAATATGTATTTAATAAGAGTAAAATATGAAAAATGAGCTTACATTTTCAGATTCAAAGTGAAAATTGATTATAAAAAAGACCAGCCCCATAAAAAAAAGTTACTTATAAATAAAACCGAAGAAATAATTAATTTAATATATACCGTGGATTGTACATAATTACTAAAGGGTTTTCCACCAAGCGAGCAATATTCAATGTAAATGATTAGAATGGACACCTTAGGGAAACACACATTTTTTAAATATAACTAACAACTTAACTATACAAATTAGTTATCATACTCTTACATTTAGCACCCCGGGGTTATTGATTTTTCCATAACTAATCAACCTAATTCCTCTAACTAACTAATTTAATTTTATTAATGAACTAACTCGTCAAGGCACTATGTTGAGCGGGCGCGTTTGCTACGAACTCCAGATTGAAATGAAACCCAACCTGGCCGATAAGACCCCTAAATGCATACATTGTTCAAAGCAATTAACGATATGCATCAATGTGGTTTCTTAAGACTTTTAAAGATACTGGTGTATGTGTAATTGAGCAGTTTTATTGAAAGATGTATCAAAATACCGGTATCTAACTGGATTTTCAGGCCAAAATTTCTTCCACTTGTCTAGAGGATGACATGAATGTTTCAAAAAGTCTCGCCATTGATGAACCTTCTCATTACCATAATTCATACAGCTTGTGAACAGAATGCAATCACTGCTGCTAAAGTCCTCACTGTACAAGTGTTTCTTGGCTTCATCTGGCATTTGGAAGAACTCCTTCAGCACACTTATTGTTTCTTCCATTAGATTCTCTGAAACCCCATGATTGATTACCTGCGCTCTCAATTTATCACATACATATCATTGGAACAAGTAACATATACCTTTGGAAAATCCATATACATGCAAGAGTTTAGAGGGCCGTTTTCTCTAAAGTTTTAAATATGACCAAGGGAGGTTATAATTTAGCCAATGATTAAAAAATGGTATAGTTATGGCATGAACCTGAAAGAATCCAAATTCTTCGGAAGCCTTGAGAATTTTTTGAATTATAAGTGTTCGATCACCTTCCTCTGCTTCAATGAGATCAATAACAGGGATGCCTTCGCCCATAGGAACATGGAGCTTCCCTGGTCTTGTTTCGGGTGGAAATATGTAATTCTCTGGCAGAGGTCGAACGTTATTGTACCAATTTGAAACAAGTTTCTCCATCACTAAGAGAGCAAAACTAGATAATAAAAGCACTTTAATTTGATTTCATCATTGATCATTCATAGATGCTTATATAATGTAAAATTTAATTATATGAAAAATCATACGTACAGGTATATAAATCATAGACAGCACCATTATTTGAGTTTGAATTTTGTACAAGTAATAGGACCACTTTTGAGTACTCAAATATAATGACTCGGGCGGAACCTTTATCCCTAGAGTTTTGTTTTATTAATTCTTTTAAACTATATTTTATCAAGTCTCTATCACAAATCAGATTGTGGGAATGATTTTAATTATTATCTTTCGCTATATTGTTTGTTAAAAAAAATATTAATCCGTACGTTTTCTTAAGAAAATTAAGCGGCACCGCATTTGATCTTTTGCATCGAAATAGTTTTTTGTTCATCGATAGTTATTTTTCACCTAACCCTATTTGGTTTTCTAGTTTTGAGTTTTCAATTCAGATTGACAGAACCTTCTATTAGTGAGACCACATACGGAGGGACCACGTATAATGATTTTTATTTTAATTTCTCTCTCTATTTTTTAACTGAAGAATAGGATATATATATATATATATATATATATAATAGGGAGGAAAAAACAATTTACACAGCCCTTTCTAGGCCGATCATAGTGGAGACAGTTTAAAAAAATATGACTGATAGCATTTTTATATGCACAGAAACAACAAATTACAAAACCAAATTAAGTGAAAGTGTAAAACAACCTAGTAAACCAGTAAAACAAAAAATAAGAAGCCTATATGCTTTAGTGTATATGAATGCGTGTTTGCAATAGTGATTGAAGTCTTTAAAAATAATTTTTCAATCGTGATTTATGGTATATAAGGTAAGTATGTGAGAAAAGTGTTGTCTCGACTTACGTACATAAATACTTTTAGAATCCCTAATTATGATCCAAAACATGCTTATTTAATGACTTTTAGAGCAAAGGCGCTTAATTTTAAAAGACATCCCAAACAAAAGAAAATGAATCAATTTAGCTTTTAAAACAAAAAGCCACTTATAAGCTTAGTTATAAGCCATCTCAAACACACCCATAACCATTTATGTATATGAATTAAAACCAAAAGTTAAAACATATTGGGAAAGTTAAAAGCATATATATTGTTATTAATCTAAATGAATTGGTGTTAAAATCCAAAATGACAAGATTGATGACGTTTATTAACACCGACCTCCGGTGGGGTTCTATAATATGAAAAAAATATAACAACATATCACTTAAACTTTAAAATCTAAATCAGTTTTATTGTCTATAAAAGTATAAGTATTAACTACATTTGAGTAGTAATTGATAACTTATTTTAAGAGGAAATTATTGATTTGGAATTTTGAAGTTATAGTAGTATTTTTTAGTCCTCTTTCGCTTTCAATTACACTTACTGAAGCTAGCAAGCATGAAATAAAGAGATGTGGAAAATAAATAAGGGTTAATGCACAAAAATACAGATGAGATTTTTTTTAAAAGTGAGCCCAACACCAAATGCTTTTTTGAGGAGAAAAAGTAACAATGAACATCTAAAATAGATGCAAAAATACACATTAACTGTTAGTTAACTGTTTAATTTGTTAAAATTTTTTTAAGGGTTAAAGTGAAAAAACACATAAGAGAATTTCCCAATAGTGCGTCTGATGCAAATGCTTTTTTAAGGAACAAAAGTAACTATGAACTTCCAAAATAGGCAAAAATATATATTGACCATTAGTTGACCGTTTCTTTGAATTTTAACTAAAAATGGTGACATGGAGGATGACGTAGAAGTTTAAGAAACAACTGGAATACTAATTTGCTAACTGGGTAAATGAAATTAATTTCTACCTAACTCTTTATCTTCATCTCATTACTTTATCTCCACCTAACCCTTCCTCCGTCTCTCTTTGGAAAGAACTGATAAAATGGAGATAAAGGATTAGTTAGAAATTAATTTCCCTTACTTAGTCAGAAATTATTACTCAAAGTTAGAGAAATACTTATATACTTCAATAGTACCACGTCATCTGAACTTTCTCCAAAAAAAAAAAACAATATAACAATTCATATCATTTTAATCCTAATTGGTTGATGACTCATTTTAAAAAAAACTCAAATGTTATCTTGTTTTTAAGGAAAAAAAATCTTAATTTTAAAAAAATAAAACAAAATGACCACTAATACTTTTTTTAAAAATGAGATAAAATTTAATTTTTTTCAAATGAGTCATTTGCGAATTAGGATTAAAATGATCTAAATTGTTATGTTTTCATTGGATAGAATTCAGATGACGTGGTACTCTTAAAGTATGTAAGTATTTCTCTCCAAGTTGTTTCTTAATTATCCATGTCATCCTCAATGCCACCATTTTCAGTCAAAAAATTCAAATAAACAATCAATGTGGATTTTTATACATATTTTAGAAGTTCATAGTTACTTTTCTTCCTAAAAAAGGCATTTGTGTTGGGCATACTTCTGAGAAAATCTCATGTGTATTTTTACATCTTAATCCTTAAAAAGTTTAAACAAATGGTCAACTAATGGTCAATGTATATTTTTGCATCTATTTTGAAAGTTTATCGTTATTTTTACCCTTAAAAAAAAGAATTTGGTATTAGACACACTTTTAAAAAAATCTCATATGTATTTTTGCGCTTTAACCCAACAAATAATTACCAAACTTTAATTTGCATGGCTCTAGTGCTTTTCTTCATCAATATATATTCCTATGATCCTTTTTATAAGGGTCCAAAATTTAAATTACCTTGGTCTTTTTAATAAAAACTCAATAAAAGTTGTCTGAACATTTAATTAGTTTTTCTTATTGTTACCATTCATTAATTAAAGAGCTGATGATACCTATATTACATTATTTCTCTATCTTACTTCTTACAAATAAGAACATACTTAAAAAAAGAGTTTATTTTAAAGACACTTATTATTTTTAATTAACTTTTACCACTTTCTTAATTCAATTAATTCAGGGCTCTTATAAACCATAACCAAGAGGGAAGGGAGTATCTAATACGAAGCATAAGTTGAGTTGCATTACCATTTATCACTAGCCAAAAGCATATAAATTATGGTGCGCTCATGTGGCGCCACTTGGCGTCAATAGAAGTAGCAAAAATTTGCAACGGTTTGTTGCCTTGAGAGTCGTAGCAATTGCCGATAAACCCTATTACAGTGCGTTTTGGATTAACTTTTGAAAATGATTTATAGAGAAAAAGTGAAAAAAAGTTGATTTTAGAGAATAGATTTTGGTAGAATAGATTATCGGAAAAAAATGATTTTAATAAAATGAGAGTGTTTTGATATTATGATCAGAATAGCTTTTTTTATGGTCAAATTACTGAAAAGGACATTAACTTTTATGATAATTATATATAATTGATAAGATTATATTTTATGTATTATTTAATAGTAAATTTTATAATAAATACAAAAAATGACATAAATTTATCTAAAAAAATAAAAATTATAACATTTATCAATTATCTAACATAAAAAAAAGATCAAATATATATATATATATATATATATATATATTATAATCAAAAATAATTTATAATAATTAAATATAAAGGATAAGATTATATTTTAGGTATTATTTAACATAAAATTGAACAATAAAAACTAAAAACTCCTTAAATTTGTCCAAAAAAATTATAAATTATATTGTGACAAAACAATAAAATGAAACATACATATATAGAAATATATATATTAATAAATTATACATTGAAAGTTCATAATTCAGTAGTTAATATCTAAAATTAATAGAAGGAGCAGCTCTTTTAATGCACTTAATACAATCTGTTTTTACCTTTCTCATTTAGACATTGTATTTCTTTCACTAACAAGTTATACATTAGTGCTAACAACATTTCTAGAAACTTGTTCCTCCATGTAACAACATATCCCACAGCTGTCACTCCTTTTTAAGGGCATCATATTTATTTTTAAATTTATTAGTTTACTTTTTTATTTTATTTCATAGATTAAATAGTCGTAGAATTTGAAGGGTGGGGTTCAAAGGAAACACAGAAGCGACAGTTGTAGACTGTACGTGTGTGAGCAAGGACTGGAGAGCAAAAGTGACCTGCAGGTAAATTGTGAGCAAACCATGATTTTGCTGAAAAAATGGATTATAGAAAAAACTTTGATGTTTGGCAAATTTTACATGAAATCATGATTTTGATTAAAATGTGCTTTTTTTTAGATATCCAAACACACATTTAGGGTGTGTTTAGAATTAGGTTTTGAGAATAGCTTATAGAGAAAAAGTGAAAAAATTGATTTTTTGAGAATAGATTCTGGCAGAATAGATTATGAGAAAAAAATGATTTTGATAAAATGAGAGTGTTTGGATATTATGATCAGAATAACTTTTTTCATGGTCAAATTACTGAAAATGACATTAACTTTTGTGATAATTACATAGAAATGATAAGATTATATTTTATATATTATATAGTAGTAAATTTCATAAAAAATACAAAAAATGGCATAAAATTATCTGAAAAATTTATAATTAATATATATATATATATATATATATATATATATATATATAATAAATTGTAAAAAATAATTTATAATAATTAGATATAAAATATTAGATTATATTTTAGGTATTATTTAACATAAAATTGAACAATAAATACCAAAAACTCTTTAAATTTGTCCAAAAAAATTATAAATTTTGACAAAAAAATGAATTGTACATACATACATAGAAATATATATATTAATAGATTATACATTGAAAGTTCATAATTAAATTGTTAACATCTAAAAATAATATAAGGAGCTGCTCTTTCAGTGCAGTTAATACAGTCTATTTTTGCCTTTCTCCTTTAGATTGTCTTTCTTTCACTAACAAGTGATATATTAGTCGTAACAACATGTCTAGAAACCTCAAATTCATCATGAAACAAATACATTAACATTTGATAGTTTGTCAATAATTCAGAACATCGAAATAGATTATGAGAAGAATAGATTATAGGTAAAAAGTTGTCAGTCATTTTCTTAAAACTACACCATTTTGGTGTTGTTTTAAGGAGTTGGACTTTTTTTTTTCTAAAAAATGGTATCTAATATTTTGAAATATTTTCTTGGATGTATGTAGTATCAAAAAATATTTTTTAAGTAACATGCAGTATTCTAAAATAATTTTTAGTGCTTTTAACTCTTTAAAATATTTTTTCAGTTGTACCCAATATGTTTGCAGACTGATTGCAATTTTACCCTTAATTTATTTTTTTCAGCTTCAAAAATTACTTTAAAATATTAGGTGCTCCTAAAAAAATATTTTAGAGTGGATGACACTGGGTATAACTGAAAAACAAACTTTAAAATAATTTTTAGAGTTGAAAAAATAAATTAAGGGTAACATTGTAATCAGTATGCAAACACATTAGGTACAAATAAAAAATATTTTAAAGGATTAAAAGCACTAAAAATTATTTTAGGATACTACATGCCACTTAAAAAATATTTTTGAACATTTTTAAAACAAAAAACACATGGTTTTAGACAAAAAGCAATAAAAAGAAGCTTTTCCCAAAACCATGTTTTTGGACATCAAAACCATGGCTTCTAAAAAAAAAAAGAGTGTTTAGCTAATTTTTCTCAAAACGATGGTTTTGATGCCAAACCATGGTTTTAAGAATTTGCCAAACACACTATTAATGGTCACCAAGATCAAAGACTCAGTTTTTCCCCCAGCGGTTTGTCTCATGGTTCCAATAGAACCAAGTGATTTGTGCAGCGGTTCCTCTAGCCTATACTTTTTAGAGCTGTTCAGCACTCCATGTTAGTAAATAATAATTTAAATTAATTAATAATGAATTACATTTTGCAAATTGATGAAATTATTTGTTACATTTCATTTAATTATCTGTTAGTTGGCAGCACTCCATGTTAGTTGGCTTAATTCATTTGATTATTTGTTTGTTGATTGGGTTGCCATATATTTCTTTAATTGTCTAGGTTGAGAATTGTAATATTTTCATTGTTTTGTAACTTATTTATTAGTTTACTTTGTAAATAGTTATAGTAATTATTAATTAGCATGTCATTTAAGTTTGTAATTGTTGGGATTGGTAGGCACACAGCGGAAGAATTAAATAAAATTAAAATTGCAAAAGTTTACCAATCCCAATTGCGGATCTATCAACGGCATTTAAATCAAGTTAGAAAGAGTCGTACCTTATTCATGTTTGTTTGAATGCCCACAATCATCAACGTATTGCGAGTTCACAAATCTCCATGTTTGGTTGCTCCTGAAATAATTTCCCCGGCATCTACATGTCCGCTAATTCTTCTTAAAAGAGCGTCAATCTCTATGAGTATGAGATTAACAATCCCCAACATCAACATGTCAACTAGTTCTTCTTGGAGTTTTGCCTTTTTCAATCTTGAGGAGCTAACTACTCATATCAACTCCCTCTACTGGTATCCACACGAATAGGACCCCCAACACCGGCAGCGTGCTAGCGCCTCTAATATCCTTTTAGGGTTTTCTTGTGGCTCTCTAGTTTTTCATCATCTGTAGAAAACCCTAGCTATCATATTTTATAACTAGTAGGGTTATCTATTTTATGATGGATATTGGATTTTTAAAATTAATCTTAATTAATTTCAAAATCCTTATCATATCAATTAACATTTAATTGTTTTAATAAGCTAATTAAATAAACCTGGTTTAATTAAATTTGTCCAACAGTTTTAATTTAACCTATTTATTTAATTAGAATAAAGAGCCAATGGAATTTAATTTATCTTCATAAATTAAATATGAGATATTATCATATAATATCTTTATATATACACAATATAATAATATCATCATATAATATAATATTATCATATATTCAATATATATTATCAAATAATATATATTATATATATATAATATAATATTATCATATGATCATATAATATAATACTATCATATATATATAATATATATTATCAAATAATATATATTATATATGTATTTATGTATTTCAAAAAATACATATGTGTATATAATATTATTAATATTCCTTTCCAAATATAAATATATATATAACACACATATAAATATTTATCAAATAAATATTCAGACAACATGTGTATATAATAAATATATATTTAAAATTCATTCATCCTAGATTAAACATTGTATTCATTGAATCTTAGACGCATCTTAGATTCAATGAATCTGGACATTATAGCTCGTGTTGGGCTATTCTTGTGTGCGACCCTGTAGGCCCAAACGAAGTTGGCAGTGGGCCAATGACTATACTAACCCACAAGTCGTAAGCGGCCTCTAGCAAGACATTACGACTACCCAATTCATATGAGGATTGACAATACGATATAACCTGTCGTATAACCATATCACGTCCCTTTTGTCACACGATATTTCGGTCAAAGATGAGGCATGGAGAATGTCATCCTCCTATTCCTGACCATTACTTTCTCGATCCTTGAGTAGTCTGACTATAGAAATGGAAACTCCTTTCCATCGTAGTATGGCCATACATTTCTCAGACTCACTCATCGAGGGGCCCAGTAATATCTCTCTACTAATGTGAGGGACAAATTCCATCTTGACCATTCACATTCCTCTGCATGAAAACCACTAAACCCGATTGTAGCCTTTATCATCACCCGGTTAAAGGTGACTTTTGACTAAGTCAAAGCTTAGTAACTCTCATGTAGGAATCCATGATGATCTCAGGTCAAAGGGCATTGTGACGTGGTTATACATGAGATAAGCTTATGACTTAATCCATGCAGCTTTCTCATAGCGGGTCGGTCCAGCACCTTGTACTCCTACAAGTGCCTAAGACTTTGATTAGTATCCCCATACCTTATCAAAGTCATACTGGTCTTATTTCATCTTTGCTCCCACATAGATGACCGATCAGGGACATTTAGGACAATCATTATGATTTATCCAAGGATACAATTATCACAGTGAACATGCGAATAATGTGATAACCAAATGGAGAAATTCATTGAATGACAATATTCAAAGTACAATGATTGGCCCCTAGGGCACAATTTCCAACATCGAATCTTAGACGCATCTTAGATTCAATAAATCTGGACATTATAGCTCGTGTTGGGCTATTCTTGTGTGCGACCCTGTAGGCCCAAACGAAGTTGGCAGTGGGCCAATGACTAAACTAACCCACAAGTCGTAAGCGGCCTCTAGCAAGACATTACGACTACCCAATGCATATGAGGATCGACAATACGATATAACCTATCGTATATGGTAATTATTAATTAGCATGTCATTTAAGTTTGTAATTTGTTTATATTTAGTAATAGATAACTAATAATGTACTAAATTGTAACTAATTTGTAAGAGAACAACTAATTTGTAACTAAATTGCATTTAATCGAAGCTCGAAATCAGTAAGTGATAATTAGATTAAATTATTTTTAGATTAATAATTACTTTTAAAATTAGTAAGTTGTGATTACATGCTTTAGTCATATTATGAACTTTCGCTTGAAGGAATTATAGAATAATCTTGAATAACATGGTAAGCATCTGTTTAGTGTTTACAATATGACCTATAGTTGAATATAACTCCCCTCCTTTTGAACGGTAGATAGCCACCCGTACGCACGTGAAAACACTCGCTGAATTTGGAATAGTATACTCCCCCCCCTTTTTCATGTCTCGCAATGCTATTTTAAGTTTTATTTCTCTTATTTTCTCAATCAATGGTTCAGATAGGTTAATGAGAGATAATGAAAAAGAGAGACAAAGAGGGGATCTGTCGCATTGATCTCTTTCAAGAAATCAACCTTTCTATTCTCCTCTTTATTCACGTGCATGCATTAATTAAACTTACCAATTCAATTTAAATTAGACTCCGCCCAGAGAATATGACTCGAGTTCCACTGTGATATTGCAGTTTAATTTGGAATAGTTAATTTGATTTGAGTGTAATATACCATTTACTGGTGGAAAATAACTTTTTAGATTGGGTTAAAATTACTTTTTAGACTGGTTTTGGATGAGGTCTTGATATAGCCGGTCTAAAAAGAATATGTTACTTTTTAGACTAATTAAGCAACCAGTCTTAAAAATCACATTTTAGACCAATTATTTTTTTTAAAAATCGGTTTAAAAAGTATGACTTTTTAGACCGGTTGTGATGATAACCGGTCTAAAATTTTTTTTAAAAAACCTTATACTTCACAAAATCAATATTCAAAGTTATTATTTTTCGTGTTTTTATTGAATCAATGGTATATATTATAAATTCACCGGGAGGTGCTCAAGTACCTTAGTGGGAAGTACTTGAGTACTTAATTGTCCAAATACTAATAATATTCTAAGTTTAGTTCAATTGGTAAAAGATAAAAAGAGATAAAATAGCAAGAGTAAGTTGATTCCACTAGTGAGATGACCACTGAAGCATAAGATAAGAAATATTCAAGGGAAGTAACATATTATACATAGATTTGTTGGTCAATTCAGCTTTGCACTTTATGGTACCAAGCTAATGCGTTTGTGTCAAGCTAAAATACAAGAGTTCTTCTCGCACAATTTACAGAATAGACATGAAATACTCACACAAAAGCCCATTGCAAGTTGATCGATAAACATTAGACCCATTAGTTTGTAACGTAATGACTTTTGAGCTTCCAGCCCCAAAATACCATTTACTACGCCCGTTGCAACCAGAACACTAAAAACCTTTACTCCAACCACCACTCCTTCCTGTGTCAACCCACCAAAACTCACTGCATCAGATATCTCCCTCTCTTCCGCTTTTATCCCTTCCTCCACCGCCTCAATTCCACGCTCTACGGTTACCAGCCTACGCTTTGCCGTTTCCAACCCTTTATCGGCGGCTTTAAAGCCCTTTCTCACAATCTCCTTGGCTGCGTCCTCTGCCTTCCTAAGATTCTTCCGAAATCCAAGCAGAGGAATGTCTTGCGCTATAGTCGTCGGTTCCCTTGCTGTAATTGTTGTAGACGTCGTAAAGAAGAATAGCAACTGCATCCGCCCTGAGAGGGCGTTGATTGGAAATGCTAGCGAAGGTTTGGTAGCGTGGGCCTTGCAGGAGGATGGTGTAGCATTGCGTACAGGGGGAAGTAGAAGAGTTCAATTCAGAGGTGAAAGTATGGAAGCTATGGATCTAAGCTCGCGGTGAGAAAGTGAGAATTCAGAGAGTACGAAGATTCAATTTAATTAGATGCAATGATGAAAGCATTATGAGAAAGAGATAAATTTAAGGAAAATATTTTAGACCGGCTACAATTAAAATAAAATAAGGTCTAAAAAGTTCATCTTTTAGACCATTTATTTGAAACATCAGGTCTTAAAAGGAAAAAAATATATTATTTTTTAATTTGGCATCTTTTAGACCGATTATAAGAAACAACCGGTCTAAAATGTTTTATCTTTTAAACCAGTTATTAGTTACAACCGGTCTAAAAGTTTCAAAACTTTTTAGTTTTTAATTATTTTTATCTTTTTAGACCAATTGTTTGGATAACTAATCTAAATAATATCTTTTAGACTGCATATTTTAAGAACCGGTCTTAAAAGTTTTTTATAGTTACAAAACTGCTACCAGCATACTTTTTAGACTTTATCCGTAATAACCGATCTAAATGTTGCGGTCTAAAATGACTATTTTGTACTAGTGATTGCAAATGAGTCAATTTATTTGCCAAGGTTAATTACAACGGTACCTTGTAAACATAAATGAATAGTACTTGGCATTCAAAATTACAAGGGTTAAGGGGCTTAAATATCCTAAAAGTATGCTCATGTGGGTTGTAATACCTTATTCTCATAGCCCTAGATGAGTACAAATGAGTAGTGAAATCATTCGTGAGACCAGGATTCGAACCCGGATTACTCAACTCTTGAAAATGTTCACAAATCCACAATCTCAACTTAAGAGTTGAACCTAGGGTTGAGAGGGTTTTTCAGAGGGTAAAAAAACATTTCAATTATTCCCATGAGATTTCACTACGTTACTAACCCTCCACGGCTCTTAATCCCATTACATCAAAGTATGTGAGTGATTCTCTTGCCTTTTGAATGAAATCCGAGCTATTCTCTGCTCATACTACATTCATTCTTTCATATACATGAAACATATAATTACACATAACCATCACACTCTTACATCAAATACAAATAGTAATACCTTGCACTATGATCTTTGCTTCACCTTTTTATCTCCTCTAGTGCATATCTCCCTGCACTCTTTACTTGTCTAAATGGTTGGTCGGGAAGAATGAGATTCGAGGAATCTCAGTAGCAAATAATACCAATATGCATACAAGATATATATGGATGCATGATATGCTTGTCATTCATAAAATCATGCCAATAATGACATCTACATGCTCAATGTTATACATACTCATAGCTATTGTATCAACATAACAGTTTCAAACAATCAAGCATGCTCAACACAATTAGGCAAAACAGTCACATAAAACAATGCAGAACATATATATCATATACATGTAGGCTAGGTAAGTTCACTACCTTCTACTTGATGTCATTCTCATGTACCTTGATCTTCAAACCATTACCTCTTATTTGTCACTTCATGGCTCTAGATAAGTAATGACATCATTAGAGCCATGAAAAGTGAATGCCCAATGGGCTACATTATCCCTAAATACTTACTTTCACCCTTGGATTTTATACCAATTACATTTGTGCCATTGAGTCTTAAATTCACATAAGACATAAAGCTGATAGATTTTTCACCAAATTTGAAAAATCATAATTAATTCTAAAAACTTCCAAATGAGGTGGTTCAAAATTATATATAAATATAATTGAGTATAGTTTCACATAAAAATACTCAATTTTGAATGTCACAACCACATAATTCCTAGAAATTTTCCAAACACCAACTGTTTCAGATGTTCTTCCAACCGCATGGCATAAATTTGAAAAATCACATCTTTTAGTAAACTTGTCCCAAAATTACAAATTACATATCAAATTAAAGATATATGTCTCTAATTTAATTCTAAAAAGTTTCAAAATTTTTTGACAAGGTTTTCCCTATAAAAGATTTCGTACAATATCACAGTTTCAGATTCTTTCCAGAAAACAGGGTATATTTTCAACAATTCACATCCTACTATACTTATCCAAAAATTACAAACGACCTATCAAATTAAAGCTCCAATGTCTATTTTAATCCTACAAAATTTCATAATTTTTGGACAAGTTTTAGAGCTTCAAACATTATGCACAACACTGACTGCCATACAAGGCAGATTTAAGCAACATGCACACGTATACTTCATAATCTCCCAAATTCATATACAAGTATCCAAAATTCATGAACACTTGCATACCTACACAATTTGACCTCCTAAAACCAATGGAAACATCAAAATCATCAAATTCCAAGTGCATCATCACATCACACATAGAACCTTAATTTAGGGTTCTCAGAAAAATTATATTGTTTTCTTGTTTTCTTTGGCTTATTCACTTCATTTCTACTTCTAATCAAATGATTAGCTATTTAGACATCCATTGGATATTGTTTAGACATTGAAAACACCATTTTAAACCAGCCATAAACAGTACCCAACATTCCCATAACTCATCCATGTTAGATATGATTAGTTTTGATGATGTCAAATATAGATATCAAATATTAAGAGAGCAAAAAGTTTGCATCATATTCTTATCTTATACATTGACTAACTACTATATTTCACATCTTGTAGATTATTCAAGCAAATAAAGAAATTGAGAAATGAAGAACTTGCAAGAATTAATGAAGAACATTAAGATTCAAGTTCTATGACTGTAGCAGAGGGGACTGTAGCATACGGTACTGTAGCGTATAGAACTGTATCGCACTGCAGCACTGTAGCAACTGAGTGATTTTGAACATCACTCAAGTAATTTTCCATAATCACTCGAGTGATTTTGCAAACAGGGAAAATCACTTAGAGTGAGTTACTATTCATTCGAGTGATGTTTGCATTTTCATGCTCTGTTTTCCATACAACTGAGTAAGGTCGAGTTATTTAATCATATCTCTCAAAATACAACTCCAATTGATGTAAAACTAGTTGTAAATGGAAAAACGTCCAATGTGTCATTTTGACATCAGAACCAACATCAAATGAGTTCATATGAAGGAGATATAAGTGTTGGAATTTATCCTTCATATCAGCGTCACTTTCTAGAGCAGGTTTGGTAATTCGACTATAACTCTCAAACCACATATCCAATTGAGCTGAAACTGTTTCATATGAAACTACACTTAAAGATATTTCCATGGATATATAATATGACAATTTTGGAGTTATATTCGAAGAGTTCTGACATCTAGAAGTTGACCATGTTTACTGTCAAATTGGAAGTGGAGCTACGAGTTAAAGTGATCTGAACAATAGATCACCCAAGTGATTTTTAGTAATCACTCGAGTGATATATCACAAATTGCAGATTACTCGAGTGATTCCAAAATTCACTTGAGTAATATAGCTTATTCCACAGATCACTTCCGGTGGCCTATCAGATCACTCCTAGAATTTTTCACTGTGCTGAAAATCACTTCCAGTGCATCTAATTCACTCGAGTGATTCTGTTGATATCACAAATCACTTCTAGTGCAAGCCAAATAACTACAAGAAAAATTCACTATTTTGAAAATCACTTCCAGTGATATGAAATTCACTCGAGTGATATGAGATTTTTCAGAATCACTTCCAGTACTCAACAAGATCACTTTAAGAAAATTTCACTATTTTGAAAATCACTTTCGGTGACATGAATTTCACTCGAGTGATCATCCATTTTAGCTGATCATCTCCAGTACTGTACCTGATCACTCCCAGTGAATATCAGATACCTCAGATCACTTCCAATCAGTGATTACTCAGTGCACTCTTCACAGTTCCAGTGATAGTAAATCAAAATCACATCCGAAAATCAAGATCACTACCAGTGAATGAATATTTACTCAAGTGATATGAAGATCTTTCACTTCCAGTAATCACGCAATACACTGCCAAAAAAATACTGTGTTTGTGAAAATCACTGCCAGAGAATCAGAATCACCTCCAAGAACCAAGATCACTTCCTGCAAGATAATATCCAATCAAGGGACATGTTTAATTTGGTAAATCACTTCCAGTGTTAACATTCCAGTACACCTCCAGTGAAAGACGTCTTAAAATCACTTCCAGCATTAGTAACCTAGTGCAACTCTAGCGTCTTAGATCACCTCCAGTCAGGTGTAATTCACTTGTGTGATATGTTTAGAAAATTACTCAGTAAACCAGATCACCTCTAGTGAAATGCTTCTGCATTTAAGTGAAATGTTGGTTTGAGAAAATCACTTTCAGTGGATTATATAATCACTTGAGTAATTTAGTTCTTATCAGAAACACCTCCAAAAGCTGACTGAATTAGAGTGAATTTTAGAGTTCAATCTCTAATCAGTATGTTTACACTTGTTGCTATACTTAAACATCATTTAACATTTATTTCAAGTGTGAAACATGAGATCAAACCGGATTACATCTTTATATACGAAGGTCACTCACGGATAATATTATCACTAAAAATGATGAAGTCCCAGAGCGTAGAAATCTTGGCTTTGATTATTGATCAAATTTATTTATGACTAATACTCTATTGTATCAGTGGTTGAAGTGTTTCACCAGATTAACAATGAAGAATTCATGGGAAGAGACAAACAGCTGTTTCAACGAGAAGCTGAGCATCCACTAATAATAGTTAGTTTTTCAAATGTGGAAAACTGTCAGAAGAAGCACTGCATCTACAACAACCATTTTGAAATGCTACTAATGGCTTTCTCAACTCAGCTATATATATCAAAGCATTCAATGAATACATAGAGCGACGAGAACCTAACTACGCCAACATGCTGCTGTCATAAAGTCTTTGTCTCACATACTCTCTGATCTTATCTGTTTTTCTGGTTTTGTATAATTGAGAGTGAAAATATTTGTATTGTACTTCAGTAAGCATTTTACCCACTCTGTAAGAGAGCTTGTAAACACTTCATCTGTATTTCAGAAGTGATATCAAGGTAGAGGGACCTTGAGGGGATTGATTACCTTACGGGGAAGTTATAGAGAGAATTGCCAGTAAGACTTTCTGCTCGTAAGATTTACAAGGTGCAAGCAGTAGAGAACGTTACTGCTTGTAAGACTTACAGTGGTGTAAGCAGGAGAGAACATTGGTGCTCATAAGACTTGCATGGGTAAGCAGGAGAGAAAGGTCTTTGGGATTGCTTTGCTCGACTTGCTGTAAGAGGGAGTAACCTTATAGTGTACAAGGGGGAGTATTTCGTAAGAGATTTGTAGAGGCTTTTCTTGTATTCGATTAAACAAGAAAATAGTGAATTGGAAATCTCAGGAAGAGCCTGGGGACTGGACGTAGGTAATCATGGATAGGACTGAACCAGGATAAAACACAGTTTGCATCTTCTCTTCCCTAAGCTCTTATGATTCCAGCATATACGATTTACATAATTGCTACTTCCATATATACTAAGTTAACAATCTGAGAAAATATTTTAAAAGATCAGACTTTCTTATCATACACCCAATTCACCCCCTTCTTGGGTGTCAGCTAGTTTTAACAATCCAATCAACAAACCAATCGGTTAAAAATGAAGCTTACGCTTATCTCTACCCGTTTCCGTAGACAGTTCATAATTCTGGCAACACTCTGACTAGTGAGATAGTGTCACCACCTCAAAACAAAAATATGAAATCATAAAAATGAAGCTTGCGATGAGTAGAAGAAGGTTCGTGAATGGCACTTTGAGAGAAGACGCTCATTCAGTAATGTTTTGGCGGCTAGAAGTTTCTCTCTCTTCTCCCTCCATTTTTGTTCAGCTTCTTTCTCTCTTATTTCTATTTTCTAAGCATAAAATGGATGATGAAGATGATGATTTATTCATTAAATGGGTGTTAAAGTTGCATTCCATGTGTCAGCTTCTCTTTGGCCCAATATTCCAATTTTCGCATATAATACTATATTTGATAGAATTTTCATTAAATTTTGCAAATTCATATCTAATTGTACAAATGTCCAATGGAAGTGATTCTAAAGGCTATGTGACTCTCATTGAGTTTCATTTTAATAAAAAATATAAACATTGGCTAATTAGAAGCTCACTTGTCCCAGAATTTTAATCTTTGGACGCTGCCCCAGGAAATAGTTAATTTTGTGTGGCTAAATTTAGAAATTCATTTCTCTTTGTGTATAGATCCAAATGACTTATATGACTTATCAAATTAAATCTTGATAATTCTAATTTCACTCGAAAAAGTTTTATAATTTTTCACCACCATTTACCTATCAAAAAATGTCACACAATCACCATTGCCATACCGGGAATTTCACCAGTGACAAAATTACTTTGTGTTCCACTTTACTATATTATGTGTGACTTATAATCACTTTATTTTGTTATTCCCTGAGCTCTTTAATACCCCTAAGGATATAAAGAAATTTTAGAGAATTTAAACATGCCTCATCGGGATATTTGCTAAACCGAGGCTTAACAGTCTACTTGATCCAGACTTAATCTCAAGTATTTTGTCCCAAAATTTGGGATATTACATGGGTGGTTGGCACCCATAAGTTTTTGAGGGGTAAAAATACCCTGAAAGTGTTAAAATAACGGCATAATCAACCCACTGTGATGGAAAGCCAAATGTCATCTTCCACGTAGGAATTTGTTGATAGGTATGTAATCCACGCTGGAAGAATTGTTCATGTCATCAGTCTTGCAGACAAGGGTCACATAAAAACATGAAAAAGGACATTGAGGTAAAAGAAAGCTAAATCGCCCATTAACTTTGTGCGAGAGTTGAGCGAAGAAGACAATTGATGGGGGACTCGACTGTATCTACGACGACCAGAGGATGGCGGAGGTTGTCATTTCTTAGAGGCTGTAAAGGTAAGAGTGAAAATGAAAGGCTGACAAGGGTTTGCTATTGCAGTGATGTATCTCCACTTTAGAAATCTTGGAAGGAGCATAACCAAGGTCTAAGGTTCTATAGGTAACGTAATTATCGCCAGGTATCGTTTTGGATTATAGTTTGGCTTAATAATCAGTATAGTTCTGGAATTGTTTATTCACATGTGGTTAAAATTTATAGGGAGGGGGCTGTAGGTATTTTCATTGGCTTGATGACAAAATTGGAGAGAGGTTGTCAGAGGTTATCAATGAGCTCTTTGGTTATGTTAATATGTTGTACAAGGAGAATACAAGACTCGAGAGATTAGAAGATGATAATCTTGCAAAATTTGAAAGTTATATAGGATCAATTGTTGCTGAGATGAAGAAAAATGAAAGGAGGCTGAAGGTGGAAATATGTGCATTGGTGGCCACTCACTACAAAAAAAAATTTATAGTATGCATTTGTAGCCATTTTACGATAAACAGCTACAAATTTGCAACGGTATGCCTCACTCCAAGTGGCAGGGTGGTAGGGAATGGACTTTGTAATGTGTATAAGGCGTAACTACTACAAATCTTGTATATTTGTAGCAGTTAACGTATTATAACCATAACAAATGTAGCACCAGCTTTGCTCCAGATGGCGTGAAGCTAGCGCACCTATTGTGGCGGTTATTTTATAGTGGTTTCCACTAACATACTTGATACAAATGTGGTGCCAAATTGGCGCCAGATAGTGTGAAGGTGGCGTGCCTTTTGTGGCAGTTAGTTTGTAGCAGTTTCTGTTACGTTAATCACTAGAGAATGCAAAGAGCCGTCTATTTATAGTAGTTACTGTTAAAACCGTTACAAAATTGAAGCCTTTATATCCCCCGCGCCTTGTGAAAAATTGTACGGAGAAAAGGAAATATGAAGGATCAGTGAAGAATTTGCAGCATGAGGCTAAGCATTGGTTTCAAAGTAGTTGCCAACATGAAAAAATTGAAATAGCCTGTGATTGGTATCTTGTTAGTATCACCGGTGATATAATAAGGAAAACTAAAAAAACTAGAGCTTTCCTTACTATAGGGACTGTGATATGTAATATGATACCAAGCACAGAACATTTGCATTTTTTCATGTGTTTGGTAACTAGCTTTATAGTGCAAGTTCTTCAGATGGTTGACAGTTAGTAGCGGTATACGTTCAAACCGCTACAAAGTACATAGAATGCAAAGAACTACATCTTTGTAGTGGTTTTAGCAGAGGTTATATCTCATAACCACTACAGGATACAAATGGTCCCTAGTTTGGTTGCGGTTATTTTGTAACTGCTACAAATGTTGTGTATAGAGAATCTCAACAGTCTATATATATGTAGTGGTTTTGGTGTGAAACCGCTACAGAAAGTCAAGTGACTTTATAGTTGTAGCGGTTCTATCGTATAACCTATTAGAGCAAGCTTTTCACCCAAGAGGGGGGTGAATTGGGTGGTAACAGAATAACCGATACTTAATAAAATTTATGAAACTTTAAAACACAGTTATAAGTAAGAAGAGATATCACCGAAGTGGACACAGGAGTTTATACTGGTTCGGCCTCAATCACTTGACCTACGTCCAGTCTTCAAAAATCCTTCTAAGCCTTTCACTATATCTTCCAAGATTCAGTGGGTTCTTGGCACCTCTATATAACAGCAAGTTCCTCTCTTTGGACACTCGCTCCCCCTTACACAAGGTAATCTCAAATCCCAACTTAAGGTTCCTCGACCTTAAGTTATCACTATCGGAAATAAAGCGTGTGTGACTGAAAAAATCTCTCTCACAGAGTATATAGATGAAAACTGAAGTACAGATCAAGAATTAATCATAGACGAAGCACTTATGAATGTATTGTTTGTCATGTGTTCAAGCGTTATTTGTTCTTTCTTTATTTTCGAATGGCTGGACATATATATTAGAGGCATTGAGGACCGTTGTGAATTTGTCCATTGATTCATTGTGCTTCTGACAGATGCAACAATATTTGTTTTCCACTTTGCACGTTGATAGTTATTTATGAATTTCGCTGCTGCCCACGATTAGTTGCTGTTGAGTGGTATTCAGATGCTTGTCATGTGGGTGGTAGTAGAGTACACCTGTAATACACTCAGGAAAATGCCGTTAGAAAATACTTTGAATATCATCAGAGTGATTATAATTCACTGGGAGTGATTTCTGAAAATCAAAGAACCATCGGAAGTGAGCTTGCTTTCACTGGAGATGGATTTCAGCAATTGTGAGTAATTTTAACGAAAAGTATGCCACATGATTTTGACAGTAATCTGTAATCTGGAATAACTAGCAATGATTATCACTACCAATATCCTACTAACAAAACTTGTTGATTTTCGTGGAAGTAGTTGCAAGTGGATCACAGTGACTGTCTTAGAGTGATACTGATAAAATGGCAAATGGCCCATCACTGGAGTGAATTTGATGTCACTGGAAGTGATTTGAAAAACATTAAAATCTTCTGCAAGTGATTACAGATTCACTGGAAGTGATAATGAGATTTTATATATCACTCGAGTGAATTTGTCATCATTGAAAGTGATTTTGCAAATAGTGAAATTTTCTTACAGTGATTTTAAATCCACTGGAAGTGATTTATCAGAAACAGATATCACTCGAGTGATCTAAATGCCACTGGAAGTGATTTTACAAACAGTGAAATTTTCTTACAGTGATTTTCATTCCATTGGATGTGAATCTGGAAAATTGAAGGATCACTCGAGTGATCTGGTTATCACTGGAGGTGATTTTCAAAACAGTGATTTTTTCTTTTGGTGATTTTAGGTTCAATAGAAGTGATTCAGCAAAAATAGTGCATCACTCGAGTGATTCAAGATCCACTGGCAGTGAAATCCGGAATAGTGAATTTTTCTTGCAGTGATTTTCAATTCACTGGAAGTGATCTGCAGCATCACTCGAGTGATTTCATAGATCACTCAAGTAATTTTTAATGATCACTCGAGTGATCTTGATAATCACTTGAGTGATCACATAAATCACTCGAGTGATCACATAAATCACTCGAGTGATCACATAAATCACTCGAGTGATCTTCCTCAGATCACTTTTCTCACTTCCTTTGCTGATGTACTTGTTGTAATCAAATCTAAGGTCCTCCAAAACATGATTTGTTATCATCAAAACATGAAATCTAACATTCTCCCCGTTTTTAATGATGACAAAACATACTATATGGTCATTTCCAAAATTTTGGTTTTCTAAAAATTTACTTGATCTTTTTCAACAACTTAACCACGGCAAAAGACTAAAATTTTTGTTTCAAAGATTGAAAGTTTTTGACCTCATATAAACAAATGGAAAATGTCAGTTCAAAGTTCAAAAACCATTATAAACAGAATTTAAACATGCACATGTGAAGCATAACTTCTTGCTTTCCATGAGATCATATCGATAGCTGCAAATACAAGCAAAATTACATTAAAACTATATTCTCATTAGATCAGATTCTTTGAACAAGTACATGGTCAGTTCAGAAAGCATACTGAAACTACACTACATGACAATATGAACATAAACAAAAACTACATAAAACACATGTGATCATATTAGTTCTTCTCCCCACTTTTGGCATCATCTGAAGGAAAAGGAGAGGAAGAAGGCATAGATGTCTGAGTAGATGGAGAAACAAAGAAGGAGATGGGTGGAACATATGAAATAAGTGAGAGCTAGGCAGGAGACTGAAAAGAAAAGGTCGTAGAAGAGGGCTCAACATGAGTGGTGGTAGTGGAATGAGTAGGCCTTATGATCTCTGTAGTAGCATCCTCAATGACAATCTCCTCAGTATGAGAACTGGAAGAGGTGTGGTGTGATTAAGATGATGGAGTCTGGAGGATGGGATCAACCTGTGGAAGATCACCAGTAGAGATATGGTCAGATATAAAAGATGTGGAAGGTGCAAGAGGAGTGTCTAAGGGAATGATAGGAGGGTTAGAAAGTGAAGGATATGGAAGTGGAGGATCTGAGGTAAAAGGTACAGATGTGGTGGCTGGTGGAAGGTCAGGGAAGGGAATGTGAAAGGTGAGACTTAAGTGCATCCTCAATCCTCTAGATCCTCTGTGTCTGATCTGCCTGGCGATCAAAAAGTATATTAAAGTTATGGTTCATTGTCTTTACTTACACTTTAACTTGGTAGTTGACTTGATCAATCAATTTAGTGTTAGACTTCCTTAATTGAGTGACAGCAGACTAGATGGCATCCTGAATATACGTCTCAAGAGCAGCCTGAGTGAAGGAAGGACTAGGAGATGCTGCTCTAGAAGACTGAGCCTCATCCATCTTGGAAGGTGAGGGATCCATCTTCTTAGGATGAGGATCTCTCTGGCTTGCCTCAGGAGGTGGTGAACGAGATCTAGAGGGTTGAATAGAAGTTGAGAAGGAGATGGAGCTGTTTGTCCATCTCCATAGTATATGATGATCTGAGACCCTTCTTTATGTGGAGGTTGTGGTCTATTTGTCCTTCTCATTTCCCTCCCATTTGGAATAGGGAAGTGAGTCTCAACATTTGCCACATCCTCTGAACATTTATCACCTATGCCATGGCTAATTACTACCTTAGATCTCATGGCAGGTTGCAAAACAAAGTTGAACAGAAAGTTAAAACATGATGCAAAATAGAATACATGGAAAAGTAGTATGAATTATACATTAACAACAGTCCTTCAAGTGTCCAAATCAATCCTAACTCTCATCCCAACATCATTTGTTGACTTGTAGAATGCTCTGCCTCTACGTGGTCTAAAGCTACTTTGAGATTCTTAGGAAGTCTGAGCTTCTCTTCTTCTATTTTGTCTTGTTACTATTGATTACTAGGGTTTCTGCAAAGAATTTTGAAGCACAAGTCACAAATTTTTCAAACAAACTATATATGAGAATATTAAAACATAACATAAATGATCAAATTGTTAACTAACATGTAGACAAGTTGCCCTATTATGGCCCTCTTTCTTACAAATGGTGCATGAGCCTGTAGATCCTCTCTTGGTTAGTTTATCTGGTTGTGCCCTATTATTTTTTTTGTTTTATTGTGCATTGCCAATTTTCCTTCTCCTTGCAGGCTCATCAGTCTGAATCCTATTCAAAGTTGGCCTTCCTGGAAAGATGTACAATGGAGGCGGTTCTAAGGGTAGGAACCTTTCAATACCCCAAAATAACTCTCCTCTGACAAGTTGAAACTTGGTCTTATAACTAGCCAAGTATGTGTCCTTGTAGTAGTACCTAGAAATGAGGATTAGTGGATCCAACTTTGTATGATAAAAGGCATATATAGCATGTTGGCATTGGATACTAATTATGTTGGGGTTGGAAGGCATAGCAGAATAAATTAAACATTTAAAATTTTTCCCAATCCCGAACATGGATCTATCAACGACGTTTAAATCGAGTTAGAAAGAGTCGTATCTTTGCGTTTTTACCTTTTCGATCTCAAGGAGCTTATGCCTCAGATCAGCTCCCTCTACTGGTATCCACACGAACATGACACAAAATCGACAACGTGCTAATGTCTTCAATGCCTCTCTAGGGTTTTCTTGCGACCCTCTATTTCTCTTCTGCCCTAGGGTTCTCTAGCCCTTTGTTTTTTTATAACTAATAAGGGCTATGTTGGATCTTCAAAATTAATCTTAATTAATTTTGAAATTTATATTATATCAATTAACATTTAATTATTTTTATGAACTAATTAATTAAATTCGGTTTAATTAAATTTGTCCAAAAATTTTAATTTAACCTATTTATTTAATTTGAATAAAGAGCCAATGAAAATAGATTTAATTTATTTTTACAAATTAAATCTGAGATACTATATCTTTATGTTAATTATTAATTTTAATTTTATTAAATAAAGTTAAATCATAAACTAACACTACATAATATCACACACACACACAAACAATATTATTATTTTCCTTTTTCAAATTTTATATAATATATATAAAATCCGTTCACCCTAGATTAAATATTGTATTCATTGAATCTTAGACACATCTTAGATTCAATGAATCTGTACATTATAGCTCATGTTTGGCTATTCTTGTGTGCAACCCTGTAGGCCCACATGAAGTTGGCAATAGGCCAATAATTGTACTAGCCCACAAGTCGCAAGCAGCCTTTAATAAGGTATTACAACTACCTAATTCACATGAGGATTGTTAACATGATGCAACCTGTCATACAACCATGCCATGTCCTTTTTGTCACATGATATTTTGACCAAGGATGAGGTATGGATAGTGTCATCCTCCTGTTCCTGACTATTACTTTCCCGATTCCTGAGTAGTCTGACTATAGAAATTGAAACTTCTTTCATTGTAGTATGGCCATACATTTCTCAGGTTCACTCATCGCGGGACCCAGTAATATCTCTCTACTAATATGAGGGAAAAATTTCATCTTGACCATTCACATTCCTCTGCATGAAAACCACTAAGCCTGATTGTAGCCTTTATAATCACTCGGTCAAAGGTGACTTTTGACTAGGTTAAAGCTTAGCAACTCTTATGTAGAAATGCATGATGATCTTAGATTAAAGGGCATAGTTATGTAGTTATACATGAGATAAGCTCATGACTTAATCCATGCAGCTTTCTCATAAGGTCGGTCTAGCATCTTATACTCTTACAAGTGCATAAGACTTTGATTCGTATCTCTATACCTTATTAAAGTCACATTGGTCTTATTTCATCTTTGCTCTCACATAGATGACCGACCAGGGACATTTAAGACAATCTTTATAATTTATCCAAGGATAAAGTTATCACACTAAACATGTGAATAATATGACAACAAAATGGAGAAATTCATTAAATAATAATGTTCAAAGTATAATGATTGGCCCATTGGGCACAATTTCTAACAAGGTAAGCCATATGCCCTACTTATGTATTGTTTCTTGTTAATGTATGCATTATGCCTATATCTTCTCCATTTGTCACCTTATAATCATTTTCTCCATTGAAAAAAACTCTACACCCCATAGCCAGTGTTCTATTTTTACCATACAAAGTGACACATCTAGGACTAAAGCTTTCCTTCCACCTGTCTAAATTTTTTTCAGCAGCAGCCCATTTTCACATTAACTTAATCCTAATCCTATCTATCATTCTAATAATGCGAAGATACCTAAAATCATCTATCCAAGCATTTAAAATTTCACTACAGTTATTATCAACTATCTACCTCTTACCTGTAAGGCTGAAAAATGCTCTATACCAATTATGTAGTGGATAAGTTAAAACAGATTATACGGCATCTTCACTGATATGTCCAAAGGAAGTAAGGTTATCAATAAAATTTTCTTCATAAGCGCTCCATGTGTGTGAGAAGGATGATTTCTTTACTTGCCCTCCTCTCCATTTCTTGCTTCAATTGGCATATATATGTCTTGCATATAGCCTTTGTTCCGCCAGGGCAATACATTTGACACGACAATAAGGAGTCCAAAAATCAAAGAAATTTATTACTCTCGGTAAAAAAAAATTAACTACAGATGTTTCAACAAGCCGTATAAGAATATATTCCTATACACTTCCAAACACAAAGGCCTTGTACATTTTCAAAACAAATATGTCAACAGCTACTAGGAAAATTATGGTCCTAGGATTATGCAAAATAAGTTTAATTTGCATAAGACTTTGTAAATCTTCAAAACAGACACTTGACCTGATAGAAGAAAGGGGCCAAATAAATAGCGCAAGCATGACTACTATACCCATCATATATCTATTACAAGTACTACTCTTGGAACTCAAATACAGAGTAAATGGTATGTATCCTCACAACTTGTTCTTTTTCTCTTCATGTTCCCCATATACATACATGTCATCATTATTTTCAAAGTCTAGTATTAACATTGTATCTTTATGAAAATTGTGTAAGATTAAACTAATCGAAAGACAGAACAAACGACATAAGAGTATTTAACTAATT
Source organism: Albizia julibrissin (assembly GCA_037074505.1). Taxonomy (NCBI): domain Eukaryota; kingdom Viridiplantae; phylum Streptophyta; class Magnoliopsida; order Fabales; family Fabaceae; genus Albizia; species Albizia julibrissin. The sequence continues at coordinate 31,816,807 of CM073486.1, read as the reverse complement.
ATGAGGTAGGTAAATAAGCATAATTAGCACAAAATCAAGACCAACCTCACATCAAATTAAATATTCTCATTCCATGAAAAGCATAAACAATTTAGGTACCTTTTGTATATCAGACATTATGGTCAAACGCTCTCCATCTTCAAGATCCAGTGATTTCTGGAGCCACTCCATGAACTATTTCCAACTAACCATGTTTTCCTTCTGTGTGATCCCAAATGCAATGGGATACAGTGAGTCATCAGTTTATAATCCATTCATTGTGAGCATAATTCCTTTCGTCTTCCCCTTCAAGGACATTTCATCAACTCCTATTATAGATCTATAACCTGTCTTCTACCCAACCTTAAAAAAGAAAGATAAAAAATTACAATTTTCAAATTTTAGTAACCAAAGACAAGAAGAAAACAAATTTACTACCTTTGCAGCATTAAAGAATACATGAAGTCTACTGAACAGCCTTGTCCCAGCTTCTAATCCCTCTTTACTGAGCTCCAAAGACACATCTGACCCAAGATTCGAAATCTTCAACTCAATACTATAACCTTTAAGGTTAAACTCATCTATATAGATCCCTTCCATATGCTTCATAATGATCTTCTTAGATCTTTTGCACTTCTAAATGCTAACGGATAGCATCAACTCATCTTGTAAATTCTTTTTCATAGATGATATCTTGTACTATGGTCTCTGTTGGATCTTCTAGAAATGAGTAGCAATCTACTTCATTGACGCCCTAGGGTTCTTAAAAACCCTAGTGTATTTATGTTCCAAATATATTGTCTTCACAACCAACCCCACACTTGAGCCTTCTTTTGAGGCATAAAGAACAAATGGACACTCTTTTGGCACTTTACCCTAACTCTCAAGCAATTACTTTGGGAAAACTTTAACTTGACTCCATTCTTTATGGCATAAGTATTTACTGAACTCTTCAACTCACTCTTGTCTGCAAATGTTTACCCAACCATAAAAAAGAGCTTGTCTTTATCCACTCTAACTTCTTCTAAAGGCCCACCTATATTTGGGCCTAAACCATAAAATAAATCCTCATCCTCTGAAGCACTCCTTATCTTCCTCATCTAGTGACAACTTATAATCATTAGAGCCATCCTCTTCATTATTGCTATCTAAGTCTTCTCCATTATAATCCTCATCATCACTCTCTTGATCTTCACTTATGTTTTCAATCCTATCATTTTCTCCATTATCATGTTGTAACTCACTGGTTTCAGTACATGTCTACTTACTACCCTTTATTTGACTGAACAACCCTCTTTCTTCATGTATTTCTTGGAAGTCCCTTCTTCGCTGCCTTATTTTAGCTCTAACACTCTCTAAAAAGAAAAGTATGTCATTCTAACTCAATTCATGTTCACCATCCTTGCAGCCATTCCCTTCCTTAACATACTTACCTTTACCCTTACTTGTGTCTCCCTTTTCTGTAATTACTCCTTTGTCCACATGTGAAGACATAACATAAACAAATGACTAACTTAATGTCTCATACCCACCATATTTTTAACTCCTTTGCCTCATTCTTCCTAGAATTAAAGTTACTAATTATCCTCTCCACCGATAACAAATACTTCAGTCTACCCTTGGGTAAACCATAGGGACTACCATCGTAACCATCATCGAACTCCATTTAACCCTAAACCCCAATTAATTAATTAGAAGTCAAATGTGTACTAACTAATCAAACCAAATTAGAAGTCATATTTTGATTAAACCAAACACACCCAGATAAAACCTACTGTTTATGATAAAGATTCAATTCCTTACTTAAGGACAAATCTTTGAAATGTCAGCTTCCTATCACGCGTGCGCACCTTAGAAATCACATGCAACCCATTTTCTTTCTTTACCATAGCAGAGTTTCCTTTTTCATGCTCTTCATTTTGCCCCAATTTTTCTCCTTTTACTTTACCCTTTAGTTTTTTAACATAATCTGTCAAAGTTCTTCCAAATCTACCCAATTTGCCATATCATCTTCCCACATCACCAACTGTTTGCCTACTAGCTGCCACGTGCCTCCCAGTTTGGCATTGTTAGTGGATGTTAGATTTCTATCACGGTGGGTAGATTGTGCCCTTATTTTAACACTTTTAGGGTATTTTTGCCTCCTTGAAAACTTCTAGAGACCAACCACCTATATAACCATACTTCCACGGTATTTAAGGCCTTTAACCCAAATTACAAATTAACTTTAATTGAAGTACTACAATATACCATAAGAAGATCTAAATCCTTTGCATTTATTTGTAGTTCTTCTCATATCCTTGATCAGGCTTGGTGTTTTACTTTGAAATGATCATAAGTTGCTTCAATGTTTTGAAGTAGCAAGTAAGAAAATCCTTAACAATGAAGGGTTTGTAGATGGCAGGATTGAGTTCATCATTAGTAATAGCTTTGGCTGGTTTAATAATATTGTCATCTAATGCAGTCACAAAAAACCCAACTGATGCTCGAAACTTGTTTATATTATTACTATAAATAGTATATTTAATGTTACTAATTAACACCTGTTTTCAGAAAAATAGAAGTAAAAAAAGAGGTGGTCATATTTTTGAAAGTTTGGCTAACTTTTTGACGACCGTTTTTATAAAAATAGTCATTCAAAGTGTACTTTCAATGACCATTTTTATAACCAGTCATTGAAAGATAAGCTTTCAACGACTAGTTTTAAAAACAATTATTGAAAATAAGCTTTCAACAACCGGTATTAAAAAATAAGCTTTCAATGACCAGTTTTTAATACCGGTCATTGAAAGCTTAGCTTTTCAATGACTAGTTTGTAATACCAGTCGTTGAAATTTTTTTCAATGACTATTTTTAAAAAAGTCATTGAAACCTTGTTCAAATCCCCATCTCGAGCATACTCTCTTCTTCTTAAGTCATGCCTCCCCCTCTTTTCTCATTCGGTCTCTCTCCCGCCTTCATCTCTGGCCCTATATCCGACCCCAGATGGACCTCTGGCATCTTTGTTGACCTTCACCGTGCTCTCCACCATAGTTATCGCTGCCCTAGTATCACCTCTCATCCTCTCTCATGACCTTAACATCTCCTCTCATCTTCTCTCACCTATATGTATCATCTCCACCTATTTCTAAGAGGATTTATTGTTTATCTTCTTCTCCTGTTCAATTCTCTTCCCTGAGGACTTTGCCTAATCTTCCTTATACTAAACGCATCTCATCGACCACATTAATGCTTTATTTCTTGATATAGACAAGTAGGTGGGTATTCTTTTTCTTTTTTGTGTTTGGTTTTTCCCTTACTGATAAATTTCTTCTAAAAAAATTTGATCACGCTTCCATTTATGGGATTTCTTATTTGATGGATTATCCTTTTCTATTATTGGCCTTTTCAATCACTCATTCATATTCATTCACTATATAGAAGCGCCAACACCAAGATCTCTAATCTAATATATGGCAGAATAAGTAGTGGCTATTTGAATCTTTATAGCATTATTATCTCACAGGGAACCATAAATGCTAAGGTCATGCTTTGTGTAGCAAAAAGTAAATTTTTAAGTATTATTGGATTTGCAAGAGTAGAGTTATTGATTTTAGGAAACATTTAACACTAGAAAATTTCATGAAATAGTTTAATCCTTTATGGAGTGGGGCTTACTGCCTACAAGAATATAAATATGTGAACTTTTTGTAGAATTTGTTGGATTAATTTAATGTTTTATTTTAGACCTATATAAATATGAATTGCCATCATGATTCTGGTTATTTGTAGAACATCATGATTCTTGCCTGTTTGGGTAGGTGGGTGTTAACATGATTTTTTTCAACTTGATGTAAGGAACCGTGTTATGTACTTATTTAAATGTTGTCTATTACTTGTTTATATTCCTTGGTAACATTTCTAGTTCTAACCATTTCTGCAATGTTCGTGCCAGCTTCTTGATAAATCACTTAAAGAATGTGTTGATGATTTAGATTATGCTATTAGAAGTTTGAATGGCCTTTGGTTAGGATCCTCCGATAAGTCTGTAAATTCTACTAGGGTTATATCTAATGAAATGGTTGACCTACATGTGTAAGTTCAATCAGAAGGTATACGCAAAAGTAATTTATGCATCTTGAGCTCACATGCAAGATTGTTGCAAATTGTCCTATTGTAATGCACTTGATGCTTGCACTAACTACATTTAGCATTGCTTGCTCTTATTTTCTTTCTCATATTATCATCTCTTAATTAATATATAAATGCCAAGTCTTTATTATCTCTCTATATGCTGCATCAAATCCTAAGTTTATAGTATATTGTTTGGATCAATTTATAGGCATAAAGGAAAAACAATAGTCTTTGAAGGAGGGAAAAAATTTTACTTGAGTCTCTAGAATTGACTAATTGTTCAATTATTAAATTACTACATAAAATTAGCAAGCTAGTTAAATTGAGATTTTTATGCTTGATACATTGTTCGCTTGAAAAGAACAATCCCTTTGAAGTGATTTCAGGATTCTCACAATTATAAGAATTGAATTTATGTTTCAAATGATGATCATATACCTCATTAATTTTGGACATAAGCCTATGAATGAACTCAAGATTTTGGACATAAGCCATTCCAGAAACCTCATTGAAACTCTAATTGTTTTTTAGATTTCAAAATTTAAAAAGATTACTTCTTGAGGGATGCATATCACTTGTTGAAATATATTCTTCGCTTGGGCAGCTTCCCTTTCTTGTTGAATAAATTTGAAAGGTTGCTTGAATCTCAAAGTCCTTCCAAAAAAACTAGAAACAAATTCTCTAGAATAATTTATTCTCTATGGATGCATTCAAGTAAGAAATCTTCCAAAATTTGGAGAGGAGATGAAAAGGCTCATAACATTTGATGTCAAAGAGACAAGTATAGCTAAACTTCCTGAGAATTGGTGGTCTTTCAATAGCTGTGGGGAGAAAAAATGAATATTATTTTTTTAAAAAAATTGGGTTACAATAACTGTTTTCTTAAAATAGTCATTGTAAGTAACATACAATGATTGTTTTTAAGAAAACAGTTGCGATACCCTTCTCTAAATGACTAGTGAAATCGATTGTGGAACCAGGATTTAACTCCAGACTACCTAACATTACAAAACGTTTACAAATCCCCACTCTCAACTCAGGATTTGAACCTAAGGCTGAGAGGGTTTATCAAAGGGTAAAATACTTTAAACACATTTCCACAATATTCACTACGTCACTAATACATCCCCGGCTCTTAGTTTCATTACAATCAGAGTATGCGATCGTTTTACTTTAAATAAACTGAGAGCTATTCTATTAAATTCGTTCTCTGCTAAACTCATTCATACATGCTTACATCTACATATACATACACCATAAATGTAAATTAATTACATTAATGCAAATAGTATGGTCTTGCACTACAATCTTCACTTCAACTTCATATCTCCTCTATGCATCTTCACCTGTCTAAATGGTTGGTTGGGAGGAGTGAGATTCAAGAGAATCTCAGTAGCAAACATTACCACTATACATACTAGATATATATGAATGCATGACATGCTTTCTTATACTATTTCATGGCAACATAATGACATGCTACGTGCTCAATGTTATGACTACATATGGCCATTGCACAAATATAATAGAGCTTCAACCAATCATACATGTTCCACACAAATAGGCAAAGCATTCACATAATCAATGCAAGACATACATATCAACTACATGTAGGTAAAGTAAGTTCACTACCTGGTGGACCGTAGTCCTACCTTGGTTTCCTCTTCCTCCCACCTTTAGAGCTTCTTGAAAATTCATCCATGCCTCGTAGGGACATTTGCTAAACCAGGGCTTAGCAGTCCACTTGATCCATGCTTAATCTCAAGCTTTTTGTCTCAAAATTTGGGATATTACAATTCTCCCCCCGTTCAATAAATTTCATCCTCAAAATTTTGAACATCAAATGGTACTATCTGTACCTCGGAGAACTATCTCTAGACATTTAGTCTATCTTTCTCTCATTCGAATTCTTTCATTCTGTACTCACTATGTAGCGCTTTCATTCATTTTGTACCCAGTATGTAGCACTCACATAGGACTCACTAGTCCGACCTCACAATACTTGGTTTCTTAGGCCTCACTGCCTCCTTGGGACTCTTCCTAAAGCATACTGTATACACTTCAAGCCTTAGGGCTCTTTCAACTTCCAAGGCACTAGATACTCCGGCTTCAAAGCCTAGGGATTTATCCCTCATACCATAAGCATCTTAGGCTTACTGCCTCTACTACAATATGGTACAACCTATATATTTTGCCATATTCAAGGCGCATTTTAGACGCACTGGTCCATGTCACAGCGTTAAGTAACAATCATAGCACTTAGACATATAGGTCTTATAGCCCGAAGGCACTACCCTATGCAAATTTGCATCTTAGGTCTTATTGCCTCGAGCCTCTACTTGGCTCTATTCTTAACACATCTCACACTTTGCCAGCCTAAGGGTTTACTAACCTATTAGGTCATATAGCCTTAGGACATTTAGTCTGTTACCTTACTGAATAACAGCCCTTTTACTAGGCCCATTGTAGAGCTACCCTCACTGGGCACCCCCTGCAGCCGCAAAATATAAAGGAATGAAATCCTTGTTCTGTATTTATGTAACGATTCTCCCACTAGGTCCAACTGCAGAGCTACCCTTAATGGCCGTCCTCTACAGTGGCATGGGAGTCATGAAACGGCCTCCCACTAGGCCCACTACATCCGTACGGGAATTTCTCCCACTATGCCTGCTGTAGTCCCACAGGAGTCTAGCCCAAACTTCTCATTTTAGGCTCCATCTCTTGCTACTTATCTTATTCCCATTCTTATGTAATGTTCATGAAGCACACTAAACAAACCATCATCACTAGAGCATTCGACACATTAGCATATAGCATAACGACAACCACTGGCCCCAGGTGTTCACCCGTGCAATAGGCCCTAGGATTCCACTTATACATCACATAAGTTCCATGGCCCTGAGTGTCTTCCCGCGTAATGCGTCTACTCACGCAATAGGCCCCAGGCGACTGTTCGTGCAAAATAGGAATCTCCATATCCTGGGCATCCACTCACGTAATGTGCTTACTCGCACAATAGGCTCCGAGTGGCTACCCCGCAATCATTGAATGCTCACTAGGTCTTACTCCCCAGGGAATCACCCCTATGCCATAGGCATTACAGGACTTATAGCCTCGGGCCTCTGCCCGTCAAGTCTGGCTGCTTAAGGACACGCTGGTCCAAAAGGTCTTACTACCCACCATATATTCATAACATAAATACACTCAATGGTAAACATATACATGCAGAACTATTACATAAGATATGAGAGCAAGAGTTGCTTTCCTTAGTCTTTTTCATCATTTAGTACTGGAGCACCCCATAGTGTTTCACCGGGTCACCTGACCCTTCTCTTAAGGAAACTTATGAGATATAAATCTCATTACAATGTACTACTATTGAGAGTTAACGTTCCCGTAGCTCTATTTTACGGTTTTAACTTTACGGCGGCTTCACTCTATGGTTTATTGTCACAACAGTTGCACATTATGGTTCGATATGATGGTAGCTCTACACTACCGTAATTCACTCCGTGCTTCACACAGGCGCCCATACACCTGGTCAGCCCCTCCAGTCAAAGCCCTCCTAGGTAGTCCTTTCCGATCATATCTCCCTGTAGGTAGCCTTTCCTAATCAAACTTCCTGTAGGTTGCCCTTTCAATCAGAATCCTCTGTAGGTAGATCTATCAGGTTAGTCGCCTCTAAATGGAAGTACCATTGTAACGGAATTCAAATCTCATAAGGTCCTTCTTTACTAGCAATTCTATAATCTGCTCTCTCATTTGAGGTCAATCCGTTTGGATTTTGATATTGATCCCACTCTAAGCATAATCACAATCTTTAAGGAAATATTATATGATCAAGATCTTTCTCTATACTAGATTAGCAACTAGCAACCTCCAGTAACCCATACACAATTCTATACTATATGCTAATACCTCAAGCTACTCAGGCTATTTCAAATTCCTGGAGAATCAATTTAACTATTAGATTTGATTCTTAGGTTATGGTTCAACTCTTATAACCTTAACATCACATAAATTGGAAAATCACCTTCCTCAATCATACCCAATAGGCACACTAAGAATCAAAATCAATAGCGCCTATTCTAACCTCTACGGTTTCGGGTCCTTAAACATTACTAAAGGTTCAACATTATTCACAAGGTTTACAAGGTTCAACTTCCTCTATGGAACAGAACCATAGTGTAACCTTATTAATTTTCTGACCTAAGCACCATTTAAGCTTAGATCCGATTCAACCATATCCTTAACCTTCAGTATCCTCAATTCAGATCCTCTATGATAAACATACGGCATAATCACCACTCATCGTATACCACCGTATATCATAACTACATACCTTTAACCCCATAGGTTATAAGGATCATTCCATAGCATGGAGAAGCCTTAAAGTAATTACTATGCCTCAATTTTTAATAACCTTATCAAATGAGCTTTTCTGAGAAGTATCCACTGCAACATAAAGGGTTCAGATAAAAATCAAACTTACTTTATCATCTCCATGCCTCTCATCATTTCATAGATCATCTAAGAATCTCTATTCATAGTTTCAACCCTATTTAATCGACCTCTACTAGGCCTAATTGTAGCACTACCCTTACTGGACACCCATTATAGCGGCATTAGACTCTAACCCACAATTAGAGAAGCTACATAGAGCTTTCCCATAATGTTTCCTTTGCTAAGCTTGCTTAACTTTGGAGTTCTGATGAAATCCAGGGTATTCATGCTAGAATCATCTCATATCATTTATCATTAGGTATCAGTATCCCATAATATCACAACCACCACATGACATGTTAGGAAAATCTCCCAAGAAATATTGGGCAAATGCACACTTCTCTATTCTTTACATTCGCTCTGCACTCGAGTTTGAGTCCATGAACTCGAGTCTTGCAAGCTAAACTCAAGTTCATCAACTATCCCAAGCTGAATATCCTTTAGACTTCAATTTTAATTCACTCATAGGCTATTCAATCCTTGTTTTTCCACTTGGCATCATTCTTAGCCTTAGTTCTACCATCATGCATCCTAACTCAAGGCATCTAACAAGGATCATAACCTATCATCTTTAACAAAGAACTCTAGCAATTACTCAATATTTCCATAACCAATGCTCTAATAGGGTCTTATCCCTACACGGATGATTCCATTGCCATAATCATTACTTTGATACCATTAAATGTGACACCCTTCTCTAAATGACTAGTGAAATCAATTGTGAAATCATGATTTAACTCCAAACTACCCAACGTTACAAAACGTTCACAAATCCCCACTTTCAACTCAAGATTTGAACCTAAGGCTGAGAGGGTTTACTAAAGGGTAAAATACTTTAAACACATTTCCACAATATTCACTACGTCACTAATACATCACTGGCTCTTAGTTTTATTACAATCAAAGTATGCGAGCATTTTACTTTAAATAAACTAAGAGCGATTCTATTAAAGTCGTTCTCTGCTAAACTCATTCATACATGCTTACATCCACATATACATACACCACAAATGTAAATTAATTACATTAATGCAAATAGTAGCGCCTTGCACTACAAGCTTTACTTCAACTTCATATCTTCTCCATGCATCTTCACCTGTCTAAATGGTTGGTTGGAAGGAGTGAGATTCGAGAGAATCTCAGTAACAAAGATTACCACTATGCATGCCAGATATATATGAATGCATGACATACTTTCCTACACTATTTCATGCTGACATAATGACATGCTGCGTGCTCAATGTTATGACATATATATGGCCATTGCACAAATATAATATAGCTTCAACCAATAATACTTGTTCCATACAAATAGGCAAAGCAATCACATAATCAATTCAAGACATACATATCAACTACATGCAGGTAAAGTAACTTCACTACCTGGTGGACCGTAGTCCTTCCTTGGTTTCCTCTTCGTCCCACCTTTAGAGTTTCTTGAAAATTCATCCATTCCTTATAGGGATATTTTCTAAACTAGGGCTTAGCAGTCTACTTGATCCAGGCTTAATATTTACTTCCAATTGAAGAAGATACTTACATTAAAAATAGTTGGATAATTTCAATCGTAAGATATTGTTTAGGAGCTACTAGGGACATTAAATCATCCCTCTTAAGAAAGCATGTCACCCCTGACTTGCCAATAGTTGAATCCATAGGCCAATTTGTCAGTTAAAGGGATATATCATATGCCATCAGAATCACTTGTTACATGAAATTCAATGGAGGCTATCAAACTTCTTGAGTGAAGGGAGATGCACTTGGGGCTATGATTGGGGTTTCCTCAGCTTGAACAAAAATAAGGTTCTTTGGCCACAAGATGAAAGTACTCAGGATATCGCTCACAACCTTTAAATCATCAAAAGGGATAGGGACAAGTGCATCTGAGATGATCACTTCTTCAAATGATACTCTGACTTGATCATGTTTTATTTGTTGGTGGTCGAAAGTTGATCCCAGGTTGTGCATACTCCACCATGTAACTAATCGTCTCATAGGATCCTCAACAAAAATGTCACAAGGCTTAGCAATTTCTTTTCCAGGACCCTCTAATGACTACCAAATAATGCAATAACTCCTTTTAGTGCTCTGCTTATTAGGTGCAAGCGATTGTGCCTGGGGAGCACTGGTATCTTGTCTTATCTCACAATCATCATCATTTCCTCTTTCATCTCGCTCAATCAGGCTTCTAATCTTGCATAAATGATGCTTCTGCCTCGGTCCTTGCTTCTGCTCTTGTAGTGGCCAATATATACTCCATCTCCTCCCTAGTCACTACATTTGACGTGAGGGTGCTCCAAAGTAATCCCTTATGCCTACCCCTCCTTTAACTCCTATGATACAGCCTCGATGCTTATGTTTTCTAGTAGCAATTATCAAGATATCATTCCTCCCCCCCCCGACCTAAAAGATCCCTCGGCTTTTTTTTAAAGTTCCTCCTATAAGACATAGATAACAAATATAAGTAATGAAACCTGTTTACTAAATAATTAATAACAACAATGATACTTATAAATTTTTCACTTACTATATGAGATTGTTCACCCATATAAGATCCACTCCTCTTTTAGTGAGCAAACAACCATTTCTCTTCACGACATATCGAAGATTGTGGAGAAAGAATAGAAGGATTAGATTAAGCTGCTTCTTCCAATCTCTTCTATTTGGCCGTCAACAAGTCTTTTTTAGTATTTGCATAACCCCTACGAGATATTGTATGAGGGCAATCATTCTTTATACCACTCTCTTGTGCTTTTTGTCTTTTTTCCTGTGAATAAGAAATAAGAAAAAAGGTTACAATCAATAAAGGTAATTGATAAGTAAATAAAATACAAAATAAGTCAACTCATCAAAGCTTTTAGAGTAGTTCGAAGCTTAAAAATTCATGTCAAGTTACTTCATCAATATATGAATACTTGTTACACGGATTAGGAAGAGGCTCACTATGTTTCACCTTGATATACACGTAATTATTGGCTGGATTTTTCTTAAACTTCCTCCAGCGCTCACAACAATACGTCATTGTCTTCTTGTACAAGATGTCACTCTAAAGAACATCTTAGGTGAGCTGTAATGCATGCATTGAAGGAGTTAGTGACAAATTTATCATAAATTTGATAACCATTACATACAAAAGAGAATTTTATACCTGGATAGTATCTCAAATATATTGCTTTACATATTGCTTTACACGTTCATCGATATTTCTCCACTCCTCTATCAAGATGCTAGGCTTGTTACATACAAGGAGGCTAACAAAAATCCTATATCAGCTTGCATTAGGCCTAATTGGTTTCCAATATCTATCAAACTCAATCGGTATCTTTTGCTTAGCACTTCGACTAAGAGCAATGTCTCTTAGCCATGTGGCACTTCTACCCCTCTGTACATATTGATTACTGGGCTCACATTGATTCTAGCTTGGAGTATTACTAGGCTCGCTCTAATACTAGCTGGCTCATTTTGATGAGCACTAAGTGGCTTCGGAGCCTCTACACTATGATGCCTCAGATCCTTCATTTTTTTGTTAAGACAAAAAAAGGATAAATCCTTAAATTATAACATGAAAAGACTATATCTATAAAATAATTATATACATAATTTGGATATGTTAGAATCCATATTTTGATGATAAACAAAAGAAAATGAATTGTTTTGCAAACGATTGACAAAGTTTAATCAAGAACATTGAACCAACTTCATTGATAAATACAGTTCTCAAATTGACATCTTTATATTATGTAGATTATCTTATATACTTGGGTTTTGGAGAATAACTCGAGTTTAGGTTCATAAAGAACTCCTGTTTGGGTGAAGAACTTGAGTTTAGTATGTAAGTTTCAATATAACTCTTACAAGTTTTACCTAATACTCGAGTTTTCCATGAGAATTCAAGTTCTGTGTATTGATGAACTCGAGTTGGCTAGTTAATTCTCGCGAGTTTAATCCAAAAACTTAGTGAGAAACTTGTATTGATTGAGGAACTCAAGTTTGGAACTAAAACTCGAGTTAATATTTGAACTTTCGCAAGTTTTACTTAGAAGCTGAGCTAGAAACCAAAATTATCTCAAGAACTCAAGTTTTGGGACAAAACTCGAGTAGTGGCTAAACATGAACTTGAGTTGGAATTTGTACACTTGTCAGCATTATCCAGAGACTAGTTTAGAATCTTGAAAACTCGAGTTCTGGTTAGAAAGAAACTCAAGTATGCTTTTGAACTTCCACAAGTTTTCATCCAGAGATTTAGTTAGAAACCTGAAGTTCCTAGAGAACTTGAGTTTGGGAACAAAACTCGAGTTCTGGGAAGAGAGAAACTCGAGTTTACATTTTAACTTCTGGGAGTTTTATCCAGAGAAATATCTAGAAGTAGAAATATAGGAAGAACTCGAGTTTGGTAGCAAAACTCGAGTTCTAGTATAAGGAAAACTTGAGTTTATAAACGAACTCCTCCAAGTTCCAACCAGAGACTTATGTGGAAACTTGAAATATAGGGAGAACTTAAGTTTTGAAAAAGAATTTGAGTTCTGGACAAATGAAAACTGGAGTTTACTAATGAACTCTCATGAGTTCCTGGCAGAAACAACCTGAAGAAGTGCTGACAACGCTGATAACTCAAGTTTCTGATGAGAACTCGAGTTGGGATCTATGAAAATCCTATGAAGAACTCGAGTCTTGTGTATGAACTCGAGTTTGATAGTAAGATTAAGCATAATGAATTATAGAGATCAATCTAAATATGGTTAAATTTCATTTATTTATTATGTTTATACTTTTTGCTACATTTAAACATCACCTAACATAGTACAGCTATAAATTTATTACATCACCCAATTCACCCCCCTTGGATGATAATTAGTTTGGCTAGCTAACTTTCAAAGTAGTTTTATAAAGGGATATTCTCTCACATCCCTTCATGATGATCATTTCTTATACCGTTTTCATCATCTACTTTATTTTCTTCGTTCAATTCTGGTAGACCCCTGGAAAAAGGAGTCTTAAGAAGATTACAATTTGAACGACTTTCCTCATCAATATTAATTATCCTTTTTCCATAGAGAGCTATAGACCATATTTTATTTGCTTGATCAGTCATATAGAACACTTGTTTTGCCTAATCTGCCATAATAAAATGTTCATCTCCAAAACTTATACTATTCAAATCTACTAATGTAAAGCCTAACTGATCGATCTTTACACCATTATTGACATAAACCCACTTGAATTTGAAAATAAGAAATTTAATTTTAACATATTCAACCACTCAAATCTCTTCAATAACCTCATAATAAGGTATGGTTGCCAATTTATGGTTGTTATCTTTCAAACTAGAGAAGTGCATAGATTTAGCCACTAATATAACACCACTATTCTAGACGGTGCCCTTATCATCTAGGACTTTATGTAAAAGGTATAACCATTAATCACAAATGAAGTCCAACTTATGACATCAACCTCAGAACCACATGCTAACCATTTAATTGTATCAGAAACACATTCGTCTCCATCAACCTTTTGTTTGAACCAATGTGCAAAAGTTCTGTTATGCTCCCTAATTAACCTTTATTCAGTCATTTGACTATTTTCTTTTTGTACAGTTTATTTATGAGCATTAATGTAATATTCAACTTCATCAACACTATTCAAGATGTACAAGTGGACTTGTTGCAATTCATCAGGATCCACACTCATTACTGTAGCCCCGCATCTACCCCTTCTTTATCATGACATTTAGGAAGCCTAATATGTCCTACATTTGACAAATAATGTTGACAAAATTCTATTTCTTCTTCAAAAACATATTTCTGAATAATAAATGCTTCAGGCCGGTTAGGGTTCTTCACATACTCTTTTAGGATTTCATAGTTCTTTCAATTGGGTATATCCTTTGGAAATAGATAGGGCCACATAATTTTATCTCCCTAACTAGATGAATCATTAGATGTACCATGATGTCAAAAAAAGAAGGAAGAAAAAGCTTGTCAAGCTGCACAATATCAGGTATCCTTAATTTTTCAATTCGTCTAATCTTTCCATCTCAATGACTTTACTGTAAAAAGCATTGAAGAAGAAACAAAATCTAGTCAATATATGTTGAAGATCATTTTCGACAATGCCTTAAATAGGTATTGGGAGTAGTTACTACATTAAGACATGACAATCATGAGACTTTAACCCTACTAACTTCAAGTCTTTCATCGGCACAAGCTTTTTAAAATTTGAAGAATACCCTGAGGGCCCGTTTGGTAAGCTGAAATTGATTTTAATGGAAATGGATATAGAGATAGATATGAAAATGAAAATAGATATAGAGATGAAAATGAGGTTCAAAAGTATGTTTGGTATATCTTGGAATTGATATATAATTTTTATATAGAAAGACCAAAATGCCCTTAGAATTAAAAAAATAAAAACCTCCCCACAACAGCATCAATGAAACCAAATCTGGAAAACCACCATGGGCCACTAGTATTACATTTACATCCTCCTTGCCAGAAATTTCAAACCAAATATAGAGAAGCTTTGCTTAAACATCAAACCAAACTTGGGAAAACTCTCTTCAATCTCTTGAACATATGAAGAATCAAATAAAACAAAGTTAATAAATTGTTGAATCTTGCCCAAAATCAAAGATGATGCGGTGATGGACGAAGTTATAAGTCTGGAGATCATCACTAGTACAAAATATAGATTTTATACCTATTTTTTACACCTGTTAAAATAGGACAGGTGTAGAAAGTGTGACTGGTAGCATTTTCATAAATATATGAAGATGCAAGAACGTTATACACTTGTTGAAAAGACAACATGTGTAGAAAGTAAAAATTCAAATATGTTTTCTTTAATAAATTAGCATTTTTTAGATATATTTTTGGAATCCATGGTGATTAATGCCTTTAATTTTATTTTAAAATTTTTCTAATTTTTTTTGAAAATAAAAGATTACTTTTTACACGGGTTGGGAGCCCAACCCATATAGAAAGTAATATTTCTACACCGGTTGGGCTCCCAACAGGTGTAGAAAGTATCTTTTACATGGGTTGGGACACAACCGATGTAGAAAGTGATCCCATGTTAAAAAAAATTAATCCCTCTCTTTGCTATATCATTTTGGCACCTTCAGCGACTCAATCATCCTCCGCCCTGTAGGCACCTTTAGTGACGTCACCGGCAGCAGACACAAATCAGAGATAACATATTTAACGATATGTTTAACGGGGACAAGGCAGTCCATGTCGCCAGCGAGCCAAAATTGAAGTAGGTCCTGGTTGTCCGCTACCAGAATGTCTCTTTTAGAGGTGCAACCCCTTCCCGATCCAGAGTAAGATGCAAAATTCTCACTGCAATCTTCAATTGGATGTCGTCTAGTAGAAAAGGCAGCGGGAGACTGTTAGATCTAGTCGTCCTCTTCCTTCTGAAAGGTTCCTTCAGTTATTCCCTTCCCTAATTTACAGGTTAATTAGTTTCGATTGATTTGCATTGGGGATTGTAAATTTGTTGCAATTGATTCACTATTTCAAGCTTTGACCTATTTTTTATGTTGTTTCACTTTCATTGTTGAATTGTTGATGCTAATGTAATTTAATTGCTAGGAAGAAGAATCAATTAAGAATTCAAAGTGGTTTCTGTGATTTGCTAAGAATTCAAAGTTTACTAATAAGGCTTGTTAAAGAAAAAAGTGGTTTGGTGGAATACCATTGGTTAAGTTTTTTATTATACCTGATACGCATTGTATAAATTATAGAAATAGTTTGAGACTTTGAGGAATCTGACATTTGAGGCTCTTCTTGGTTGACACTATATAATGTGTTGATGATTGAGTGTGGTTAGCTATATAAATTCTGTATGATTTCTTGCGTAGTAATAAAGTTGTACTCTAGATATAATACATGTTAATTTTCTACAGTCTCTTGTTGTATCATTGTAAGGAGAAAATGCAAGTTCATTTTTTGAATTTTCCCTATTTTTCAAGAAATTAATTGTGGGACAATCAAAGTGTATGTTAAAATATAATTGTGAAGATTAAATTTTGGAATGAATATATAATAATTATTATTTTTTTAATAGCACTTAAGAGTATATTGTTCTAGTTCTTCACAATTTTTACTGATCTTAATAATGCTTATTTTGTTAACTCTCCTACCATTCACCCAAACTTATTGTTTTCCTATTATTCTGTGGTAAATGCATAACATGGATTTAGCCATTGCTAGAATGTAAATAATCTCTTCAGTGTTTTCTTTATATTTTTATTGAATAATACTGCAGGTTCTGAGGCTATGTTTGCAAATCTTTGCTACTTCTCTGTGCGATCAATTCAGGCATGGAACCAGTCAAACTAATGGCTTATTAAGTTATTAGAATTAGACTTGGATATCAATGTTTTTATTTTCATTTCTTTCACTTTTTTTGTAAGACAAATTATAATGAAATTGATAGTGGTTTTTTGTAGCTTTCTTTTGTCTTTCTTGTTTTACCATGCCTAGTATTGGGTTATTTGGGTCAAGCTGCATACCTTATGGAGAACTATGCATAATTTTGGGGACATTGTTAATTCTTACGTATCATCTGTAGAGTTGTAAATTGATGATGATGTGTAACCAGCATGATAAAAGAAGCTTGTTTCTGCAATTATTAAGAATTGCTGGGGTAAAGAAAGGGAAGGGAAAGGAGTTGAAGATTCAATCTTCATTTTGTTGGAGTTAGATTTGAATGTGGAGAATGGAAGAAAAATGTTGCCTTTAAAATAAAATGTTGTATGTTCATAACAACCTCATCATGTATATTTTGATAATATAAATATCTTATTTTTATATTTAATTCACCTATGGAATTCTTTAGAAGTTCTTGTTGTTACTTCTATCCTATATAGATGTGGACAAAAATTAATGTTGAATTCTTGTAGAAGTTTTTATCTTTTAAAGGGGGAAAGAAAAAGGCTTGGCCAAATTTGGAGCTATATATGCATGAAAGTTTTAGGAAGGAGGCTAAAATTCAGTGCCAATTGACTGTTTTTAGATCCTTTGGCATGTTGGGTAAAGTGGAAGGATGAGGATTTAGCTGTCTTTAGTTTCTAGCCTTTGAAAATGCCTTACTGGTGGTATAATAATAATAGTAATATGTAGACATTCTTCTACTTGTGCATGCTTCTTGTATTTAGCACATTCTAATTTCTTTTTTTAGGCATTGCTAAGATCAGGATGATGATGATGACAACTATTTTAGTAACCCTTGTTATGCTTCTTATATGACAGATCCAAAAAATGAGTTTCTACACTTGACGAACATGGAGAGGTGTAGAAAGTGGGACTTTTTACACGTGTTGTTAGGCATCACATGTAGAAAGTCCCACTTTCTACACCTGTTGTGCAGTACAACACATGTAGAAAGTCCCATTTTCTACACCTGTTGTAGGATAGGTGTAGAAAGTCTGACTTTCTACACCTGTTCTTTCTATACATGTTGTACATCAAGTGTAAAAAGTCCTTTTATCATGTGTAAAAAGTCTTTCCTGTACTAGTGAACCGATAAGATCTATGAATGAAAACAGAGGTGATGAGTCACCTTTGGGTGTCCACCGTCAAAATTGAAGGTGAGAAACGGAGGACCGTTTTCTAATGAAGGCCGTCATCTTTGGTTGTGTGGTTGAAGATGCCACCATCATTGTCTGATGAAGGTTGTCATCATCGCAATATGCAAGGTCCGCCCTTCCATCACTAGATCTATATAAATGGCACAAGGTTTATGCTCTCGTCATTGCAAGCTCTCACAAAATTTGGGTTGTCTTCGTTGTCATTGAGGAGGCCACCTTCACCGTTTTCGAAAAGGGCCACCATCACAGTAGTTGGAGGTGGTTATCATTGTTGCCGCTTACCTGCATTATCAGAGAAGAAGAGGTCCAGAGGCTTTGTCAAAGATGAAGAAAAGAAGGTGAGGGTGAAAATTGTAAAGAAATCTCAATTCCATGGAGTTTTTCACATCTCCATAGGTTAGCACATGGAATCCATTTCTACCTATTTTGGTGGAAATGGAAATGTAATTTTTCCGAATTCCATCATACCAAACACACATTGTCATGGAAATCAATTCCAATTCCATTTCCATACCCTCTAATTTCATCATACCAAACAGGCCATGAGGGAACTTTGATGCCATGAAACACTCACAAAAACTTCTTTTCTCATCCTTTAACAAAGTATGAGAAGCTGGAGGACAAAAAGTTCTCTTACCATATGGTCTTAGATGTAAGTCTTCTCATATTCCCATTTCTTGCAAATCTAATCTTGTCTTCATGCCATCCTTAGAACTACATTGTATGTTAAGCAGTGTCCTAACAATACTATCATATATATTTTTCTCCACATACATGGAATCAATACAGTATCTCACATCAAGATTGTACTAATATAGAAGATCGAAGAAGACATACCTCTTTTTTCATATATTTTTCTCATTTCTACTCTTTGTAGTCTTACTAAAGATAACATTGATATTTTTCACCTTTTCATAAACTTTCTCCATAGTCAATGCCTCCAGAGCATCTTCAAACTCTTGGCTACCAAAAAAAGGTTTCTTTAATCTACGATATGGGTGGCCCTATCTAAGAAATCTCCTATGGCCAAGATAAACGGTCTTTCTACCATATTGAAGTTGATGGTAGCATGTGCCTTGTTCAAAAATCAGACATGCTTTATGGCCTTTGACGATATATCCTAATAAGTTTCCATATGCAGGGAAGTTATTTATAGTACAAAAGATCATGGCTCACATTTTAAAAATATCCTTCTTGTTCGCATCAAAAACATTGACACCTTTGTCCCACAACTCTTTCAAGTTTTTGATCAAGGGTTCTGGGTAAACACCTATGTCATTTCTGAGTTGTTTTGGTCCAAAAATCAATATAGACAACATGATGTACTTTCGTTTCATACATAATAAAGAAGATAAGTTGTAAATTACCAAAAAAATAGGCCATGAACTATATATACTGCTTAGGCTACCATAAGGATTCATGCCATCCATACTAAGCCCATACCTAAGGTTCTTCAACGAAGCTAGGAAATAATTAATCAATTTTCTTCCATTGAGAAGAATTAGCCAGATGTCGAAGCTTTCTATTGGAAATCCTATCATCCGCATGCCATCTCAAATTTTTTGCATTAATTTCATTAGCAAACAATCGCTTGAACCTCGGTATGATTGGAAGATACCACAACACTTTTGCAGGGGCCTTATTTGATTTGTATCTCAAGGTTTCACATATCGAACACTACTACTTCTCTTCATGCTCTTTTATGTACAATATATAACCATTAGGGCATGCATGGATCTTTTTATACTTCATCCCTAGTTGACATAGTATTTTCTTAGTATTATAGTATCGACAAAGGCAACACATTATCATTTGGAAGCATGTCCTTAAAGGCCTCAAGCATTTCAAAAAAAATCTTGTCGCTCTATCCATGCCATGCTTTCAAGCTTACCGATTTCAATATTGCTTTCAAAAATTGGTATTTTTTACACCTCGAGTACAATAGCTTCTCAACATCATTGCACATATTATCATATGCATGTGATTGCTTAAAAGTCTCTTCTCCTACATCACAAATAATATCCTTTATTTGATTATCCAAATCCGTGTCATTTTCATCAAAGGTCATTCCCCCTGTTGAGATGCACTTGGCATTTCTAATTCATCACCATGCCATACCCATACTGTATAACTCTTACAAAATCCTTCACAAATTAAATGTGTATATGTATCTGTAGCACTTAGTCGCTTCTCATTGAAACATTCTACATAAGGGCAATAGAACATCTCACTGTCATCATCGGCATTTCTTCTAACAAAGTCTAAAAAATCCCTCACCCCATTATCATATTCAACACTTGTCCATTTAGCGTTTATCCAACTACGATCCATATATTTCAACACATTTTTTCTCTCTTTTCTATTTTTCCCTGGAAATGGCAGGAGTATGATGAGAGCACGAAATCATTACACTTATCAAGTACCTATTTTAATTACTACATAATGAACAAGTAAATAGCAAATTTTATATTATAATGCATTTGTATAGCAAAGATCAATCACTTCAATTAATTAATGGCGAAGACTAATTAAATTACCCGTCAATCATTCAAAGAATGGCTTTCAAGACTGGAAACTATATAGAAAAGATCAGTTTGGTATGATGGGGTTGATTACACACTGGAAGAAAGGCTTTGAAGATCGGAAACTACACAGTAATAACAAATGCAAAATAATCCTCAAGAGCAATAATAGAAAAGCTAAACTTTAGCAATAATAAAACCCAGATTCATAGATCAAGTTGAACTAGTAATATCCTAACATAAGCAAAGAAAATCAAAGTTTTGAGCATCTACACAAAGTGAAAGCAAATAGGCTCTTGTTCCGTGACTAATGCCCGCATGTTGAAATGAGCTAATTTATATTCCTCTGTTCATGACACTTTAAATTTCAGCTCTAATTTTCATTTATAACACATTAGATCAGTAAAGCAACAAATACAATGTTTATGGTCTCAATGGAAATCATTAAACAAATTGAGTAGTATGACTTTAGTATAACATCTGCCATAACATTCTCCTACAAGTTTACCTTGTTAAAAATACAGCATATACATATAGAGGCTCAACATACTACAGTTCCACTACATATCCATTATCATATTGAAAAAAAATCCAGAACATGGTTACAACTCATGAACTTAATACAAAAAAAATTAGTTAAATGAATATTACTTTGTCGTGTCAGTGTCTTCAACTACAAGTTGCAGAGCTCATTTTACAGTAAACCAGTTTCTTTTTGTCTCCTGAAAGGATCATATGCAAAATGAGAGATGAAAAATGTAAGCATTTAAATATATTTGTGTTTGCAAGTAACTCATGTATCATATATCCAGATTTTTCTAAATTATTCAGTATTGACATATGCTCAAACCCATAGCTATAAAGTAGCTCCCTCCTAAATTTGAAATATAAAATATACTAACATCTTTAAGTCCTCCATAAAACAAAGAGCTATAAAATGCAAAATTGGAAGTAGTTAGTGTTACCATGTACTCAAACCCACAGATGTGGAGTAGTTCTCTCCTAAATTGGAAGTAAAATATATAGACATATTTAAGTCCTCAAAAAAATCAAAAAAACAAAAAAAAAGAACTAAGAAAAAATGGGGCTTAATCTTATAAGTTAGAGAGTCCTGAGATCTAATGTGTCACAAGAGGGAAACAAAAAAAGGAGAAAGGCCACAATATTCCTCTAGTTTGGGCAGAGCATGTGATGAATTAGTACATCAAACATCAAAGAATATATAATTCACATCGGCTTCTTCGTAATTACTATACTACAAACAAATCAAACCTTGATTAATGCTTCTAAGATGGAAAATCAGACCCTCAAGAAAATTTCCAGCACTTAATCGATTCATTTTGAAGAATTCCTTAATCGCACAACGCACTCATACAATGCAGTTCAATTAGTTTATTTCTTTCCCTTGCTTCTCTGAGCAACCCAACAAATATATAGTAGAATGGAGAGAAAAATAGAAAATAGACATGAACTTACCTCCTTACAATTCTACATGAGAGTGCAATTTTAGTTCTTCTGGGATTCAGAACTTAGAACTGGATACTAGAAAAAGAATAGCAGCAATTTTGGCTGAATATTCAACTGAAGCAAAGGAGCAAGGAAAATAGGAGAGACATAAGAAGAGCAAGGTACCTTATAAAACGCACAAAATGTCGCAAGTTTAGAGGAGGTAGAACACGCAAAATGTTGCAAAGGAGGAGGACCATCATGCGCAGATCTCTAATGATCAGTTTTCAACTTTCACAGCCATGTCACAATCGTAAAATGTCATAAGTTCAATGGAAGCATAACAAAAAAATTGTCGCTAGGGGAGAAAGGGGGAAAATTTATGGTGGGAACTTTAAGACCGATTATACTAAAAACTGATTTTAAAAGTCTCTTCTAGACCAGTTGATCTAAATAACAGGTCTTAAAAGTAATGAATTTTTTTAAAATTTTTCTCTGCTCAACTTTTTCAACCAGTTCCAATGGATGACATGTCTAAAAATTTTAATTTTTTAGACCGATTTTTAAGTACAACCGGTCTAAAAAGATATAAACATATTATTATTTTTAGTTGCTTTTAATTAAAAAATATATTAGACTTGTTATAAGTAGAACTGGTCTAGAACATGTATTTTATTTTTTTTTAAAAAAATATTTTTATCTTTTTAGACCGGTTTCTTATAAAACCGATCTTAACAATATATTTTAGACCGATTTTGTAAGGAATCGGTCTCACAAGTTTTTCATAATTATAAAAATGACACCGGTCATATCTTTTAGACATTACATGCCATAACCGATCTAAATGTGCCAGTCTAAAATACGTATTTTTTACTAGTGTTATTATTACTGATTACCTACACCCACACCAGTATCTAATTAATTATATCTAATTAATATGATATTAGTTTAGTATTGTTAATACGAGTAATATTGAAAATCACTTGAATTTTTTGATAAATTTAATATTTTTAATTATTTTATTGGTATATATGAATTAGATAGAAATAACTTATAATAATAACAAGAAGGAGTATAATTTAACACACCTACAAGAAGTTAAAAAAAAAAAAGGGTACCTGCAAGAAGGTGCCTATGTTGACTATAAATGCATGTAGATTTGGGTTAACACCAACCCCTTGCCATCCTTAATGATTTGAAGGCTGCACACATTGTCTTGAAGCAGTATGGTAATTCATGATATCAGCATCAATATGGACACATGTCCTAAGAGTCAAACTTGGATCAGGACATGGTGGATATTGATAAACACCCAGTATCACACGTTTGCTTAGTTCATTGTTAAAATATCCACTTTTCAAGCCAAGCCCTTCACCGATTAGCCTAAATATCATGCAAACTCGAGTTCTAATAAGTGCACTCAAGTTTGCATGATATTCGACACTCAAGTCCTGTGAGTGTTGGTTTGGAAGTTTACACCCGAGAACGTCTATATTGTGTAAACATGATGTGCATTCGAGTTCTGTTTCATGCACTTGAGTCCTTGAACAATTTACACTTGAGCTCTCTTCAAAATAACCATCAGAAGAGAGGATAGAATGAAGAAAAATGGCTTGTACTCGAGTATAGCATTCAGTACTCAAGTTCATGATTATATTCACACTCGAGTTTGCAATGATGAACTCGAGTTCATGACGCTGTCAGAAATATAATCATTCTAAGATGTACATATATCATTTATTCATTAATGATTCATATATTAACATATTTGAGTATTGTTCTCAGTGGGAGACATACATTATGCAAGTGAACATGCTCAAAGAAGTGGGACGACAGAAACTACAGGAAATGCAGAGAGTTCAAGCACTGCACAATAGAATGTATTAAAAAATTCAAATGCCCATCATGATGTTATCAACAGAAATATTTGCAACGGTAAGAAAGAGTTTAATAAAAGATGCTCTTCACAAATACACAAGACATAGAGATTAGCTGAGTGAACTTCAAGCACAATATACAATGAGCTTATTTGTTTTCAATCTTTCTCAATTTACATTGTAAGCTTCAGTAATTATTCATCTGCTCTGTAAGAGAGTTTGTTCTGTAAATCTTTTCATTGTAATATTCATCTCAAGGTAAAGGGACCTTGAGAGGGCTGAGTGTTTCCTTACAAGTGAAGCTGAGAGAGTTCATTGAAATCACTCTGCTCATAAGTCTTGTCATGAGGGGGAGAGAAAGTTCTAATTTGAAGAACATTTTTTCTTATAGTCCTAGCAAGGATATCTGATGTATTGTGCTTTCAAGAGCCAACTGATTTCTTGGAAGAATAGTGAAAATCTTAGCAGGTGGAAACCTCTGAGGACTGGACGTAGGCGGTGATTTATGGCCGAACCAGTATAACTCTCTGTGTGCAATTTCCTTCATTTTCTCTTTCACCTTGTTCTATTTTGAAATCAAAAAATTTGGTATCACCCAATTCACCCCCCTCTTGGGTGAAACTTGCCTTTTTACATCATCAAATATTCAATATAATTCCACAAGATCTAGTGTCATTCAAGTAACAGATTCTAGCCAATTGAAAGGGTCTTCTGATCAATCCAAAGATCATTTTGATTCCATGAGTAATGAGGATTCAAAATATCACACATTGATCAATCAAATAGAGATTCAACAACTAAAATAAAGATCGATTCTTTGTTGGGAACCTTCCTTTCTTTAAACGGAGCGAACAAAGATAGAATTAGAGTGATTCCCTAAATGCCTTTTTGGATATTCCTTAATGTCCTGGCTATTCACGGAATGTGAGAAGCAGATGAATAATCATCTGCTTCCGAAGGAAATCGAAGAATCTCCTGGAAATCCTACAAGATCCATTAGTTCTTTTTTCTCTAAAAGATGGTTAGAACTTCATCTAGGTTCGAATCCTACTGAGAGGTCTACTAGAGATCAGATGTTTCTTTTGATCTTTCCAGGCGATCAGAAAATAAAGAAATAGTTAATATATTCAAGATGATTATGTATTTACAAAATACAGTCTCAATTCATCCTATTTTATCAGATCCGGGATGTGATATGATTCCAAAGAATGAACTGGATAGTTCCAATAAGATTTCATTCTTGAACAAAAATCCATGTTTTGATTTATTTCATTTATTCTATGACCGGAACAAGGGGTATACACGTTAAACCACGATTTTGAAACAGAAGAGAGATTTCAAGAAATGACAGATCTATTCACTCTATCAATAACCGAGCCGAATCTGGTGTATCATAAAGGATTTACCTTTTTTATTGATTCCTCCGGATTGGATCAAAAACAATTCTTGAATGAGGTATTCAACTCTAGGAATGAATCGAAAAAGAAATATTTATTGGTTCTACCTCCTATTTTTTATGAAGAGAATGAATCTTTTTATCGAAGGATCAGAAAAAGATGGGTCCAGACCACTTGCGGGAATGATTTAGAAGATCCAAAACGAAAAATAGTGGTATTTGCTAGCAACAACATAATGGAGGCAATCAATCAATATAGATTCTAGTTGATCCCACATATATATATATATATATATAATTAAACATTACAATTTAGTTTCCTTATTTTTGTATGTAAATGTTATATCTAAATTTTTATTATTAATATCTTTTTTTATTCATTTTATTGTATATTTTATTTTTATTGTATTTATAAAATTTTTATTTTTATTTGTAAATAATATATTATAATATATATATATATATATATATATATATATATATATAATAAATGTGAATTAATAATGTTTTTATTTATATTATAATTTAATACTTTTTTTTGCCAAAAATTATATTATAATTTAAATTTTAATTTATAATATAATTAATATATAATAATTAGATTAATCATTAATTAAATAAATCATAATAAAAAATTTAAAAAAATTAATTAATACATATTTCTGACGGAATATGCCACAAATCAATTTTTTGACAGAATTTCCATCTATAAATTCGTTAAAAACGTTACGTTAGGATTTGTGACAGAATTTTCGATGAAATTTCCTACAGACGTTTTCCATTGAAAACTTTCTGATGGAATTTTCGACGATCTTTAGACAACTTTTGAGTCGAAAAATTTTGAGACACTTTAATAGTTTAATAAATTTCTAATCGAGTCATTAACTCAAATTAAAATTTCAAAATATAGGTAAAATAATTTTAATGCTCTCTTTTCTCTCCTTGTTAAAGATTTTTTCCTAACTTATATTTTCCAACATGTGTATAACTATATATATCAAAATTAATTTTAATATAACAAAATATGATTCATATTTAGTTTAAATATATTAACTATTATCATCAATACAAAGACATACAATATTTTGAACAAAGAGATCATTTTATTAACAAGAACAATTGTTTTTTTTTCAGAAAACTTATAATATATGCCACTATAAAAGGATATATTTTAGTAAATATATTAAGTATACATTTTACTATATTTCATACACCCATACATGTGATACCTCATTTCCTAACACTACGGTAGAGTATCAACTAGCTAATACTCACCAAATTTATTATCATTCATTTTTTTTCTTTTTCCTCTTTCTTTTCGTTACGAAACATCAGAGTTGCGAGCAATACCTCTGTCAATATGAATATTTACCTATATTCACATACATGCACAATTCACTAGATTTTCTTATCCTTACAACACCCATCTATCTCTTCTACATCATATACAAACCCAAAACTTATGAAATTCTTAAAATACACGACAGGAACGAGACAACCATAACTAAGTTCTTCCACTACTCGGCCTCAACTGTCAAACCTCTTAACAATTCGATATTTGCATAATAATAAATGCATAGTTCAGAAGGCATACAAAAATAGCAGAAAATATACTGATTATAAGAACTTGTTTACATTACAGGAATCTTTATAGGATTTGAAAAATATATACAGGGTCCAAAAGAGATAAAATTTAAAACTAAAGATAACTAACTGCACTCCAACTAGAACAGGACCTTCAATCACCGGTTTTACGGTTTTGCCCTTAGAGCCGCTTCCTTCTGCTGGAATATTTTTAAATATTGAAAAAGGGTGGGATTCGAATGAATCTCAGTAGTAACATATAATCAGTCATATAAAATGCGATAAATAAATATGCAATGCACCATGATATGTAAAATGCTAACTCGAGTTGTATGCAAACTTTTCAAGGCCAAACGACATGTTTGGATCCCTGGCTTAACTCGTGTCCATAGTCAAACAACATGTTTAGACCCTGGCTTATTCACGTGTTGTGCCCCAGGCACTATCATGTTATAGAAAATGGCATACACAACATATAAATAATCACATAGTGTATGAGAGAAAGAGTTACTACCTGTGTCCTTTTTCAGTCTAACTGTTTATCCAAAATTTTTTCTCTGACTCGAGCTATTACCAATTCCTATAAAGTTAACAAGTAATTAATTATTACTTGTATTACTACTATCTTTAATCATATTCTGCTGGTTATCTCAATTTCAGTGGCTTCTACATAGTGTAATTTTACATAGTGCACTTTTTCTATTTTTTAGAAAATTGGCAGATTATTCAGTCAACTTTGAAAAATCATAACTAATTCTAAAAAGTTACAAATTGACTGAGTCTAAATGCTAAATGAATTTCTTGAAATATATTTTCATAGAAAAATATCAAAATCTGCCTGGTTTTACCACTGCTCCCAGAATTTCACGAAATGCAACTATTCTAGATTACACTCCAGAAACAGAGCACAAATTTGAAAATCCATATCTCTTAATGTACTCATCCAAAAATTGTGATCCACATATCAAATTAAATCTCTGAATGTCTTCTTTAAATATGGAAAGTTTCATAATTTTTTGGTTAAGGTTTGGTTTTCCAAAATCATGTGAAATCCAATCTGACTTCCAGAAACATAGTCTGACAGTAACTAACTTCAAAAATTCATATCTCTAAGTAGACTAATCCAAATATTTCAAATTATGTATCAAATTAAAGCTTAGAATATGTACTTTCATTCTGGAAAGTTTCATAGTCATTGGATAAGATTTCAATGCTAAAAAACACCACAAAACCAACTACCAGTATCTGAACTTCCAGGATTGCACCTGCTTCTAAACAAAATTTTTGAAAATCATAACTCCCTCTACAGATATCCAAATGATGAATTATACCACTAATTTTAAATATTGGGATGTTTAATATCTCCATGTAAGGTTTCATAAATATTGAATATGATTTGGTTGGTCATAATGCTACACAAAACTGCCTGACTCTGAAAAACGTCAGTTTTGACAGTCTGATTTCAAAAATCAATAACTCATTCATTTTCACTCCAAATTGTGCTCTTCTTAATTCTATTGTCTACTACACATCCTAAAATTTCCATAACCAGGTGAAAAAACCATCTATAGCCTCTGCTAAAGCTTCTATAACTTTCCTGTAGAAACTCTATTTTCTAGCGACCAAAACAGAGTTGAGAAAACTCACATGTATCCATGGTTTTGCACTCTAATCTCAAAGATTTTGACTTTACATACTCATACACATGTTTCTTGTGTTTAGGGAAGTGATTACAGAAGCAAAGAGACCAAAAATCCCACATGAAATGGTCACACAATTACTGGTTTTTGTTCAGAAACTTTCTGGAGAATTTTCTTAATTCCAACAACCCAAAACCATTGAAAACAGCCTCAAATCCAACAAAAGAAGCAAGATAAGGGTGTATGGAACTCGCCTATATTAGAATATGTGGTTGCTTGTGGAAATCCAACCTTCCTTCTTGCTTATTTCCGGCGAGAAATTCAGCTCTCACTCACGTCTCTCTCTTTCTCTAGTTTTTTGGTTTTCTGGTTTTCTGTTTCTTTTCTTTGTTTCAACTGCTTGGTCGAATGAAGAGATGAAGGAGTTGAGAGTGTTTTATTTATTGTAGTTGCTAAATGTGTGTATGCATGCTGTCTGAATGAGAATGAAGAAAGGAGGAGTACGTGGTTGCTTGTCTAAAGGATGATGTGTGTGTGAGTATGTGTATGGAACGTGTTTTGAAATGATAAGGCCATGACAAGTGTGTGTATATGTGTTTGGTAAGTTTGGGTTGAGTGTGTGTGTTTTTCTTTATACATATAGTTATATTTTTATCCTATTAATTATACACACCAGGCCTTAATTTTTCCCTTTGTCTAATTTAAGTTTCCTTAAATTTCGTAGGTTCCATAATTTGGCTTATTATCTAGTTTCCATAAATTAATCCTTTTATTAAATTTTTGGGATGTTACATCAACTCCTCGTCATTTACCTTCTCTTTGCCCCAAGAGTTCCCTACCTGTACTGGAGATTTGTTTTTAGGAAAAAGGATAAGATTCACGGGAATCTCAGTAGTAACACAATCATACATATAAGACAACACACACAAGCATGCTTCATAATTGATCAATCAAAAAAATCATCATAACATCATTAGTGCATCTCATGCAATTCATAAACTGACTTAGTGCTAGACAAGTTCTCGGTAGATGCAATTCATAAACTGACTTAGCGCTAGCAGGTTCTCGGCCTCAAGGGGCATCTGTGCAAAGATAGGCTACGGGCACCGCTTGTGCAATTATGAACATTATCGCTTGAGTGTCAACCAGTCCAAAGATAGGCCCTGAGTGATCACTCCGCTCAATCTAAACATGTTAGACATTTTGGAAACGATATCAAACAATACATATGCATGCCATATCATATGAAGACGGTTACTACTTGGTTGCACTCTTATGCGACTTTCCCCTACTTGATGCAATCCCGGGAAATTACTGAGGCCAAACAGGTTGTCAAGTCTTGAAATCTTAAAATACCACAAATGAGTTATTACTCATCCATGTATCCTTCCATACTCATATTATTGGTAAGCTTAGCCTAAAAGTGCCAAATTACCAAAATGACCCTTAAGTCTCGATTATCTGTATTTTACTCAAAATCATGACTTAGGCTATTCCTAAATATTTTCGCGTGTTTAATTCATTTTTAACCTCGAATTGGCTAAAATAAAATCCGAATGATGAAAATACCCTTGACAGCCCTTAAATAAGGCTTATAAGGGGTACTTTTGTCATTTCACCCTCTAAGGCTTTTCTCATTTCGTGGTCAACATATACCCTGCACAAATTCGACTCCTAAATCCAATGGAAGCGTCCAAATTATCAAATTCCTATCCATTTGCCACGTCCAACACAGGGAAGGAAATTTAAATTCCTAGAAAAGTTGTGTCGGATTCTCGTTTTCTTTAGCCTAATCACCTCCTTTCTACTTATAATCAATATATAAACTAGTTAGACATTCATTGGACTTGATTGGAGACATTGACATATTATGGTCTCTTTGGCTTTCTTCAATTATCTTATTCCAAATGAATTATAATCAAGCCCAAAACAACTCTACTAGCATCAATTATGCAAGAGGATCAAGTTTAGGAAGTTACCTCTTGATTTTTCAACTTTCTCTCTCTTGCTCATTGTTTACTCTCTCTCACTCTAACTCTTGATTCAGCTGCTCAACAAGGATTTCAAGGGTAGAGAGATTATAGAGGGATTAGGTAGCTTAAAACACAAGGTAATAACCTCTTACCTTAATTTCTAAGAAACCCTAGCCTTCTCCTTCGTTCTTCACGTTCTCAACTTTTCCTCACTCTTTTTGATTGGTTTCATGCGTGAAATGAAGCTGATGGAATGAGAATTGATCATATAATTCAAAGATTAAATTACCTTGGACACTTGGCACTTTTTAATTGGTCCAAAAATGCAATATTCCTTAATTAATCATATTTCCCTTTTCTCTTCCTCATTCCAGCCGAACATATGTATGAGAATAGGAGAGAAATCTAAATCTCCAATATCTCATTGTGCCATCTCGTAACTTGTTGACTAGGTTATTGACTTTTTGACTATTTGATCATTCTTAACAATAATTCATCAAAATTGGTTTAGTTATGATCAAGTATTCATTTTACTCCTTTTAATTCCCAATTAACTCAAATTAGTGGAAATATTAGGGAAAAAATAATTATTTCCCACTTTATGGTGAAATTACTGTTTTGCCCCTACGTTTCATGATTTACCGAAATAAATCATTTTTCACTCTATTATTCGGCTTAACCCTATTTTGACATTCAAATAAGGCCATCATTCATGTTACTTAATTTCCTCAATTTTTGGTTATAATAATAGACCCTTAATTTGTGCATTATCACCTCTTTAGGTTCTTGTTCGGCCAAATTACGTGTAACCGGCAATTGGAATATTTTTCCATAAATCCATATAAATTCATACGCACTGTATTTCACCTTTTATTCCACTAAATATATATCAAATATACACATAAAGAGTGTTGGTAAAAATGGTGTATTACAACACACATAGAGGTTTTTTGAAAAGTTTGGTATTGATGTAAACCATTTTATGAAATTTTAAGTGTCTTTTGTATCTTTTTTCTAAAATATCCATAGAAGTATATGAAATTTACACACTTCTTATTAGAAAATAGTAATTCATATTACTAATTCATATTAAATAATGAAAAAATTAAAATTGAAATATTAACTAAATTTTTTTTCTAAAAAATCACATTTATGTGTTAAGAAAAATCATTCTAGTTTAAGCTAATATTGGTAAAAATAAGTTTTATTTTAATTCATTTTTTCAAGGTAAAGTTGGTATGGGTTATGCTTTTTTTTTTGGGTTTTGCCTCACCTGGTAAAAATAACTATATTATATTAAAAAAATAACATTTATTTTTTAATCATTAATATCAATTAATTAATTAAAAATTATTTAATTGATATCAATGATACTATCATGGTATGGCATGCTTGAATTATTTTTTGATTATTCTCTTAGAAAAAAAATTCATTTGATTTAATATATATTAATGTTGATATATAAAGGCATAAAATCATAAAGCAATAATATTCTTTTAAGAGAGGAAAAAAGAGATGCTAGTAAAAAAGATGGGAGAAAAGAGATAAGAGGCATTAAAGTCATTTTACTCAGATTTTAAAATATTAAATTGAGTTAATCACTCAATTAATGATTTATTGAATTTACCATCTTTATTTAGAATTTCTCTATTTTAGGAAGCTTTGTATAGGATTTTTCTAAATTATTAACATAATGTATTTTAATAATAAAATAATTAATACATAATAAATAGATTAATCATTAATTAAATAAATCATAATAAAAATTTTTAAAAAATTAATTAATACATATTTCTGACAGAATTTGCCATGAACCGATTTTGTCAACTTTTCCGAAGAAATTTTTTACCGATAATTCTGTCAAAAACATTACGTTAAGATTTCCAACAGAATTTACAACAAAAATTTCCCATAAAAAAATTTGTCAGAAATAATTTAGCACCATTTTCTTTAAATTTTTTGTAAATAGTATTAGTAGGTCCACTTTTAAGTTTTCAAATGTAAATGATTAGTGAAATGAAGGAACCCTACCCAAGAGTTTTGTTTATTGCTTCTTTCAAACTACATAATATATCAAATTCGATACGCGGGATAATTTGAACTATTCTCTGTCAGATTTTTTTCAGTTAAAATATATTAATCCGTACATTTTTCTTAAGAAAATTAAACGAGCCCACACATAATTTGTTCTTTTGCATCGAATTATATTTTTTTATGGAAAGTTATTTTTCACCCAACTGTGTTTCGTACGCTGCTTCTGAGTTTTCAAATCAGATGGGCAGGAACTTCTATTAGTGAGGACCACTTGCGGAGGGACCACGTCTAATGATTATCTTAATTAGAGATCGGATATATATATATATTGGCACAATCATATATAATAAAATAGGAAAACACACGTCTCGATTTGTTTTGTTTTCAAAATAGTTTTTTTTTTCACACTAGACCACTACCTTCTTCATAACATATTGTTTGTTATTTCAGGAGTTTTATCTCTCCCTCTCTTCGGCTTCTTCCCCCGATCATTCCATGCCTAATGGTTTAAATTTATTTACATATTGTTTGTTATTTAAAATTATAATACATTATTGTAAAATGTTTAATATCAACCATTGGAATTTGAAAGTTTATCAAATGGTAGGAAAAGTAAATGGAGATGAAGTTAAATAGAAACATCCATCTACCTAAAAGGACATCATGCGGAGAGTAAATGTGCCACTAAGGACGCCATGCCCGAGTTGCATCCTTCTCCTATTAGGCCACTTTTTAGTTCTTTTTGAGATATTAATTACTATGGAGCTTGAATATATTTATGTTCATATTATACCTGAATATGATTTGGGATGATATAGGCCACACGCCCACACCTAAAGTAAAATTTGATTAATTAATGGATATATGTGGGTGTACATATATGTTTGGGCTTGCTGTATGGTTTAGGATAACTTGGGCATCAAATGTGCCCAAATTAAAGCCCAAGTTTAGTTAAATAATGGTTTTACGATTCAAATTTTTTTTTGTGATATATTGCAAAGAAAAAATGGAAAAATACAATAAGGTCTCAAATAAAGAGAAAAATAAAGAAACGGTTCCTTAAAATGGCAAAATGAAAAAATAACAAAGACCAGTACTTGAAATTGTTAATGAGATCATTTTTTCATTTTACGATTTCAAAGGATAATTTTTTCATTTTTCTTTTTGTTTGGACCTTAATGTATTTTTGTTAAGAAAAAATTGTTGAAGTTTACAGGTTTAAATTTAATGAATAAGGTGATACAATGATCGAGCCTTTTAAGAAGGTGCTTTCAGAATTGGAAAATTTAGCAATTGTCAGGCAATTAATTAAAGGGAGAGTGTAAAGGCCCAAGCAACAATCTGGATTTGGATTGAACTAGTTCATTGTATGTGAATAAGGGGGAAAAAGTAAGCTTCACTGGAAGTAGATAAAAAAGCATGAAGTTTTCTTATAAGAGGTGCAAGAAGATCAAAGGAAACACTCAAATAGTTATTCAACTAGATACTTTGGTTAGTAACACCCTTATTTGAAAGCGTTCAATGACACTATGTAATTCATATAATCGACCCTTACTTGGTGGAATTAAATGACATTATGTAATTTATGTAATCGATCTTCTCCAGCAATATAAGATTTGTCAAGTGGAGGACCTTGTCTTTATTGGAATATGAAAAGAGATTAGAGGGAAGAGAAACCAATACGGCGATAGTATAGTAAATTTAATGGTACCACATAGGAAATCTTAGCCCTGCTTTTTAATTCTTCTATTGTTAGTATCAGGGTTGTTCCAAAGTCTATATTTTATAATTTCCATAGGTCTAGTTTATGCATTTAATCTATATATAATTTGTAAATTTTGATTGCTTTGATTTCATTTTTTATAAAAAAAATGTAGTATAGTAAATTATATATATATATATATATATATATATATATATATATATATATAATAAATACATAAGTTTGATCGGTATCTGGATCAATTGTCAGGCCAAAAATAAAAAATGCAAGTGAATGATTCATTTAATTTATTTCATGATTGTTTGATTAGATTTCAATTTTTTAATTTAATTCTAACTCTAATTTTGTTTTATAGTTATCACCTAATTAAAACAAAGATACATAGAAATCACATTATTAATGACTTGTGAGTTATATACTTATATTTCCTTCAAACAATCAACGATATCCTCCCTACATTTTGATGCAAGAGACCTTTTTTTTTTGGGAGTGATTTAATGTTTCAAATGTCATAAAAAATGTCGTGGTAAAAAAATGTCAAAAAAAGATTTTTTTAATGACCTTATTCCAAAAATACCCTCATTAATTAAATGAGCTTTTACTGGGCCAAAAAAAAAGTGAGTTAATTGGGGGTTAGTATTGAAAGAAGGATTTTTCTTTAAAGTTTATACCCTTTTTTAAAAAAAAAAAAAGATTTCTTACTGAATTTGGAGTATATTGGTACAAAAAACTCCTTTCAATCTAAAATACAAAAATACGCTTAGAAGAGATTATTGGTTCATAATATAAGTTATCTAAAGAGTTAGTAGTTACCATTTCTTTAATTTTATCCATATTTATTGGTGGTAGATAATATATAGTAATTTTATGGAGAAAAAAAAATATTACTTAAATTTCAAAATCTCAAATTGGTTTCACCGACAATAAAAGTAATGAGATTAACAAAAAGAATATAGCAATTGACAACTCAAATTTTTGGGAAATCACTTATTTAAGATTTTAAAATTCAAATGGTATTTTTTTTTGGTCTTTTTTCCTAATTTTATCCCTACTTAACTACATTATTTTTCCTTTTTATGAAAATCTTGGTTGGAAATTATATCCTTAATTTAACTCACTTCAGATAATTTTTTTTAAAAATAATTGCAAGATTATAAGCGTCAAATATCTCAATCCAAACCCTCAAGAACCTCAAATTCCCAAATTACATTTATGTCCTAATTATTTAATCTTGAAATGGAAACTTAGGATGCTACATTGTGCTCATGGATACTTCTTAAAATACGTAACAGCACTTATAAATTTATCTATTCACACTTTTCATTTTTTATACCAGAATATGTTACAATACACTTGTAAATTTTCATATCATTCACACTTGTTGATTAGCGTATGAGTACTTATTAAAATTTGTATAAGCACTTATATATTCCCTTATTTGCACTTGTGTATATTAGAACTTGTTACAATGTAAATCAAGACTCATAAAATTTCGTACCAACTCTTATTATTTTTGAGTATATGTGAATGAGTATTAACTAATGTAAATTCACTTTTTACCCAACGATGAAGGTATTTAAATAAACTAGAAGCATTAGGAAAAATTTTCAGAAAAAGAATTTCAAAATCTCAAATAAGTGATTTCTCACTAAAAGAAATTGTAAATTTCTTATTAAATATAGACAATCTCTTATCAATTATAGGAAAAAGAAACCCTAATTTAAAATTTTATAATTTTACAAATCTTTTTGAAATTTTCCCTAACATCACGTACGAAGAAGACAAACAAAATAATTAGGCACACAATACTGAAATAAATAAATTGAAAATAAAAGCAAATAGAAATTCAATTAACTCTCAATTTACAGTTGGGAAATGGGCTGGCCCGTTTAGGCATGACTCCAAAAAAGGAGTGCAGTTCTGAGGCCTAGTCTATTTAACTAAAGCCCGCCGCGGGGTTAGGCTTGTGCGTCGTTTTTTAATTTTTTGCATTCTTGAAGACTAAAACAATAATTAAAACAAAATATTATCAAATCTAACTTAAAACATCAAATATTATCCATATTTAACAAAACACAAACACCAAGTCTAAAAAGTCAAAAACTAATGTTCATAACCACAATTAAATAAATAACTAGATAAAATTATAATCATAAATTAAATACTAAATAATATTTTGAAGTGGCTAACATTAGTTAAGCTTAATAATTACAATTTATCTGAAGTTATAAACTCTGTTTGGTAGTAAAGATATTGAAGATTAAGTGGTGAAGAATGAGAGAATTTGTTGTGCTAGGAAAAAAGATAATCTCCCCAAATTAAAGTCCTATACATATCACATATGACCGTGTAGTGTAATAATATACAAATTTTTTAAAAAAAAAAACAGTTAAATGGGCCGGCCCTACAGTTTAAGTCCACAGCTCTACAAGGCCGGTCCTTTTAGACCCGATTCTTTTTAAGGGTTTTAAATCATAATTCAGTCCTTGACAAGCTCAGCTTGATTTCCCGACTCTAGCTGTTAGCTCTTATTCCAAGCAAATGGAAATGCAACTTAATCTTAGGTAGTGCTTAATAAAGCCTTAACCCACTTTAGTTCTTTAATTTTTTTTTCACTTTAGTTTTTAAATTTTTTTTCATGTTTACCTCTTGAGTCTTGACCCTTTATCTTTTACAAATTTTTCTCCTGATTCCTATCAATTATATTACAGCACCACATATACTATATCCATATTAAAGCAATAGTGATACTTCTCTACTCCTATTTATAGGGTACTTCCAAAACTCACTGATGGAAAAATAACTTTTTAGATCAGATAAAAATGACTTTTTAAACTGGCTTTAGATAAGGTCTTAATATAGCCAATTTTAAAAGTGTGACACCTTTTAGGCCCGTTGTTCAAACAACCGATTTAAAAAGTGTCTTTTTTTTCCTAGTCCATTGATTATGTTAGTATACCCAATATGTACACATTTTAAAAGCATGCTTCTAAGGCCATACTTCTATATCTATACTTATAATTACTTATCACTAATACTTATATATATCCCGATGAAGCCATACCTTTTAGACCGCATATTTTAACAACCGGTCTTAAAAGTTCTATATAATTACAAAATTGCCACTGGTCATATTTTTTAGACCTTATCCGCAATAACTAGTCTAAATGTTGTGGTCTAAAAGGGCTATTTTATACTAGTGATTTTTCATACAGACTAAGGAAAACCTTAAACTTCATTAATTCTACCATAAAATTTAACAACTTTCCAACTCATCTACTTAATATACATAATGCCAAATGAAAACAAAATCATTATAACAGTTAGTAAACGTTAAATTGTACGTTCACCTAAAAACTTTAGTGAGGTGCCTTATATATCATTTGTAGAGCACAAACATTAAGAAAAAAATTATGGGAAAATTACTGTAGAGTCCTATAAAGAATCTTATAACCAAAAAGTTCCATGAGGTAATAAATTCATTTAGAGCTGGCTTCTCTCCGCTGCCAGTTGGGTCTGCTACAGCCCTTTTCTTAAAACTACACCATTTTAGGTGTAGTTTTGAGTAGAGTTGGGAAAACAGTTGGCCTGTTTAGGCCTTAAATTTGCAAGTGCTAGGTTTGAGATTTTTTCCTCAAAAGCGAAGATGAGTCTAGAAAGGCTAGCTCTATAGGGCCGATGGCTTAAAAGGATCGACAAGGTCTATATTTTTTTTTTAAATTATTTATATTATAGTAATATTATTACTATTTTTATACTCTGTCAATTATGTTGCAAAATATTTAGTTGTTATTAATTTTTTTAGAATTATGTTTCATAAGAACATCTTCTATTAAGAATCCTAACAATTAAAAATTTATAAAAGATATTTCTTATTTCATAAATATTCTTACTAATTTTGCAGTTTTTGATTTATTTTCTAGTGATTGTTTTGTTCATATCTTGTATTGTTTATTTTATTAACTAACAATTTTTAAGACATAATTATATGAAGTGTTTTTCTTTTATTTTGTTAAGTCTTCTTATTAATTATTTGTAATTGTGGTATGTAGACAATAATTTACTTTTGATTATGACTTAGTGATTGTGTTTGTGTGTTGCATTATATATACCATTCACACCTTAATTTTGATAATATTTATGTAATAAATTAGGACTTTCATTGTTGTACTTTTATTTCTTTAAAAAAATAGTAAAAAATTGTTAAAAGATCTTCCAGTCCTACTAGGCCAGCCCTGACTGTTAGATATGATTAGTTTTCATGATGCCAAATATAGATGTCAAATATTAAGAGAGCAAAAGTTTACAAAATATACTTATATCTTATATTGACTATTATATTTAATGTTGTATATCTTATAGATTAGTCAAAGAGATTAGAGAATTAAGAGCTTGAAGAATTAATGGGAATATCAAGAGTCAAGCTTCTAGAAGAAATACTGGATGTTGCTATGCTCATAAGGGAATTAAGAAGTTACTGTAGCAGTACTGTTTGGCACTGTAGCATTATCACTGTAGCAATACGGTTACTGTAGCAATTGGCAGTTACTGTAACAATTGGCACTGTTTGGCACTATAGCACCGAGTGATTTTCAGAATCACTAGAGTGATTATGAAAAAAATGAAATCACTCGAGTGATTCTCTAATTCACTTGAGTGATGTTCAGTATTTCATACTCTGTTCTTCGTCCAGCTGAGCGAGGTCTGGTTATTTGATCATATCTCTCTAAATACAACTCCGATTGAGATGAAACCAGTTGCATATGAAAATAGACTCCCAATGCGTCATTATGACACCAGAAAAAACATCAAAGGAGCTCATATGTTAGAGATATAATTGTTCGAATTTGGCATTCATATCAGCGTCACTTTCTAGAACATGTTTGGTATTTCGGCTATAACTCTCAAACCAATGATCCTATTGAGCTGAAACCGGTTCCATATGAAACTAGACTTCAAGAGCTTTCCATTGATATATAATAAATAAATTTTGGAGCTATATTCGAAGAGTTATTCCATTTGTAATTTGACCCCTGTTTGCTGTCGAATTGGAAGTGGAGTTTTGAGTTCAAGTGATCTGAACAGAGAGCACCCGAGTGATTTTTGTAATCACTGGAGTGATCAGGAAGATCACTCAAGTGATCATTAATAATCACTCGAGTGAAATGCGTCAAAATGCATATCACTTCCAGTGGCGCAGAAATCACCGGAGGAATTTTTCACTGTTTGCAATTTCACTTCCAGTGATATGGAATTCACTCGAGTGATATGGGATTT
The DNA here is from genome assembly GCA_037074505.1 of Albizia julibrissin. Lineage (NCBI taxonomy): Eukaryota > Viridiplantae > Streptophyta > Magnoliopsida > Fabales > Fabaceae > Albizia > Albizia julibrissin. The sequence continues at coordinate 31,777,151 of CM073486.1, read as the reverse complement.
TTCAGAATCACTTCCAGTGAATAAAAAATCACTGCAAGAAAAATTCACTGTTTACAAAATCACTTCCAGTGATGCCAAAATCACTTGAGTGATTATGTTGTTTTCGTAGATCATTTCCAGTGGATGCTAAATCACTTCCGGTGAATTACACATTCTCTTAAATCACTTCCAGTGGTTGCTGAATCACTTCTGGTGAATATTAAAATTCCTTAGATCACCTCCAGTGCCATAATTGATCGTTTCCAGAGATTACCAATATGCACCAGATCACTTCCAATGAACTAATATCCATTCAAGTGATATTCTGTTTGTGAGATATAAGTGAATGAACTGATAATTTAAGTGATGTGTTGATTTTGATAAATCACTTTCAGGTTTGACAGAAACATGAAATCACTAGAGTAATATTGTGAGCCATCCGAGTGAAATGTTGTTTCATGAAAATCACCTTTAGTGAAGTAATGATGCACTCAAGTGAATTGACATCACAGCCAGAGAATTTACTGATAGATTGATCGATTCACTATTTTTATCAGAAACACCTCCAGAAGCTGTCTGAACATTCGAGTAAACTACTATCCTGAGAAAATCACTTCCAGTGCTAGTAATCTAGTGCACCTCCAGTGAAAGCCATCTCAGAATAAGAATCACTTCTAAATCAATAGAGATCACTGCCAGTCAAATATTATCTTCTGAAAATCACCTCCAGTGAAATCAAGTTTACTTCCAGTGATTCTTAAGTTTTCAGAAATCACTGCCAGTGAAGTTAAAATTCACCCGAGTGAAATATTGCTTCCGAGAAAACACTCCCAGTGAAATGTATAATCACTCGAGTGATATTTAAAATATTCTCTAACGGCTATTTTCTGTCAGCGCATTACATGCATTCCACTATAGTTCACATGGGAAGTAACTGACCAATATTTAACGATGACGAATCATGGGCAATATCAATATTTAACAGACGAGTCAACGAAATGTGCAAACAACTGAAGCATTTGTCAGAGCACGATCATGGGCAACGGTTAAAGAGAGCACAGTCAGATTCCAACGGAAAACACTGAAGTATCTGTCAGACACACGATGGGCTTTCAACGAAAAAATATTTGAATGCTCCAACGGCTCTCAACCTATCTTATATAAACCGAAGCATTCAAGAAGAAGAGATAGAGATTTACAGAGAAATACTACAGCGAACAGAAATGATGAAGTAACGAGTACCCAACTGCCAGCATGCTGCTGTCATGAATCTTTATCTCTCATACTCTCCGTTAATATCTGTTTTCATAGTCATGTACATTTGAGAGTTAATATTTGTATTGTACTTCAGTGAGTATCCTATCTACTCTGTGAGAGAGTCTGTGAATCCTTACAAATATACTTCTGTATTGAGCTCAAGGTAGAGGGACCTTGAGAGGGTTGATTACCTTACGGGAAAGTTGTAGAGAGAATTGCTAGTAGTACTTTCTACTCGTAAGACTTACAAGGTGCAAGCAGTAGAGAACATTGCTGCTCGTAAGACTTATAGTGGTGTAAGCAGGAGAGAACGTTGCTGCTCGTAAGACTTGCACTGGTAAGCAAGAGAGAAAGGACTTTGGGATTGCCTTGCTCAACTTACCGTAAGAGGGTGTAAACCTTACAGTGAGTAAGGGGGAGTAACTTCGTAAGAGTTTTGTAGAGGCTTTTCTTGTGCCCGGTTAAACAAGAAGATAGTGGATTGGAAATCTCAGGAGGAGCCTGGGGACTGGACGTAGGTCATCGTGGATTGGACCGAACCAGGATAAATCAAAGTTTGCATATTCTCTTCCCTAAGCTTTTATATTTCCAGCATATATGATTTACATATCAGCTTATGTTTCTATACTTCCGCATGTATTGATTTGATAAGTTGCGAAAAGATTTTAAAAGATCATACTTTCTTATCACACACCCAATTCACCCTCCTCTTGGGTGTCAGCTAGTTCTAACATTTGGTATCAGAGCCGGACTCTTGTTTAAAGGACTTAACTGTCTCAAGAGTATTCAATGGCTGATTTTGAGTGTTGCTCGCTTTCTGAAGGTTTCGATTATACCATCCCACCAATTTTGAAAGATATAGATTTTTGGTTTTGGAAAGCTAGAATGACTAGTTTTATAAAAGTATATGATTTTGATATGTGGGATGTTGTTACTGTTAGAACTGGCTGACACCCAAGAGGGGGGGTGAATTGGGTGTGTGATAAGAAAGTATAGTCTTTTAAAATCTTTTCGCAACTTATTAAATCAATACATGCGGAAGGATAGAAACATAAGCTGATATGTAAATCATATATGCTGGAAATGTAAAAGCTTAGGGAAGAGAATATGCAAACTGTGATTTATCCTGGTTCGGTCCAATCCACGATGACCTACGTCCAGTCCCCAGGCTCCTCCTGAGATTTCCAATCCACTATCTTCTTGTTTAACCGGGCACAAGAAAAGCCTTTACAAATTCACAAGAGTTACTCCCCCTTACACACTGTAAGGTTTACTCCTTCTTACAGCAAGTCGAGCAAAGCAATCCAAAGACCTTTCTCTCCTGCTTAACTGTGCAAGTCTTATGAGCAACAACGTTCTCTCCTGCTTACACCACTGTAAGTCTTACGAGCAGTAACGTTCTCTACTGCTTGCACCTTGTAAGTCTTATGAGCAGAAAGTCTATGACAATTCACTCTACAACTTCCCGTAAGATAATCAGCCCTCTCAAGGTCCCTCTACCTTGAGTTCAATACAGAAGTATAGATGGTGTGTTTACAGACTCTCTCAAAGAGTAGATAAATCCTCACTGAAGTACAATACAAATATTCACTCTCTCAAATATACATAATATAGAAGATGAAGTAGAGCAAAGAGTGGTCGGAGGTAGAAGACTTAGAAAATCAGCATGTTCATGTTCTCATTGCGTTGCTTACTTTTCTGTGTTTGAATCTTCTCCTATTTATAGCTGAGTTGTGGAAGATATCCGTTAGAGTCTGTTGATTCATTTGACCGTTGAGCCCATTCGGATATTCTTCTGTTATAATCCCATCTGATGCTTAGACAGTCACTATATCATTTTCGGTTGGAGTCCCATTGCTTTGCACGGTCGTTGAGTGTATTTAAATATTTTCCCGTTGATCGTGCTCTGACACATGCTTCAGCGTTTCTTACAGTTTTCCCATTGGTCTGACAGATGCAATAGTATTTGTCTTCCGTTACTTATGAAATTTGCTGCCGCCCACGAATAGTTGTCATTTAATATTGATCTGTGTAAGCCATGTGATCGGTAGTGCATAACACCTGTAAAACCACTTAGAGAAATAGCCGTTAGAAAATATCACTCGGGTGATTAAAGACTTCACTGGAAGTGATTTCAGAAAACTGGAGAATCACTGGAAGTGGACTTGATTTCACTGGAGGTGATTTTCATAAGATAATATTCCACTGGTAATTATCAGCATCCCTCGAGTGTACCATGAAATCATTTTCCTTGTTTCTGTCATACTTCTGGAAGTGATTTACATAAGCATTCCACTTGCAGTAGCTTTCTAAGAGTAAGCATATCATTGACTCGATAATAATGATCCCTTGAGTAATTTCCATGATTCTGTAAAGAATAGTGAATCACTCTAACTATCAATAAATTTACTTGCGGTGATATCAATTCACTTGAGAGTGGTGTCACTTCACTGGCAGTGACATTGTAAGAGTAAGTATATCTCTTGAGTGCATTTTAATGCACAGAAGCAATACTGATTCAGTTGGGATTCACTGGCAGTGCGTTCAAGCTTCTTATGTCAAAAATCATCATATCACTCGATCATATAATATCTTACTGGTAGTGATCTGAGGCTGGAAGTGAAACTGAGAAACTGGCATATCAGTTCATTGGAAGTGATCTGGTACATGTTGGTATTCTCTGGAAATGATCAGTTACTGCATTGGAGGTGATCTGAGGAATTTTAATATTCACTGGAAGTGATTCAGCAACCACTGGAAGTGATATGGCAAACTTCATCTATCACTCGAGTGAATTTGGAGTCACTGGAAGTGTTTTTGTAAATAGTGATTTCTTCTTGCAGTGATTTTGAATCCACTGGAAGTGATTTGCAACTTTTCAAACATCACTCGAGTGATTCAAGAACACTGGAAGTGATTTGGTAAACAGTGAAATATTCTTGCAGTGATTTCCAATTCACTGGAAGTGATTCAGCGAAAATGCAACATCACTCGAGTGATTTTAGGATCACTGGAAGTGATTTGAAAACTTTGGCGGATCACTCAAGTGATCTGAGCTTCACTGGAAGTGATTTGCAAAACAGTGAATTTTTCTTGCAGTGAATCTTCAATCACTGGAAGTGATTTGGCGCATCACTCGAGTGATTCAGAATCACTGGAAGTGATTTGGCGCATCACTCGAGTGATTCAGAATCACTGGAAGTGATTTGCAAAACAGTGGAATTTTCTTGAAGTGAATTCTCAATCACTGGAAGTGATTTACCGTATCACTCGAGTGATTCACAATCACTGGAAGTGATTTGGCGCATCACTCGAGTGATTCAGAATCACTGGAAGTGATTTTCAAAACAGTGAAATTTTCTTGCAGTGATTTCGCGATCACTGGAAGTGAAATGCCATATCACTCGAGTGATTTGCCAAATCACTCGAGTGATCCGTTTCCAGATCTTCAGTAAACAGAGGTCAACTTCCAGAAGCCATAACTCCTCGAATATGACTCCAAAATTGCTGTATTATATATCATTGGAAAGCCCTGGAAGTCTACTTTCATATGGAACTGGTTTTAGCTCAATAGGATCATTGGTTTGAGAGTTATACCCAAAATACTAAACCTGTTCCAGAAAGTGACGCTGACATGAAGGTCAAATTGGAATACTTATATCTCCCTCATCTGAGCTCCTTTGATGTTGGTTCTGGTGTCCAAATGACGCATTGGGAGTCTAGTTTCATATGCAACTAGTTTGGTCTCAATTGCAGTTTTAGATTGAGAGATATAATCAAATAACCAGGCCTCGCTCAGTTAGACGAAGAACAGACACTGAAAAACTGAAAATCACTCGAGTGAACAGTGAATCACTGCGAGTGATTTTCAGAATCACTCGAGTGATTCTGAAATCACTCGAGTGATTGCTAAAATCACTCGATGCTACAGTGCTGCTACAGTAAGCTACAGTGAAATATGCTACAGTACCGTATGCTACAGTGCCACCGCTACAGTAACCGTAGAACTTGAAAATTGCTATTTTTCATTGATTCTTGCAAGTTCTTCATTCCTCAATTTATTTCTTCCATTGCTTGACTAATCTACAATATATGCAATATCAAATAGTTAGTCAATGTATTAGAAAAGTATACTATGCAAACTTTGGCTTTCATAATATTTGATATATATATTTGGCATCATCAAAACTAATCATATCTAACAGTTACAAATACTTTTGATCATAAACCGAAAGAGAATTGGACTGACAGAGAAAAGAAAATATTTTCGCTGAATATTAAAGCAATGAAAATTCTGTATAGTGCTTTAACTAAAAATGATTTTGAGAAAATTAGATTTTGTTCTTCTGCTAAAGCTATATGGGATACACTTGATTCTATATATACTTCTAACAAGTGTGTTGAAGTTGAAAGTGTTGACAGTTCATGTGAAACTATAATATGTGCCTCTACTGTTCATGAACAATTAGAAGCTGATAATGATAAAGGAGAAATCATAGAACACTTCCATACAGTCAACACGGATAGACAAGAAGAAGAGGACTCCCAAAAAGAGCTCATTATAGACAGACATGAAAAATCACTCTCTGAAGCTCAAGATGAACTTAAGGTAAAAAGTTTCAATTCTTCTAGTGATTCTTGCAAAACAGATTTTCAAGGTTTGCATAAAATTATTTTCCAACCAATTATTGATTCTGTTGAGAAAAGCAAAAACATTTTCAAACATGCTGGAAATTCATTTGTGAAGAAAGAATGTAGGCAAACTGAATATTTGAGATTGTCGTCCCTCAAACAACACAATACTTGCATAAAGCCTCAAAATGCATATATTTATACAATTTGCAATTATTGTGGTAAATCGGGTCATATTTCTCACACATGCCATGTTAGAAGAAATCCTAATGTGAGAAATAAATATATATGGGTTCCAAAAGGACATATAAAATCAAATACTAACAATCAAGGACCCAAGTATATGTGGGTACCAAAATGTCCATCTAGTACTTTACGAATGCAGGATGATCCGAAAGGAAATAGACATAAAGGTACAGATAAGATGAAAAAGAAGCCAAGAGTTTCTCATGCAACAATAAAGAGGTTCATACCATCGAAAAAGAGAACTCTCAGAGCATCTATTGCTAGAGCTGTAAAGCATAACCACCAAAAGAAGCAATGGAGAAAAGGCGTATGTTCTACCTTAAGAAAAGGCTACCATAGTTTAGCATTCAACTACCTTAAGGAGAACAAGAAGAGGAGGATCTCTTATGCACAAAAATTCTCAAAGCCTATATCATTTGAGAGAGTGTTGCACAATCCCAAAGCCAAATATGCAAAAACAGAGCTTCAAAGAAAAATGCAATGGGTATGCAAAGGCAATCCTCTAAATACCTAAGGTAAACATGTGCAGAATGGTAAAACCTTCTATATTGTTATCTTTACTATCTATTGAGGTTTATGCCTGTTATCTTAGGAATGAACATTGCAAACTATCTTAGAAATATGTTTTCAAATCCTTTAAAAAAAAACTCATCTTGTAAACTTATTTACAAAGGGATTGCAATGTTCAATAGTTTAGTTCTTCATGCATACACGCATGTTTCAAAATTCTTCTTATGTATAAAGTCATCAATTTATTATATTCAATTGTTATGATAATTCTGTTATGATTCCTATGAGCTAACCATATGTGGATCCAAGTAAAACTGGATACCTTAGGAAGAAAAAGGGTTATACGGTTTCGTTGGAAGAAGAAAGGAATGTCATGCTCTCAGTCAGTAAAACAAGGATGAATAGAGCATACATGAATTTTGAGGAGAACATACAGTAAAGCTTGAATAAAATGCATGGGTTACTCAAGTGATCTTGGAGGACTTGAGTACAAAGAAACTAGGAATTGGAAACTAACTTGAGTGTCTACGAGTCACACTCAAGCTAGGTACGCCGAGTTAGTATGGGAGTTTATTTCAGTTTCCTAAGCTTAATGTTGCACCTATTCTTCCCAACTCAATTTGATTGATAAATTCTTTCTCTTTACTGCATACCATTAGCAATCAATCATTTATGATTTTCAAAATATTTCAGATTGCTAAATGGACTGAAAATGAAATTGTGCATAATTCTTCTATGAATTTGAGTTTGAAATGCATATTTTAAAAATTATACTTGAATCTCAATCCATCTTTTTTATAAAAATTCATACACATGACTTGAAAATTATTCATATCACATTTGCATTCAAATCATTTTCAAAAATTGGAAGTTAATATTTTTGTGTACTAAATGTCAAATTGCTTCAAATACATCTAGAGTATTTCCCTATCATCGATATATTGATCATTGATCTTGAATGTGCTATCCAATATTTAAACTCCTTAGTCTTTATTTTCTAATTTGTTAGACCTCATGTCTAATAAGTTAGGCATCTATATGAGTTTCAAGCTTATATCCTAGAAAAAGAATTGAATTCATGAAAAGCATTGTTCCTAAAGTATAAATTCTTATTGGTTGAGTTATTCCAAGCATTATAAATGTTCATTAATGCATTGAATAAATGCTAATGCATTAACCATTATAGTGGAATAACATATTAGGATGATGTTTTGAAACTCTAGTCATTTGGACTAATAAGTATGTGCTTCATCATCTATAAATCATTGTATTCATTTTGTTACTCAATTGTATTAATATTTATCTTTATCCATCTCTGAGTAACTAGAACCTTGTATCCAAATTCTTACCTTGAATATTTATATATTTCATGACTCAACTTTAAGAGGCAAGATTATCACTTGATCAATAGCAAAGTCATTATACTTAGATATGTTTATCTAGTTAAGCCACTTTTGGCTAATTCATTTTCCATATGACTCTTGCTTTTGGGAAAATTTAGAAACATGTTATCTCAGTTAGTCTTTGAAAGAGAAGCTTTCTCGTACATACATATATTATACTTAAGCTATTGACTTCCACTGTTTTTCAGCATGAAGAATGACACTTAACAAAATTCATAAAAGAGTTTTAATGCATTCAAAATCTTAGTGTCATAATGCATTTTCGCAATTTGAAAGAATATTTGGGATTTGGAAACAATTTGCATATTTCATTATGATCTATGGAAAACTCAATTTCGTTCATGATTTATTATTCTATAGAAGTTGGTGATTCTCTATTCTCTTTGCATGAAAACCTTATCAATGATACCTTTTATAATTGTCATTGAACTTTGAAAATCATCACCTTTGGTATCATTCATTTGATATGTTTTATGATTCAATAGCTTGAATTTATTGGTTATATTCTTTGATGATTTATTATACTTCTTGCTCAAATATCATTTGATTCAATTGTATAAGAGCATAAGAATTGTTATGTCTAATATTGTGGACCCAAGAAAAGTTGAGTACCAAAAGAATATATATATACACTTTTGCATGAGTTGACCAAAATGCTCTACTTAAGGATGTAAAGATCATAGGTCAATAAAGTAGGCATGACTAGCTGTGTTGTAGTAGAAGCTAAAAGAAGAATCTATGATACAAGATTGTGTCAAATGAGGGAACTGTGAACCAGAACTTCAAAGTTCTATTTGACTTGATAGATGAAAAAATAAGGGAGCTATGTTATATGATGAAATCAAAATTTCCCGATGGTGTTTCTTGAGCAAGGGGAACAAACAAAGCTAATGGATACACATAAGGCCTTATTGCATGATCATCTTAGTATCATGAGTGTTCCATAGAGATCACATCCTCAGAGTTCTTCAGTACTGATCAAGTCACCAGACGATGATTGGCAACAGTGCATCAATAAGAGGATCATGACTCAAGTAATTACAATATTACTTGAGTGAGGTATTGTATTCCTTCTTAATCCAAATCCTCTGAGTTACATCACTCGAGCAAGCATTGAAGTGAGGATCGAGTGATATTGGAGTATAATTGTTAAAATCCATGAATAGCATCATCATTTTCAAAACTTGATTCCTCATTAAATCTTTCGATTTTCACACTCAAAGGTTTCAATGGTTTTCTAAATTCATAAGAGTTTTTAAATGTATTTCTCATGATAAGTTTCAAGACCATGCATACATTAAGGGGGAGCTTCACATTCACATGTTATATCTTAAAAGATTATCTCCTTTATTTTTTTTAATTTCATTATAGTAGACTCATCTGCATACACCCTCAATTGATTAGTTTTGATGATGAGATACTTATACATTTTCTTTTCTTCATCATAATTTGCATATATTTTATAGAAAGGAAATTGTTAATACTTGATTGCACTAATCTTTCTCCTTGCAAGAATATTTTTAACTTATGACAGGAGAATTTGCTCTATGAGAAGGTCATTCATCAACACGATAAAAGAAGAATATATCAATCTTGAGGACATATGCTTTGATGATCAATCAAGGGAACTATATTGGCTGCAACATTCAAAGTAACAAATAACTATGCCAATACAAATTAAAGAAGCATTAAGCATACTGTGATGGAACAAAGAGTTCAACTCAGTGAGGAGTATCTTGAAGACAATATATATACTTCAGAGTTGCACCGAGAATGTGGCATAAACTAGACTTCATGGATCTATCATCAACTGGCCAAACTCAAATGAGCATTTCTAAACCCTCTCTCTCTCTTTATGTTTTATGAATACCTTGCATATATTTTATTATGAAAGCTTTATTGAAAATTTTTTTCATTTGCATCATATTCAAATTGCATTACTTTCAAAAATGGGAGAGAAAATTGTTTCATTTCTAATCTATTTTCATATTTACTTCTCTATGAAACTTTCTTCTTTATACTTCAAAATTTTTGCTAATGTCAAATAGGGGGGAGAAATGGAAAAATATGTTGCATTCAATTTGTCTATTCACATTCAAGCATATTTTTCTTTAAGGATTTATCATCATCAAAAAGGGGGAGAATGTTAGATATGATTAGTTTTGATGATGCCAAATATAGATGTCAAATATTAAGAGAGCAAAAGTTTGCAAAAATATACTTATATCTTATATTGACTAACTATTATATTTAATGTTGTATATCTTATAGATTAGTCAAAGAGATTAGAGAATGAAGAGCTTGAAGAATTAATGGGAATATCAAGAGTCAAGCTTCTAGAAGAAATACTGGATGTTTCTATGCTCATAAGGGAATTAAGAAGTTACTGTAGCAGTACTGTTTGGCACTGTAGCACTCTCACTGTAGCAATTGGCACTATTTGGCACTGTAGCATCGAGTGATTTTCAGAATGACTTGAGTGATTTTCAGAATCACTCGAGTGATTCTGAAAAAAATGAAATCACTCGAGTGATTCTCTAATTCACTCGAGTGATGTTCAGTGTTTCATACTCTGTTCTTCATCCAGCTGAGCAAGGTCTGGTCATTTGATCATATCTCTCTAAATACAACTCTGATTGAGACGAAACTAGTTGTATATGAAAATAGACTCCCAATGCGTCATTGTGACACCAGAAAAACATTAAAGGAGCTCATATGTTGGAGATATAATTGTTCGAATTTGGAATTCATATCAGCGTCACTTTCTAGAACATGTTTGGTATTTCGGCTATAACTCTCAAACCAATGATCCTATTGAGCTGAAACCAGTTCCATATGAAACTAGACTTCAAGAGCTTTCCATTGATATATAATAAAGAAATTTTGGAGCTATATTCGAAGAGTTATGCCATCTGTAATTTGACCCCTGTTTGCGGTCGAATTGGAAGTGGAGTTTTGAGTTCAAGTGATCTGAACAGAGAGCACCTGAGTGATTTTTGTAATCACTCGAGTGACCAGGAAGATCACTCGAGTGATCATTAATAATCACTCAAGTGAAATGCGTCAGAATGCATATCACTTCCAGTGGCGCAGAAATCACCGGAGGAATTTTTCACTGTTTGCAATTTCACTTCCAGTGATATGGAATTCACTCGAGTGATATGGGATTTTTCAGAATCACTTCCAGTGAATCAAAAATCACTGCAAGAAAAATTCACTGTTTGCAAAATCACTTCCAGTGATGCCAAAATCACTTGAGTGATTATGTTGTTTTCGTAGATCATTTCCAGTGGATGCTAAATCACTTCCGGTGAATTACACATTCTCTCAAATCACTTCCAGTGGATGCTGAATCACTTCCGGTGAATTACACATTCTCTTAAATCACTTCCAGTGGTTGCTGAATCACTTCTGGTGAATATTAAAATTCCTTAGATCACCTCCAGTGCCATAATTGATCGTTTCCAGAGATTACCAATATGCACCAGATCACTTCCAATGAACTAATATCCATTCAAGTGATCTTCTGTTTGTGAGATATAAGTGAATGAACTGATAATTCAAGTGATGTGTTGATTTTGATAAATCACTTTCAGGTTTGACAGAAACATGAAATCACTAGAGTAATATTGTGAGCCATCCGAGTGAAATGTTGTTTCATGAAAATCACCTTCAGTGAAGTAATGATGCACTCAAGTGAATTGACATCACAGCCAGAGAATTTACTGATAGATTGATCGATTCACTATTTTTATCAGAAACACCTCCAGAAGCTGTCTGAACATTCGAGTAAACTACTATCCTGAGAAAATCACTTCCAGTGCTAGTAATCTAGTGCACCTCCAGTGAAAGCCATCTCAGAATAAGAATCACTTCTAAATCAATAGAGATCACTGCCAGTCAAATATTATCTTCTGAAAATCACCTCCAGTGAAATCAAGTTTACTTCCAGTGATTCTTAAGTTTTCAGAAATCACTGCCAGTGAAGTTAAAATTCACCCGAGTGAAATATTGCTTCCGAGAAAACACTCCCAGTGAAATGTATAATCACTCGAGTGATATTTAAAATATTCTCTAACGGCTATTTTCTGTCAGCGCATTACATGCATTCCACTATAGTTCACATGGGAAGTAACTGACCAATATTTAACGATGACGAATCATGGGCAATATCAATATTTAACAGACGAGTCAACGAAATGTGCAAACAACTGAAGCATTTGTCAGAGCACGATCATGGGCAACGGTTAAAGAGAGCATAGTCAGATTCCAACGGAAAACACTGAAGTATCTGTCAGACACACGATGGGCTTTCAACGAAAAAATATTTGAATGCTCCAACGGCTCTCAACCTATCTTATATAAACCGAAGCATTCAAGAAGAAGAGATAGAGATTTACAGAGAAATACTACAGCGAACAGAAATGATGAAGTAACGAGTACCCAACTGCCAGCATGCTGCTGTCATGAATCTTTATCTCTCATACTCTCCGTTAATATCTGTTTTCATTGTCATGTACATTTGAGAGTTAATATTTGTATTGTACTTCAGTGAGTATCCTATCTACTCTGTGAGAGAGTCTGTGAATCCTTACAAATATACTTCTGTATTGAGCTCAAGGTAGAGGGACCTTGAGAGGGTTGATTACCTTACGGGAAAGTTGTAGAGAGAATTGCTAGTAGTACTTTCTACTCGTAAGACTTACAAGGTGCAAGCAGTAGAGAACATTGCTTCTCGTAAGACTTATAGTGGTGTAAGCAGGAGAGAACGTTGCTGCTCATAAGACTTGCACTGGTAAGCAAGAGAGAAAGGACTTTGGGATTGCCTTGCTCAACTTACCGTAAGAGGGTGTAAACCTTACAGTGAGTAAGGGGGAGTAACTTCGTAAGAGTTTTGTAGAGGCTTTTCTTGTGCCCGGTTAAACAAGAAGATAGTGGATTGGAAATCTCAGGAGGAGCATGGGGACTGGACGTAGGTCATCGTGGATTGGACCGAACCAGGATAAATCACAGTTTGCATATTCTCTTCCCTAAGCTTTTATATTTCCAGCATATATGATTTACATATCAGCTTATGTTTCTATACTTCCGCATGTATTGATTTGATAAGTTGCGAAAAGATTTTAAAAGATCATACTTTCTTATCACACACCCAATTCACCCCCCTCTTGGGTGTCAGCCAATTCTAACACTGACCCTTATGTTCAATGTTTGGGCCTTGAAAAATGACTATTTTTCTTTAGCTAGACCTAAGTTGGTCGTCTCGTTTAGGCCTTAGCTAGCTCTAGTTTTGAGAATGAGATGATGGGGTTAAGTAATTTTTTTAAAAAAATTGGTATCTACTATTTTAAAGTATTTTTTAGAAGTATCACTGTAATTTTACCCTCAATGTATTTTTTCCAGTAATTACAAGCACCCAAAATTAGGATCTTGATTTACTGATTTCTAAAAAAAATATTTTAGGGTACCGAGAGCACTAAAAATTACTTTACAAATATTTTAGGATGCTAATAGCTCCAAAAATTACTTTAGGGTAATACTGGAAAAATATTTGAGAGTGGGTGGAAATCAATAATATCAATATACTAAGTTTTAACTAGTCATTACTACTGAGAAAAATACATTAAGGGTAAAATTGACGTCAGTTGCAACATCCTAAATTTTGGGGCTAGAGGCTTGAGAATAAACCTAAATCTAAAGGACAACTAAGCCCTGGTTTAGTAAGTATTCCAAGTAAAGCATAATTTTATTCCCTACAATTCTTTACACTTTTAGTGGCATAAGGGGAATAAAATGGTGAATTGAAGAGCACAATAAGTGATAAAATAAGACAATTAGATGTCACACACAACATAATTATATTAGAAACACAAATTGTAACAAATTGAACTAGCTACCAGTGTGTTTCTTCATGTGGCAGTCTTTTTGTGTGACATTTTTCAATGGGACAATGATGTCCAAAAGTTATGAAACTTTCCATAATAAAATTAAACTAGTCATTTGGAGTTGTGCATAAAGAGATATCTATTTTTAAAGTTAGCCCAATGAAACTGGCAATCTTCAGTGGCAGTGTCTAAAAGCAATAATTCTGGGAATGTTAAGCTTCCAATTTATTAAATGATATATTTTTCCTTAAAACTAGACTTAATAATGGTTACATGCCTTTGGAACCACCGCAATTGAATATCTATACAATTAGATATGAATTTGTAAAGTTTGGTGAAAATTTTGCCTAGTTTTCCAGCAATTGTGAAAATGGAAAAAATGTAAGGGCAAAATGATTATTTGATCAATAAAGCAAGCAGCCATTTATTTTTCCCTTTAAATGGGATAAACATTGGCTGAAGTATGGAGCAAGAAAGGAAATATATGGTCATAGTTAATTTGAGAAAAGGAAAAAAAGAATGGACAAGTATTAGATTCCAAGAGATCAAATTATGACATAAGCAAATGAGATATTACAAAAGTCATAACTTTCTCTTTCTCCTCATTTCCCATTTCGGTCAATAAAAAGAGTATATATATATATATATATATATTGGCATATTTTCATGATTTTTGGATGTTGGTATACAAATTTGAAAATTTATGAAGTTCAAATGCAATATTGTTTGATCAGCCTCCTGTGAGGTAGTGATATTGTGCAATGTATTTCATGGTCCAAAATTTGTCCAAAAATTCTGAAACTTGGGATTAAATTAGACATATAGATATTTAATTGGGTTAGTAGAACACAATTTTTGAACAAGTATATTAAGAGATATGATTTTCCAAATTTGATCCCTATTTTTGGAATATAATCTGGAATAGGGGACGTTTGGTGAATTTTTAGGAAAATTATGATAACAATGGCTAGGGCTAATTATTTTTGCATTAAAATAAATTTAAATAGCTTCATATAGGCTTTGTAATTAATCAATTTTTAATTTTCTAGAATTAATTATGATTTTCCAAAGTTGACTGAAAATCTGCCAATTTCTTGAAAAATAGTGAAATTGCACTGTGCAAAGTGGTACTATGCAAAAATTGTTGAACTGTGATAGATAACCAACATAATGAGTCTAGAGTGAGTTATAAATAGCTAATAATTCAATTATCCTAAATTTGAAATCTTAAGATATATCGAAAGGGAAAGCCAGAGACAAAGCTGGACCGATTGACAAGCAAGGAAAGGGCACGTTCCAGGTAGTAACACTTTCTTTCATGCACTATGTGATTATCTATATGCATTGAGCATGTCATCTTTTGTAACATGAGCATAATGCCTATGACACATTAGCCTAGCTGTGATCTGGGATCCAGCGAAAGTACACGCGAACAAGCGGGGGATTCAAACTTGTTGTTTAACCTTGGATAGTGTATACACAACACGAGTTATCATCTTATACAACATAGTGCATGATATATGTTGGAAATTGTGCCCTAGGGGACAATCATTATATTTTGAACATTGCTATTCAATGAATTTATCTATTTAGTTATCACATTATTCACATGTTCACTGTCATAACTGTATCCTTTGATAAATCATAATGATTGTCCTAAATGTCTCTGGTTGGTCATCTATGCGGGAGCAAAGATGAAATAAGACTAGTATGATTTTGATAAGGCATGGAGATACAAGTCAAAGTCATAGGCACTTGTAGGAGTACAAGGTGTTGGATTGACCCGCTATGAGAAAGCTGTATGGATCAAGTCATAAGCTTATCTCATGTATAACCACGTCACTATAACCTTTGATCTTAGATCATCATGGATTCCTACATGAGAGTCGCTAAGCTTTGACCTAATCAAAATTCGCCTTTGATCAGGTGATGATAAAGGCTACAATCGGACTTAGTAGTTTTCATGTAAAGAAATGTGAATTGTCAAGATGGAATTTGTCCCTCACATTAGTAGAGAGATATTACTGGGCCCCTTGATAAATGAGTCTGAGAAATGTATGGACATACTATGATGGAAAGGAGTTTTCATTTCTATAGTCAGACTACTTAGGGATCGAGAAAGTAATGGTCAGGAATAGGAGGATGACATTTTCCATGCCTCATCCTTGACCGAAATATCGTGTGATAAAAGGGACGTGACATGGTTGTATGATAGGTTGCATTGTGTTAACGATCCCCATATAAATTAGGTAGTCGCAATGTCTTGCTAGAGGCCACTTACGACTTGTGGACTAGTACAGTTATTAGCCTACTGCCAACTTCGTATGGGCCTATAGTGTCGCACACAAGAATAGCCTAACACAAGCTATAATGTTCATATTCATTGAATCTAAGATGCGTCTAAGATTCAATGAATACAATGTTTAATCTAGGGTGGACGATATATACATGTTGTATAAATATTTATTTGATATGTGTGTATATATATTTACATTGGAAAAGAAAATTAATAATATTATATATATACATATATATATATTTTTGAAATACATAAATACATTTTTATATAATACATTTTATTTGATAATATATATTATATATGATAAATATTATATTATATATATATATAATATTATTTGATGATATATATTTTATATGATAATATTATATTATATGATAATATTATTACATTGTGAATATATATAGATATTATATGATAATATATCATATTTAATTTATAAAGATAAATTAAATCTAATTTTATTGGTTCTTTATTCTGATTAAATAAATAGGTTAAATTAAAACTGTTGGACATATTTAATTAAAAAATATTTATTTAATTAGTTTATCAAAACAATTAAGTCTTAATTGATATGATAAGCATTTTCAAAATTAATTAAGATTAATTTTAAAAATCCAATATCCATCATAAAATAGATGACATTGACTAGTTATAAAAGGTAAGAGTTAGGGTTTTCTACGGATGATGAAAAAATAGAGAGCCGCAAGAAAACTCTAGAAGGGCATTTGAGGCACTAGCACGCTGCTGATGTTGGGTCCTATTCGTGTGGATACTAGTAGAGGGAGCTGATCTGAGTAGTTGGCTTTTCAAGATAAAAAAAAGGCAAAACTTAAAAGATGAATTAGCCAACTTATTGATGTTGGGGATGGTTAATCTAGTACTCATGGAGTTTGATGCTCTTTGAAGAACAATTAGCTAACAAGTTGATGATGAGGAATTTGTTTCAGGAGCAACCAAGCATGGAGATTTGAGAGTTGGCCATGTGTTGATGACTGTGGGCATTCAAACAAACATGAACAAGGTACAACTCTTTTTAACTCGATTTAAATGCTGTTGATAGATCCGTAATTGGGATTGGTAAACTCTTACAATTTTAAAATTTTTTAATTCTTCCACTGTGTGCTTACCAATCCCAATAATATATTTATTTTCACGTTGTATATGATAGATTGCTAGTTACTACTGAGATTCTCTGAATCTTACCCTTTCCATAAATGTATTAAGTTTTCAGTAGCAGGCAGCGGCTCGAAGGGCAAATCGATAATTTCCAACAATGTAAGGTTCTTGACCAGTTCGAGAAATACGGTTAGTTATTTGAAGACCTTTTATTGTTTTTAAGGTCTGTATTATTTTGTACACCTCTATAGGGAATTTTTGTATGTAATCAAGCAATATTGTTTCACTAATATCAGTATATTTATGTTATTCTTATGTGCTCATTGAACTACGCAAATGCTACTCTTAGTAATATCAAAATGTAAGACAGGGTCTTACATCAGTCTTCTAAGACACAGACATAAGGTACAACTAAAAAAATATTTTAAGGAGTTAAAAGCACTAAAAATTATTTTAGAATACTATGTGTTACCTAAAAAAATATTTTAAAATATTAGATACTTCTAAAAAAATACTTCAAAATACTATATACCATTTTTTTCTTAAAAAAATTGCTTAACCCCATTATCTTATTCTCAAAACTGTACCCAAATGGTGTAGTTTTAAGAAAATGATTGTAGTGAACACAACTAGCAATGGAGAGAAGCCAGCTCCAATTCATTTAGGCAATTAGCACTTAATCACTTAGAGCGCATTTGGTTCAAAGAAAGGGCTAAAAAGGAATGAAATGGAAGGAAAATAATGGAAAGGAATGGAATGTATTTGTCACAGAGGTGTTTGGTTTGCACTGGAAAAGAAAATGGGTTAATAGGAAAATTTTTGTTTGATTTGAAAAAATGAGATAAGAAAATAAGTTAACAGACTATTTTGCCAATGGAATAAAATTATAATTTAAATGTCCATAGGGCCCATGTACCCCCACTCACCTTTTTATATCACATTCAAGGTCACATCAAGATGCTTTTATGTCTTAAGGCATTTTATCTCCCCACTTGAAAATTGTTTCTATTAATTTTGGTGGGAATACATTTTCAATTACATAGTTGAAAATTGGTGAGCCCAAAAAAATACTTTCCTACATGAAAATGTAACCAAACGCTGGCTGCCATTGAAAAATCTCAAATTTTCATTTTCCTCCCTCAATTTTACTCCAACCAAACAGGCTCTTAGAGCTAGCATTTCTCATTCTTACGCAAATGATTTTCTATCAGCATATCACATATTATCAATTTTCAAGTCTTGAATCTCTCTTTCTTATACAGTTAAGATTTGACCGTTTTGAGAAACTTCAGTGGAACTTTGCAAAATAATGCTCATTCATTACTTAAGTGTGTGTTTGTATTAGCTTTTGGAGAATAACTTTAACGATTTATGAGGTAAGTATGTGAGAGGAGTTTTGTCTCGATTTGTGGAAAGTAGTTTTATGAAACCATGGTTTGGGAGGTTAAATCTTTTTTCCAGTCATATATTGCATTATAGAACTAATGTTTGAGTACCTTCCTACTCCTCCAATTGCATGTTATCGACTTTTAGTGTGTAATTCTATCATTCTAATATATTGATCTTTCTATTAAAAAAAGGAATGTTTTGAAGTGGCTCCTCCTTGATTTTCCTAATAAGTTCTTCAATGTTTTGAAAAATGAAATAAAAATGCAAGAAACTCATTTTTGCCTCACTTATTGATATTATATATTGCCTCCTTGATTTTCCTAATAAGTCCCAAATTTTATTTACACTGTAATATTTCAAATTTTATTCACAAAAAAATCCTTATATATAGTGAATTTTAGTGCACTTGAAATAGCCAAAATGTTGGAAAAAGTGACTATATAAAATTTTAGCTAAATAAGACATAAAACATAATTTTTGTCTTCATAAGAGCCTAATATTGTAGCCCAAAATTAAAAAGGAAGAGTACAAATTTTGACCCAATAAATGATGAAAAATTCGGCCAAAACAAAAAGGGAAGAAGGAAGACACCACTTAGTACAAAAATTCAGGAAAATGTAAGGGTAAAATAGTCATTTGACTAGTAAAAATTAAAAGCCAATATTTTCCCCTTTAATTATGAAGAAGGATGGCTAAAGGAAGAATAAAAGGGAAAAATAAGATTTGGCCACCTTGCATGCCATATAGAAGGTTTTTTTGCCATATGGAAAAAGAAGAAGCTTAAAGCAAGACGTGTGTAAATATTTGGAATAAATTAATAATATTTTAAGGAGGTGGAAGAAGATAATTTAAGAAGCTATCTTCCTCTTTCAAAAGGACAAATTTCGGCCAAACTTGGAGGAAGAGAGAGAGAGTGAAGTTGAAGGAGACAAGAACAAGAAAAAAGAGCTAGAGAATTCAAGAAGGCAATAGGTCAGTTTAAGCTTGAATTTCACTTGTTCTTGCCTTCAATCTCTTTTAAACCCTCTATAATCTTCATATTCCTCTTGAAATCATGTAAAACAAGAAGAAAATCAAGGGAAAAGAGGAGGAGGTGTGCACGGTTTAGAGAGAGAAAGAAGTGGAAATCAAGGTGAGCTTGAAAACTTGCTTTCTCTTGTTAATTCATGATTGTTGGTGGTGGTTTATGTTAATTATTGGCTTGGTTTGTCATGAATTTTTGATTTAGGATGCATGGACCCTAAGGGGAGGTATTACCCAAATTTTGATTAATAATGTTTAATAGGTTTTTAAGTAGTTCAACAAGTTATTTTGTTGAATGAAAATTGAAAACTCCAATTTTCCAAGAATTATGTAATTTTTGGCTAGACTAGGTTCTTGGGTGTTTGAGCTGGAATTTAATGGATTCAATGATTCCATTATGTTTAGAATGAAAAATTGTGTAGGGAACATATGAAATATGAAGTATGAAGGCTTTAGAGTGTGAAATGACAATTTTGATCATAAAACCCCAACTCTATTGCTGCCAAGGGTAATTAGGGAAATGCAATGTGATTTGGTTAAAATTGAGGTAAAAAATGGATTCTACAAGTGAAATTGTATAGAAATAGTGTGGGTCATAATATTTGGAAAAGTATAATTATACTTGGTATAAAGGAAATTAACTGGATTTCCTAGGGACATTTTGGTAATTACGCGTTTTAGGTGGAGATAACCAACTATATGAGCTTTGGAATAAAGCATGAATGAGTAAAAACTCATTTATTATGAATTTGAAATTTTAGAATTTGATATTTGCCCGAGCCGGCCAAAGAGTAAAGGACTGATATTAGCCAGACAATCGATAATGATTCTATGTAGTAATTCTATCTTTTATATACTATGTGATTATTTATATGCATTGTAATTGCCATATTCTGATGTGGAATGTATATGATGGTAATTTCTAAAGCTGTAGTGTGGGAAATGTGACACCCTCATTTTCAACACCTCACAGGCTCTTAATTCCACAATATCAGAGTAAGCGAGTGATCATTTTAATAAACTGAAAGCCATTCTATTTATTTACACTAGAGCGATTCTCTTATTACAATAGAGCAGTTCTCTGCTTTAACAACGATCAATCATATAAATACATAGAATACAAATAGCAGTGCCCCGCACTACGGTCTTCTCTTCACTTCGCGTCTCCATATCTCCTCCATACATACTGTCATGCATCCTTCAACCTATCTAAAATGGTTGTTTAGGAGGAGTGAGATTCAAGAGAATCTCAGTAGCGAACAATACCACTATGCATGTAAATATATATGAATGCATGACATGCTTGCCTATACTATTTCATGCCAACATAATGACATGTTGCTCAATGTTATGACATATATATGGCCATTGCACAAATATAATAGAGCTTCAACCAATCATACATGTTCCACACAAACAGGCATAGCAGTCACATATTCAATTTAAGACATACATATCATACACATGCAGGAAATGTAAGTTCACTACTTGTCGAACTTCACGTCCGTCCTCAAACCATCGTCCTTGCTCCGGTTCATGCACGTCCATTAATCGAGTCCTATAATTCCCAAACATAGCATACATGAGTCACTACTCATCCTTATAACATTTTAGACTCGTATTAGTTGATAACTTAGCCTAATTATGCTAAATTACCAAAATGCCCCCGGAAGCCAGCCCAACTGTACTTTTAAAGAAATTATGACATGGGCCAATCCTACACAATTTCATGTGTATAATCCATTTATGACTTTATATTAGTTAAATTCACGCCTGAATGATGGAAATACCCTTGCCAGCCCTTATTTAAAGCTTAAAGGGTAATTTGGTCATTTCACACCCCAGGCCTTTTCTCACTTCATATTCAACATGAACCTTACACAATTTGCTCTTATGAACTCAATGAAATCATCTAATCAATGAAATTCCAACTCTTAGCTCACGCCCCATGCATGACAACCAATATAGAGTTCTCAAAAGAGTTATGTCGGTTCCTCCCTTTCTTTGTCTTAATATCTTCCTTTCTACTTCTACTTATATGATTAGCCTTTTAGACATCCATTGGAAATCGTTTCGGCCTCCAAAACACTGATAGAATAAGAGATAAACAATACCCTACTCTCATAATACTCATCCAAACGACATACCGAAATGGTAAAAAGGAAGCTTACGCTTACCTTTACACTTTTCTGAATTCGGTTCGGAATTCCGGTGACGCTCCTGGCGAGGAGATAGCACCAACCATCTCTAAATGAGAATCCAAAACCATAGAATTGAAGCTGGGGATAAGTAGAAGAATGTTTGTACTGGGTACTTGGAGAGAAGAAGCCATTTCGGTCGAGTTCTGACGAATTATCACTTTCTCTCTCTCTACCGTCTTCATTCTCGTTCTCTCCGTCTCATTCTTGTTCTCTCTGATTTCTTGTTTTGATCTGTTTCTCTTTCTCTTTCCTTTCTTAAACCGAGAATGAGAGATTAAAGGATGAAGAATAATGACTTTAATGAGTCATCCAAGTGGCCACACAACATTAGTCCACTTCTTAAACTTTCTTGCATGACAATCTCTTTTCATGCTTCTTCATCCATTAATATTAATGAGAGATAAGAGAGTATAATTTACTCTGAAATTATCCCATTACACCACCTCAAGTGGTCAACCGAAGCCTTAAGCTTCTCCACTTATTGACTTTGCTTGATAATAATTCACCCACTTGGGCTTATTAATTACCAAGTAGTCATTCCCTCCTTTTAATTCCCATTCACCTCAAATCATTGGGAATATTAGGGAAAACCATCATTTCTCATCTTTTGGAAAAATTACCATTTTGCCCTCTCCTTTTATTTCCTTTTTAAGATCCAAAGATATTAAGGAATTTTGGAAAAACATCATTCCTTACTTGGACATTTACTAAAGCAGGGTCTAGCAGTCCACTTAATCCAGGCTAAACCTCAAGCCTTTAATCCTAAAATTCAGGGTATTATAGGAAAAGCACAAGTACCACTAGGCCAGTTTAGACCTGGTCTAGGTAGGCTAATATGAAGCCTGTATGGCATAATTCCTTGCTGTGGTATGGGAAAATTAGAAGTACCACCCGAAAAGCACATGTACCATGAGGCTATAGGACCCAGCTATGGTAGTGTGACAAGTACGGATAGATTGGTGCCTGCTCCGGAATATTATTGTGATCACTGCTAGGCAAGTAGAGACAAACGACCATTTTGATTCGGACAAAATCATCATTTGATACTGGACATTGATTGACGGACATATGCACAACATTAATTTCTACTGCATTATATGTTGCATTGCATATTTATCTCTAGCATGTTACTACTGAGATTCGTTTGAATCTCATCCTTTCCATAAATAAAATTAATTCAATTAGAGAAAGCAGTTCGAAGGGCAAAGTGGTTGATACCGGCAACCGATGGTCCCGGTGTCGATCAAGACTTTAGTATTGGTTATCTTCCTATCTCATTATGTATTTTGAAGCTTATAAATTA
The DNA here is from genome assembly GCA_037074505.1 of Albizia julibrissin. Taxonomy (NCBI): domain Eukaryota; kingdom Viridiplantae; phylum Streptophyta; class Magnoliopsida; order Fabales; family Fabaceae; genus Albizia; species Albizia julibrissin. The sequence continues at coordinate 31,753,905 of CM073486.1, read as the reverse complement.
TGATGTACAGACCATGTGGGGATTTCCTGTAATGTAATCAAGTACTTTATATCAGTATGTTTATGCTATTTTTGTATGCCCACTAAATTACACATTAATACTCTGATAAATGTCAAAAGTTTGACACATACTGCAATAAAAAAATTATATATCCATTATTGGAAAAAAATTATAAAGCTAAACAATAAGATATCATAGATTAAACAAAGCTACAAACATTTGAGAATTAGGGTTTGAACAGTCTCACCTACTTGGTATTCTCCAATATCAAGTTATCCCCAGTCCCTTATCTACAAAATGATTGAAATAACAAGCATACATCAATCTTTGAAAGAAAATAAAACAATATGATATTATAGAGAGGTCAAATAAAGCTAGCTGTACAAACAAAACTATGTTTCCAACTAACAGCATCTATTATCTCAGATTTTCTCTCTGCGGGCAAGCCCGTAAATTGGTCTTAATATCATTTTTCATATCAAGCATTAGGGTTCTTGTAAGCTTGATTGGGATGACATTAAAGAAAAAGAGACATTGTAAAGTGTATCTCTCAGAAAATCTTAACTAGCATTATCTTCATCCACTATTTGACAGATTCCTTAATCTTAGGCCAGTATGTTAATTATCAAAAATCAACATTAGTTTGTAGTCCCTTAATCTCTCATAAGATGAAATGAGCCTTGTCCGAACTGGTTGAAATAAGATTCCATGCTCACTTAGGAAAGTATCTTGGTATATACATTGATGATCCAAGATTTGAGAAATGAAAGTATCTTGAAGTTATTGAAAAACTTGATAGACAACTTACTGGGTGGAAATGCAATCTTCTCTCTTAAGCTGGATGACTGGTATCAATCAACCATTCATTGTCATCTTTATTGGTTTATCCTTTCTCATGTACTAAATTATATTGTTATTTATGTCATGTCATAGCAACGAAGATGGAAAATTTCTTCTAGGGATACACTAAGAATTCATAAAGATCTCATCTTTTGGGATGGGAAGAACTACGTTTGCCTTGTGCTAATGGCGGTCTGCAAATTATTCAATTAGAGGCCTTTAATTATGCTCTGTTAGCTAAACATTTATTGCGCATTATACCTAATCACTCAACTCTACATAGTCAAATAATGTTACCAAAGTATTTGGATCCTAACTGACAATATTTTTTTAAACCTGCTTACAATAGTTTATCTTTATGGAGGCAAATGCTTAAAACTGACAACATCATTACTAACTGTAACACCTTACTTTTATACTATACAAAATAGTTCAAAATGTGACCTGATGCCATATGAGAGACCAGAAACAGTTCTCAATCCATTTGGGATCCCGACTTCACTATAGGGTTTAATCCTATAGTCAAGTGGGTTTTTGAAAGGTTTTTCAAAATATTTTAGTTGTGGTCTCATTTTCATTTTTCAAACTGGTTTACTGCATTCGGGTCTATTCCATTTGTTAATATCAGAGTACTTACTGAAGTTCTTAGCAGATATTTATATTAAATTCACTGCTAAAGGGTCCACTTGGTACGGTCGCACTGTTCTAGATAATCTACATTGATTACGTACAACCTTCCAGGTTTACAGTTGGTGTACTTGTCCAGTAAGAGTACTAATTTTATAAAATACCATTTGGTTTATATACAAATCCCAAAAGTAAGATAACCAACAGAAAATAAACTCAACGTCTTCATTTCGACCCGTTCGTGGCTATCTTCTTCCCGTGAGAACTACTTGCCCGTGCTGTAGGTTAGTTATTGGAAAAGGGGTGAGATTCAAAATAAATGCAATAGTAACAAATAACACTCATATAAAATGCATACAGAGAAATATGTCATATTAACTATTACATACCAAATCCATTCAATATTCATTCAACATTCAGAGATATGTTTATGCAACAAACAATTCTATTCAACGACTTATCGTCCCTTTCTATAGTACTAGGTATCCTATTGGGCCAAAGACATTCTCATTTGAATGCTTAATGGGCAATTATGCCATATTCATGTTTATAATTCAAGTATGTATAAATGGCAATAACATGCATGAAGCAAGATGCATAGAATATGAGGGAGAAGTTACTACCTTAGCTTTTCCAATGTTCTGTGATGTGTTACCAATTCCTTCATTGTCCCGGGTAGATATCAAATCCTATATATGAGAATTCATGAATTGGATGGGTTATTACTTATTCTAATAACTTTGTATAAGGTAAACTAAATTATTCTTAACTCATCCTTATGTTTATCCTTGGTTTTAACTTGTTGGTTATCATTAGAGTCATTTAGGTTGCCCTTGGAAGCTTAAACAAAAGCCTATAGGGTTGGGAAAGGCCATACCAATCATCACCTCTTGGAAAATATGAAATTTGGAAAAAATTGGGTCTTGGCTGTGGCTAAAAGTACCTGGTTGTGGCAAAAAATAAGTCAGAAACTTTTTGGCCGCGGCCAATAATCCCTTGATCGTTAACTGAAATTCTAAAAATCATAACTAATTCTAAAAACATCAAAATAAGGTGGTTCTAAGTTTTACGTGACCCTGATTAAGTCTACTTTCAATAAAAAATATTTACATTAGCTATGTATGCACCAATTAATACAGAATGTCCCCTTTCTTCTCACTGTACCAGAAAGTTCTAGTTTTAGATGACCCAAATTTGAAAATGTAGTACTCTCAGCACACAAATCCAATTGATTGTTATGACCCACAAAATTAAATTTTGAAAAGTATACTTTTATAATAGAAAGTTTCATAAAAGTTAGACATCATTTAACTAACAAAATACCCATTGCAAAAAAATTGTTTCCAAAAGGCTAATTACACAACATTTATTCTTTACTTTCAAAAATCCCCAATTCATATATAAGTATCTAAAAATCATGAATACTTGCATACCTACACAATTTTACTCTTTAAAGCCAATGGAATATCAAAATTAAAAAATTCCAATTCCTTCACCACGTCATGCATAGGGCAAAAGTTTGACATATAAACCAACAATTGCCAAACTTCCAATTTAAGCCTCAAATTAGTTTCATATGCCTTTTAAACATCATAAAATACCATGAATACAATCAAAACACCATGACTCTTCAAAACCCTAGCTTGGGTGAAACAAGGGTAAAATTTCACATGCCAAAATTCTCAGCCAACCAAGACAACCCATAGCTCAAAATGAAGCTAAAACTCGCCTCTTACTCCTTCTTAGGTTCTTTCTTTGGTTCTTCAACTTGTGCTTTTGCAAGGTTTCTCAAAACTCCTCCTCTTGAAATTCTAAAACCATAGAATTAAAGCTCTCATCAAGAGGAACAATGTTTAAGAATAATGTTTGAGACATAGAAGTGTTCTACTAGGCCAAAATCAATGAGGAAGCTCTTACCTTAACTTGATTCTTCCTTTTCTCTTTCTTCTTGAGGTTGGACTACTTGGAGGGCTTAGAGAGAGAGTATTTAATAAGTTTTAATTCACTTGGTTTCAGCTCCCATTACTTGGCCAAAACTCCACCAAGGAAAAGGAAAAAAAAGCCACGTGTCCTCTTCTTTTGGAGTCTTGAAAAGGTGAAGAGTTAATTAACCTAAGGTGGTTAGTTATTGGTCACCTTTTCTCTTTCCTTCCCTTTGCTTGCCTTGACTGAATTATAAGGAAAAGAAAGGGAGATTAAGATGTTATAATATTCTCTTGTGTCTTTCTTTTTGGAGTCAACTTTTCCTAAGTTGCAATTGTTGACCTTTCCTTCTTCCTTTTTTACTTGTTAGATGAATATAAGATGGTTTCAATTTGGATTCTCTCTCCCCTCCTAGTCTTGTATGTTTTAGGCATTCCAAAAGGAGGATATTATATTGACCAAGTTGCTCTTGCGATCTTGCCTTTTTGTCAATTTTTCAACTTAATCAAATGAAGACCATTTGACTAAGCTTCTTCTTTCTTCTTTACCCTTGATCTTGACAATTATAATTCATATGCCATTAATCTTTTTCTTTCTTTTATTTCTCTTTGTTTGTGAACTAATGATTTAGATAGCCTTGTTTCCTTACTAGTAGTGTCATTCCCCTTTTATTCTTGTGTTTCTATTATGTTTTGACTATTCCCGATTTTAGTCAAAAATTAAGTAATTTACCGATAGCTAATCGGGATTAAAATATTTGTACAATTTCTAGGGACAATTCTAAAATTAATTTCACTATCTATTTGTACACCTAGCCCTTGAGTATATTTTGTGATATTACAATTCTCCCCCTATTTAATAAATTTCATTCTCAAAATTTGTTACACATCTTGAGGCATAAACTCCGGGTAACGCCTCTTCAAGTCTTCTTCTGCTTCCCAAGTTGCTTCTCTTGGGGAGAGTCCGTTTCAGACCACTTTCACAAATGGAATACTTCAGCATCTGAACCATCTTTCTTGTCGATCAATGATTCATTCTGGCTCTACCATAAAAGTAGAATTCTCTTGCACGTCGATATCTTCGTATTCAATAATATGCTTAAGGTATGGTTAGTACTTCTTCAATTGTGAGACATGGAATACGTCATGGAGTCTAGTTAAATTTGGGGGTAGGGCTATTATATATGCCACTGGTCCAATTCTTACAAGTATTTCAAATGGACCGATGTAGCGCGGGCTAAGCTTCCTTCTTTTGATTGCTCTACCAATTCCTGTTACCAAAGATACTTTCAGAAATATATGATCACCAACTTCAAATTCTAGAGGTCTTCTCCTTTTATCAGCATAGCTTTTCTGTCTACTTTGTGTTGCTAGGAGACTCTTTCTTATAACCTTAATCTGTTCTATGGTCTGATCGACTAGATCTGGCCCATACTACCTTCTCTTAGATAATTCTATCCAGTAAAGGGGTGATTGGCACTTCCTCCTATACAGTGCTTCATATGGTGCCATCTAGATGCTTGTATGATAAGTGTTGTTGTAAGCAAATTCTGAGAGTGGAAGGAAATGATCCCAATTCCCCTTGAAGTCTAATACACACGCCCGTAACATATCTTCCAGCGTCTGTATGGTTCTTTCTAATTGTCCATCCATTTGGAGATGATAAGTTGTATTGAATCTTAACTTTGTGCTCAAAGCTTCATGTAGAGCTATCCAGAACCTAGAGATAAATCAAGGATTTCTATCAGAAATAATGCTCTTCGGCGTACCATAAATTCTAATTATCTCCCTTATGTAGATTTCTGCCAGCTTCTCAAGAGAATAACTAGCATTGATGGGAGAAAATGTGCAGACTTGGTAAGACTGTCGATAATTACCTAAATCGTATCATGGTTTTGGATTCTTAGTAACCCCACTACCAAATCCATAGTAACGCACTCCTACTTCTATTCAGGAATTTTTGGGCTTTGAAGAAGTCCTGGTGGTCATTGATGTTCGTTCTTCACTTTCTGACAAGACATCGAGCCACGTATTTGGTTACGTCACTCTTTAGTCTTGGCCACTAGTATTCAGACTTTAAATTTTGATACATTTTGACCACTTCTTGATGAAGTGTATATCTTCTCTTATGTACTTCATCTAGAATTTTCTGCCTTAGATTAGCCTATGGGATACATATATTCGCTTCTTATACCGGACAAATCCGTTAGGCAAAAGATCATGATCATGAGTTTTACCTCGTGTGATCAGATCTCAAATAGATGTGGCCTATTCATCTTTCATCTGAGCTTCTTCAATTTCTACTCTCAGATTGTTTTCTTCCTGGCTAACATTAAAGTTAGCAATGAAGACTTTATTAGACACATTCATATTCATGAATACTTGGTTTGACAAGTTCAAATCTCAAAATTCTTCTAGTAATTTCTGTTCTTGTATCATCATATACGCCACCTGCACTGCTTTTCTACTTAAAGCGTCTGCGACAACATTTGCTTTCCCTGGGTAATATTTAATCTCCAAGTTGTAATCTTTCAGCAACTCCATCCATCTACACTATCTCATATTCAATTCTTTCTGTTCATGAAGATACTTAAGACTCTTATGGTCGCAGCACAATTTTACAGTGGTACCATACAAGTAATGCCGCTATATTTTCAAAGCAAACATGATTGATGTAAGTTCTAGATCATGAGTAGGGTAATTCAATTAATGAGGCTTCAGCTGTCGAGAGGCATAAGCCATAACTCTGCCCTATTGTGTTAGGACACATCCCAATCTCTGTTTACTAGCATCACTATACACCACATAGGTTTCACTAGGGTTTGGGATAATCAATACCGCTGCTGATGTTAGCCTCTCCCTCAGCTGCATGAAGCCCTTCTCACATTTCTCATCCTATACAAATAATTGGTTCTTTCTTGTGAGCTTTGTCAATGGTAAGGCAATTCAAGAAAAATTTGGTATGAACCTATGGTAGTAACCGGTAAGACCCAGAAAATTGAGTATTTCTGCTACAGTTACTGGCCTCTTCTATTTCAATACTGCTTCTACTTTACTGGGATCTATAGAAACCCCTTCTTGTGAGATAACATGGCTCAGAAATTTGACCTCTATAAGCCAAAACTCACATTTACTTAGTTTGGCGTAGAGTTGCTTTTCTCTCAGAATATTCAGTACTATTCTTAGATGATTTTCATGCTCTTCTTTGTTCTTCGAATATATCAGGATGTTGTCGATGAATACTATTACAAACTGATCTAGGTATTGATGAAAGATCCAATTCATGTAGTCTATAAACATGGCAGGTGCGTTGGTTAAACCAAATGGCATCACCAAGAATTCATAGTGCCTATATATGGTTCTAAAGGTTGTTTTTGAAACATCCTTTACTTTAACTCATAGCTAATGATAGCCTGATCTCAGATCAATTTTGAAGAATATACTAGAACTAGATAACTGATCAAGTAGATTATGAATCCTGGGGAGTGGATATTTGTTCTTGACGGTCACCTTATTCAGCTCTCGGTAATCGATGTATAACCGTAGGCTTCCGTCCTTCTTCTTAACAAATAATACTGGATCTCCCTATGGTGAAACAATGAGTGGTCGTATGAACCCTTTCTCCAGTAGTTCTTCTATTTGCTTCTTTAATTCTACCATTTCTTTTAGTGCCATTTGGTAAGGTGCTTTAGAAATAAATCCAGCTCCTATCACAACTTCAATAGCAAATTTGACTTCACGTTCTGGAGGCATCCACTAATGTCTTATGGAAATACCTCAGGAAATTCATTTACTACTAGTATGTTCTCAAGTGTTATTTCCACTTCTGTCTATGCAGAGAAAAATACCATGTATCCTTGGCATCCCTTTTCCAGACATTTCTCAGCTTCAGCTACTGAGAGGATATACAAGCCTCCTATTACCATAGTCTAACAACACATTGTTTACCGTCAGCCAATTCAAACCCAATATGACTTCGAGATTATGAAGTGGTAGGAAAATCAAATCTACCGTAGACTCATGTTGCATAACATTTACAAAACAATTCAAATGTACGTCAGTAGTAACTGTCTTGCCACCGATAGGAGTTGAGACAATAATATCATATGGCAGTTTATGGGTACTCAGTCTTAAGCTTCTAGCATAATCACATGTATTAAAAGAATGACTAGCACTTGAGTCAAACAATGCTTGTAAAGTATTACCATAGAGGAGGATAGTACCTTGGATCATTTCTGGGGACTTTCGATCCTCCTCATGGATCATTAGCAAAAATTATACCTTGATTTTGGGGTCTGGGCTTAGCTACTCGTTATGGACAATCTTTGATAAAGTGTCCAGGCTTCTTACAAGCATGAAAAATCGGTTGCCCATCGCATGACCTACCAAGATGTGTCTTACAACATTGAGAACTGGGTCGCGGTGTTTGGGGGCTTTGGTAGCCTTTCTTATCCAATTTGGAGGATTTCTTGTTGTCTTCTCGGGGCTTGAACCCTTGCCATTTCCTCTTTTGGGAGGAGTTTCCTCGACTGGATTCACCATGGCTATTGGTATTCTTAGTCAAATGTAGGTTTTTCAGATTATTCTCAGTGATATGACATTCTTCTACTACCTGATTGAATTCGTTGAATTGTCGTGAGACCAACCTGTCCTTGATCTCAAACTTTAATCCCCTTATCAGCATATCAGAACTCCATCCCTCATAATTTTGGTTTCTCACGTAGGGAGAATATGTAGATAGACGAATGAATCAAGCCAAATAGTCATCAAAGGTCTCATCACTGCCCTGTTGAATTGCTAAGAACTCTGATTCCTTAGCAATCATGACTGACCGAGGGAAATACTTCTCATTAAACTTTTCTTGGAACACTTCCTAAGTGACAGGAATGTTTTGAGCCTGTAAAATCATTTATGTGTTCTTCCACCATCTATCTGCATCCCCTTGCAACATATATATTGCCATTGGCGTCTTTTTATTAGTAGGGTACTCCAGTACTTGGAAGATGTTTTCCAACCTCAGCATCTAATTCTCAGCATCTTCTGGGTTAAACCTTCCCTTGAATACCAAAAGCTGGTGTTTATTGAGTTCAGTGATCTAATACTGTAGTGTCTCTCTAGCAGGTGATATCTAGTTATTCTGAGGTACATGAGGCTGGCCTTCAGGCTGTGGCTATTCTTCATTCGATTCATTTTCTTCATTTTTGCTTTCATCTTGATTACTGTCTTTGGTTTCAGAATGTACCCTGTCTTCATTTTATTTGGCCTTTACCTCCTGAAGCTCTTCCCAAAGTTCCAGTATCATAGTCTGTTGTTCTGTCAACATGCCTAGCACTTGTTACATAAAATTAGGTGAGTTCTAAGGTACTCCATCTCCCATCTCCCATCTTAACCTCCGGGATCACCGGTCTATTTCTCGGGTGAACCATTATTTCTTTTCAATATCATAGAGAAAAGATCGTACCATTAATGTCGTATTGTTATGTATATGTGTGTGTGTGTGTGTGTGTTCCTCATACCTAAGAATCCATGTCAAGGAAGGAACATGCATATATGAGTTCGAACAATTATATACATAACAACAATAGCTTTACATTTACATCCACAGCTCAGAATTAGGGTAGGGTCGTAAGCCAGCTTAGTCTCTGGAGCTCTAGAGCTAGTCATGGAGCCGGTATCATGTATTACTTTCCCCTTTCTAGGTTACTATATATGGGTCAGTATACCTACTTAACAGTACTTCTAACTTAAAGCCAGAAACTTCTGCTCTGATACCAAAAATATAACACCTTACTTTTATACCGTATAAAACAATTCAAAATGTGACCTGATGCCATAGAAGAGACTAAAAATAGTTCTTAATCCATTTGGGATCCCGACTTCACTACAGGGTTCAATCTTATAGTTAAGTGGGTTTTCGAAAGGTTTTTCAAAACATTTTAGTTGTGGTCTCATTTTCATTTTTCAAATTGGTTTAATTCATTCGGGTTTGTTTCCATTTGTTAATATCATAGTACTAACTGAAGTTCTTAGTAGATATTCATATTAAATTCACTGCTAAAGGGTCCACCTGGTACGGTCACCCTGTTCTAGATAATCTACATTGATTACGTACAAATTTCCAGGTTTACAGTTGGTGTACTTTTCCACAAAGAGTACTAATTTTACAAAATACCATTCGGTTTATATACAAATCTCAAAAGTAAGATAACCAACAGAAAATAAACTCCACACCTTTATTTCTACTTGTCTATGGCTACCTTCTTCCCGTGAGAACTACTTGCCCGTGCTGTAGGTTAGTTATTGGAAAAGGGGTGAGATAATTCAAAATAATCTCAGTAGTAACAAATAACACTCATATAAAATGCATACAGAGAAAAATGTCATATTAACTAATAAGTAAAATATCTGCACATTTATTTTCCCTTATATGAAGCTTTTTTAGATGACATTTAACCTTAATGTAATGAATTTCGGTGTAATTGATAAATAAATAATGATTTGACATAAAATAGAATTCACTGGAAAATACTAAATTTTGACCCTATTTTAGTTTTTAGGCAATATCTAGAGTTCTAGATGTCTAATTAGAACATTATTTATATGGATAAAAATCTAATAAACATTCCTACAACTTTTATGTTGAGGCAAAAACCCAGTTCTATCCTTAAGATCTTCGAATTTTTCTTAGAAGTTGAGCACGTGATTTTGTCTAGGTCTGGCCTTTGTCCACTAATTTGACCATAACTCGAGCTACAAATGTTGAAATGAGGAGATTTGACATGCATTTTCAAGATAAGATCCAGATCTACAACTTTCATGAAGACAACAAAGTGATATTTCAACATTTTAATTGCCAAATGTTAGCTGCAATCAAGGAGCAAGGTGGTCACAAAGTCAATATTGGTGGCTTAGAGTCAAGATTCTTACCTAACATGTGGAAATTATTACACCCAATTCATCTATAAATAGAGGAGTGGAAGGCACAAGGGAGGAAAACATCTTAGAGTTTAATTTCATGTATTTTATTGTTCTTACATACCTCTTTCATGGAAGGTTTAGGTAGTCATCCTTTATGGATGGTATAGGTTGCCTCCTACATGGAAGGTTTTACCTCCTATATGGAAGGCTAGATTTTTCTATTTTCATGCATCTTGTAGTTGTATCTTTATGTTTTAGAATTTAATAATAATGGTTTCTGCAATATTTATGAAGTTTTCAATTTATTTTGGTTTTATTTTTAATTTCATCATGAGCTAAATTTTCATTTTCCTAGAGTGATGACGTAGCTTACTAATGACGGATTGAATCTTAACTTATTAAATCTAGTTCTAGTTTTTCCTTTATGATTGAGTTTTTATTATTGTTCTTAATGCTTTCAATTGATTGACCACCTTTTAGATGATTTTAATATGTATGTTGAGACTAGAAGGAAATACATGTGTATGGATCCTATAATTAAATCCATAATTTGCATATGAAATAGGAATATATTCCTATGGGTTGTGTAGTCTTAAATGAGTTCCATAAATCTTAATGCATGATTGATTGCTTAAATTCATATAGGATATATTGGGTTAGCAATTAATGATAGAATTACCTGACCTTGGAAGAGGCTAGTAATTAAATTAGGGAAACTTGACTATCAATCATGTGGAATAAATTAGACTAGAATAGATAGGTGATTCAATCCAAAATTTGTTAAGTGAAATCTAATTCCTAGGGCATTTTTCTTATATTTGTCTTCACATTAATTGCATTCACATTTAATTATTTTTATCTTGTATTCACAATCACAAACTAATCGATCAGCTAAATAGTATTAAGATTATCAATTTTGATACTTAGTGATCAATCCTTGTAGGAACGGTACTCTACTCACCTCTATATTACTTGTTTACGACAATGTATACTTGCACTTCTAAATACACCATCCTACACTCATAACATTAACCACTACATACAAAATCCATTCAATATTCATTCAACATTCAGAGATATGTTTATGAAACAAACAATTCTATTGAAGGACTTGTCGTCCCTTTCTACAGCGCTGGGTATCCTATTGGACCAAAGCCCTTCTCATCTGAATGCTTAATAGGCAATTCTGCCCTATTCATGTTCACAATTCAAGTATGTAAAAATGGCAATAACATGCATGAAGTAGGATACATAGAATATGAGGTAGAAGTTACTCCCTTAGCTTTTCCAATGTTCTGTGATGTGTTACCAGTTCCTTGTTTGTCCCGAGCATATATCAAATCCTATATATGGGAATTCATGAATTTGACGGGTTATTACTTATTCCAATAACTTTTTATAAGGTAAACTAAATTATTCTTAACTCATCCCTATATTTATCCTTGGTTTTAACTTGTTGGTTATCATTAGAGTCATTTAGGTAGCCATTGGAAGCTTAAATAAAGGCCTATAGGGTTAGGAAAGGCCACACCAATCATCACCTTTTAGAAAATATGAAATTTGAGAAAAATTGGGTCTTAGCCGCGGTCAAAAGTACTTGGCGGCGGCCAAACACAGGTCAGAAACTTTGTGGCCAAGAATGCCCTGATCCTTGACCGAAATTCTAAAAATCATAGCTAATTCTACAAAAATCCAAATAAGGTGGTTCTAAGTTCTAAGTGACTCGGATTAAGTCTACTTTCAAGAGCACCAATTAATATAGAATTTCCCTTTTCTTCTCACTGTATCAGAAAGTTCCAGCTTTAGATGACCCAAATTTAAAAATGTAGTACTCTCAGCACACAAATTCAATTGACCATTATGACCCATCAAATTAAAGCTTGACTAGTCTACTTTTCGAATGGAAAGTTTCATAAAATTTGGACATGATTTGACTAACGAAATACCCATTGCAACAAAACTATTTCCAGAATGAAGATTACACAACATTTATTCTTTACTTTCAAAAATCCCCAAATCATATATAAGTATCTAAAAATCATGAATACTTGCATACCTACACAATTTTACTCTTTAAAGCCAATGGAATATCAAAATTATAAAATTCCAATTCCTTCACCACGTCATGCATAGGGCAAAAGTTTGACATATAAACCAACAATTGCCAAACTTCCAGTTTAAGCCTCAAACTAGTTTTATATGCCTTCTAAACATCATAAAATACCATGAATGCAATCAAAACACCATGAATCTTCAAAACCCTAGCTTAGGCAAAATTAGGGTAAAATTTCTCATACCAAAATTCTCAGCCAACCAAGACAAGCCATAGCTCAAAATGAAGCTAAAACTTACCTCTTACTCTTTCTTAGGTTCTTTCTTTGGTTCTTCAACTTTTGCTTTTGTAAGGTTTCAAAAAACACCTCCTATTGAAATTCTAAAACCATAGAATTGAAGCTGTCATCAAGAGGAAGAATGTTTAAGAAGAATGTTTGAGCCACAGAAGTGTTCTACTAGGTCAAAATCAAGGAGGAAGCTCTTACCTTAACTTGATTCTTCCTTCTCTCTTTCTTCTTGAGGTTCGATAACTTGGAGGGCTTGGGGAGAGAGTGTTTAATGAGTTTTATTTACTTGGTTTTAGCTTCCATTACTTGGCCGAAACTTCACTAAGGAAAAGGAAAAAAAACCATGTGTCTTCTTCTTGTAGAGTCTTGAAAAGGTGAAGAGTTAGTTAACTTATGGTGGTTAGTTGTTGGTCACCTTTTCTCTTTCCTTCCCTTTGCTTGATTTGACCAAATTATAAGGAAAATAAAGGGAGATTAAGATGTTATAATATTCTCTTGTGTCTTTCTTTTTGGAGTCAACTTTTCCTAAGTTGCAATTGTTGACTTTTCCTTCTTCGTTTTTGACTTGTTACATGAATATAAGATGGTTTCAATTTAGATTCTCTCTCTCCTCCTAGTCTTGTACGTTTTAGGCATTCCAAAAGGAGAATATTATATTGACCAAGTGGCTCTTTTGATCTTGCCTTTTGGTCAATTTTTCAACTTAATCAAATGAAGACTATTTGACTAAGCTTCTTCTTTCTTTTTTAACCTTGATCTTGGCAATTATAATTCATATGCCATTAATCTTTTTTTCTTTTATTTCTCTTTGTTTGTACACTAATGATTTAGATAGCCTTGTTTTCTTACTAGTAGTATCATTCCCCTTTTATTCTTGTGTTTCTATTATGTTTTGACTATTCCTGATTTTAGTCAAAAATTAAGTAATTTACCGATAGCTAATCGGGACTAAAATCATTGTACAATTTCTAGTGACATTTCTATCATTAATTTCATTGTCTATTTGTACACTTAGCCCTTGAGTATATTTTGGGATATTACACTAACCATCTTACCTAGTAGGTAGGTGAGGGATCCTCTATTTCTTTAAGTAGTCAGCTTTGGTGGCCTTTGTAGTAGTCTGGTTTGGCATTCCCTGATCTTAGAGTGTCATACCTTATATTGTTCTCTTTTGGAAAATGGAATTTTTCTCTTTTGTTCTCTCTCTACCCTAGGCAAGTGGTGTACAACAGTTTGTAAGATACCATGTTCCCATTTCTGAGATTCCTGATAGTGTTGGATGGTCAGGTAATAGTATAGGTAATTATACTATCAAATCTGGGTATCTATTTGTTCAATCCACTAATGGGATTTGAAGTCAAGTATAATGTGAGGTATGTGAATTTATTTAGAAATCCTTGCTACCTCCACTACTTTAGTTATTGCTATGGAAAATTGTTCGATGTATCTTATCAACAACTCAATTTATTAAAGCCTGTCATTTAGTCTCTTCAGTATTTTTATGGATGTGATAATGAGTCTTTTGAACATCTATTTTTCTATATTGTCATTTTTCCAGAGCTTGTTGGTTTAGAAGTATTGTAGGTTTTTGAATTGATAACTACACTAATATGGAGCTTCAATAGTAGATAATGATATGGTTGATCAACCATAGGGATCCTACTAATTTTATGACATATTTGCCTTTTCAACTACTAGAATCCTTATGGTTTTCTCAAAATAAATTTTTTCATGTAGGAATGAGACTTTTTCCTCAACAAGTGATTACAGAGGCATAAATTAGAGCAAAATTTTTCACATCTTCGTCCATACATCAGAAACATCAACTTCTTCACATAGAAGACAACTAAGTACCCTTTACTGACAATGGCCATTACAATATGAGCACTTACAACTCCTTTGTTCAATGGGATGTGATCTTTACCATCAGGAATCCAAAGATAGGTCCCGCAGTCTAATCATCAAGATATATTTTGACCATCACACTATTCATAAATAGACATTTACTCCATCACTTTGACTAAGCGTTTTACACTTACAACTATAATATTTATGGGATGCCTTGGCCTTCATACTCAACCAGTATAGTCTCTACTGCCCCATTTGACTATTGTTCCCATTCACTATAAGCTTCTTAGGAGTTCCCATATAAAAATTATTACTAGAACTTGCATCGTTCCTTGACACCTTTCTTATCTTTTACAGGATATATATGTATATCGTTAAGACATTTTGTAACATATACATTCTCATCATGAATGCATAGTTATATTTTACTAAAAAAAAGACAGAGGCACAAATGTAGACAATTTCAGGAAACACCTTCCTAAAAAGAAAAATTACAAAAAACAAGAAACTCATTTGCTTCGTACACTTTTGTTTCATCTCATATGATTTGACATAAAATCTATAATATATTGTTGGGGCAACAAGTTCTAAATAATTAATCTATTAAGCACCAATCAAATAGCGTATCCATTATTAAAGTAAAAAAAGATAGAAACAAAAACTGAACAATAAGATATTATAAATGGGAAAAATAACCCTACAAACATCTGTCAATTCTTAATTCTAGATAACATCTCAAAGGACCAACTGTCAAGATTTCATTACACCAAAAGTGCTTAAACAAGATGTATGTATAGTGTAATATTTTAGACAGCAAATCAGATCTCTTCAATAGGGTTATTGCCTAGTCGTACTATGCTTTCAACATAATTGAAATTATCAGTTAGGAATATTCTTCCTTAAGAAAAACCTTACAATCATTCTTGGTGAGATTTAATAGATTTAGAATAGTTGTTTTTTTGCGTCGAGGCCTTCCAGAGACATTGCAGACAACTTGACTTCACCAAATAGTAATGGGAGATAAAGAGCATGTATAAGCATTACTTTTATATTTCTTAGTTTAATTACACATCTCCTTAAATGCATCTATATCCTCATCCATTACCCACAAATCAATAGAAGAATATTTAGAATCTTCAATTGTATTACAGACCAGAAAATCAAGTTTGTCCTCATACAAAGGAGGCCAGGGATTGAAAGAGGGTTAAAGTAGGCATTGGTATTGTTGCAAACACTTCAATTGCTATGTCAAATGACACTATCACACGAGTATCATAATCTCCATCTTGACCTTTCACAAACCCAGGCTAATAGATAACTCTATTAGCAGACATAGTTTCATACTAAAAATTATACCCTTTATGCTCTCAAATTCAATTTCCAATGTCAATCATCCTCTTTTAATTAACCAAAAGCCTGGAAGTTTAATAGAAATCATCCTATAGACCAAGTTATAGGCCATGTTGAAGAAGGAGTAAAAACTAAAAAAAGTATTTTGAATGAAGTAAGTTTTTCAGCTTTTATTTTTGAATTAGAACCCTCCAGTATTGATGAAGCCCTAACAGATAATAATTGGGTTATAACAATGTAGGAATAACTTAATCAATTTAAGAGAAATCAAGTGTGAGACTTAGTACCTCAGCCTAAGGATCACACGTTCATTGGCACTAAATGGGTATTTAAGAACAAACTTGATGAATCAACAATAATTGTAAAAAACAAGGCAAGATTGGTAGCCAAAGGCTATAATCAAAAAGAAGGAATTGATTATGATGACACGTATGCTTCAGTGGCTAGATTGGAAGCTATACGTGTACTCTTAGCTTTTGCATACATCAAAGGATTTAAACTCTATCAAATAGATGTAAAAAAGTGATTTTCTTAATGGTCATATAATGGAGGAATTTTATGTCGAACAACCTCCTGGTTTCAAAGATTTTTCTAAACTAGATCATGTATATAGGCTAAGAAAATCTCTTTATGGTCTTAAGCAAGCTCCAAGAGCTTGGTATGAAAAGTTAAACAATTTTCTCATTAATTATGGATTTGACAGAGGAAAGGTAAACACAACTTTGTTTATAAAATGAAAGGAAAAATGATTTATTAATTGTACAAATATATGTTGATGATATTATTTTTGGATCTAATAACGATTATTTGTGCAAGAAATTTTCTGACCTCATGAAAGAAAAATTTGAGAAGTCTATGATGAGAGAGTTGACATTCTTTCTAGGTTTGCAAATCAAACAAAGAAAAAATAGAATATTCATCTCTTAAACTAAATATCTCAAAGAACTACTCAAGAAGTATGGAATGGATGAAGCCAACGGAGTTGACACTCCCATATGCATAAAAACTTTACTGGATGCAGACGAAAAAGGACATAAATTCAATATAACAAAGTATAGAGGAATGATTGGGTCATTGCTTTATCTCACTACGAGCAGACAAAATATTCAATTTAGTGTCAGTATGTGTGCTTGATTCCAATCATGTCCCAAGGTATCTCATTCTGAAAAGGTAAAAAGAATCTTCAGATACCTTGTTAACACAGTTTAACTGGCGATATGGTATCCTAAAGGAGGTAATGAATATCTGACTACCTTTGCAAACTTAGATCATGGTGGTTACAAGACAGATAGGAAAAGTACAAGTGGTTAATGTCAATTTTTGGGAAGAGCGGTTGTCTCTTGGTATAGCAAGAAATAAACTATGCTTTGTCATTATCATCAATAGAAGTTGAATACATAGCAGTATCAAGTTGTTGTGCTCTAGTGCTATTATTGAAGCAGTAGTTACAAGATCTTGGCATTTTCCTTAGAGAAATTCCAATCTATTATGACAATACCAGCATCATTAGATTGTCACTTCCTCTGCTCCTACTTCATCTCATATCCCTGACATGGCTACCATCTCCACCACCATCCCTACCATTACTACCATCCCAATAGCTACCGTACCTATTGTGAAGCTTGTAATTACTCTTGCTTCTCCTACTTCCACTGTGCAGGGCCATCATTCTTCCTCTAGCTCTGAAGAGGCCATCTTTATTGAACTTGAACCTGAACCTACCTTCACTCCTTAGGCTTACTCCACTTCATCCTCTAATACTACCTCTCCCAACTTTGATCTTATGACTACTTTACTTTCTACACTCCTCTACCCTCTACTTTCACTTTCCCTTCCCTTTTTCCTGATGACAAAGTGGGAGAAGAGTAGTATTTAGTCACTGATATATTATGATTATGCTTGTGAAGCTTATGACCATGTTATGTTCAAGTTCTATTTTATTTATGCTATGTTCTACTATTTCTCATGAAACTAACTTAAACTATCTGATGTATTTACTTATTTCATAAGTTATTTGTATTTTGTACTAATGTGTATTCTCTGTTGTCTCCAAATCATTTTTCAAACATATTAAAGCTCCTGAACATATTCAAGTTTTTTCATCATAAAAAAGGGGGTGAATGTTATTTCTCAAATTATGTTTTGATGATCACAAACCTTGATAGTCAATAAGGACTTGATGATTCAAGTCACTTAAGTGAGTTTCTAGGCACTTGAGTGAAGGAACTATTTTTGAATCAAAAATTGAATAAGAAAATTTACTCACTTTCAGTAATATGAGATTGTCACTTGAGTTACAGGTAATGCATTTGAGTGATTATCCTAACATTTAGTGATTTTACAAGTCACTAGTTGAAAAACTGAGAAGTAATGCAAAATGTAAAGGACGGCCCTACCCTCACTGGGCATTGGTGGTCCGAACCAACCCCCACCCTCACTGGGTACTAAGCTGGCCAGGTACTGTCCTACCCCATAGGGATTTCTCTCAACTTCCACCCCAAAGGGCTTAGAAGAGAACGCCTCCCCAGGGATTCGAGGTCGTGACCTAAGGCTTAAGTCACGCCTAAAGAGCTCTCTGGTAACCATTTAAGTTACTACTTGGTCGCTTCCCTTAAGTGATAACCAATTGCTTCCCTAAGCTCGGGTAGGTCTTAGACTCCGGACAGCCATCAAGTCCTATAATTTGAATTATGGATGACGAGTTATTACTTAATCCATTCCTTTTTTGTATAATGTAAGCTTAATTCTTAATTTAGCTTGTTAGTTGTTATTTGAGTCACTTAGGCTAGCCCTTAGAAGTCCTAACAAAGGCATATAAGGTTAGGAAAGACCATACCAATTAATACCTCTTGGAAAATTTAAAATAGGGAAAAATTAGGGCCTTGGTCGTGGCTAAGAACCTGGCCATCCAGATTTTCCTTTCCTGATTCTTGGATGAAATTTTAAAAATCATAACTAAATCTAAAAAAATCCAAATGAGGTGGTTCTAAGTGCTACATGACCTTATTTAAGTATAGTATTAGGGAAAAATATAGCCATAAGCTAAATATACACACATAGGTATAAAGTTTCCTTTTATTAGACACTATTCCAAAATTACCAATTTTTCATGACCAAACTTTAAAAATATAGAACTTCCAGCATACAAATCCAATTGACCATTATGACCTATAAAATAAAGCTTGGTAAGTATAATTTTAAAATGGAAAGTTTCATAAGATTTTGACATTATTTAATCACTCAAAAACACCACACAAAATGACTGCCATGCAGGAACCTTAACAAGGCAGAAATTTATAAAGTTATAACTTGTGTCTATATGATCTAAAATTCATAACCAAGGCTATTTCCACACAATTTTTTTGTGTAGAACACAATTGGATGATCAAAATCATCAAAATTCCAAAGTTTCAGCCTCTGACCCAACAGAACCATTAATCAACCAAAATTACAAAATATAATTTTATTCAACAACTTGATCCAATATCATTATAAATCATAATCTAACCATCAATACATGATTACACCTTAATTAAACCTTAAAAATACCCCTTGGATGAAAATTAATAGTACCACACCCCAACAAAAAATCATCCAAAAAACAAACCAATCTGTTCAAAAGGAAGCTTACGCTTACATTTACGAACCACCTGTTAGACCTGACTGACACCTAAGAGGGGGTGGATTGGGTGTACGATAATAAAGTATAATATTTTAAAATCTTTTCACAGCTTATCAAATTAATATATATGGAAGTATAAAATCATCAGCAGCTATGTAAATCTTATATGATGGAAATGTAAAAGCTTGGAGAAGAGAATATGAAACTGTAATTTATCCTAGTTCGATCCAAACCACGATGACCTACGTCCAATCCCCAGGCTCTTCTTGAGATTTCCAATCTACTATCTTCTTTTTTGACCAGGCACAAGAAAAGCCGTTATAACCCATAAGTTTGACCGGGCAATTGTGTAGCTTACATAGAGTTACTCTCCCTCACACACTGTAAGGTTCACTCCCTTTTACGATAAGTCTTACAAGTAGAGCACTATTCCATATAGCTTCCCCGTAAGGTAATCAACCCTCTCAAGGTCCCTCTACTTTGAGTTCAATACAGAAGTATATATGATGTGTTTGCAGACTCTCTCACAGAGTAGATAAATACTCACTGAAGTACAATACAAATATTTACTCTCAAATGTACATGATAAGCAAAATAGATATTTACAGAGAGTGTGAGAGATGAAGATTTATGACAGCAGCATGTTGGTACAGTTGGGTTCTCGTCTCTCTATCAGTTTGTTTCTGTCGCATCACTACCTTTGGCTTTGAATCTTTTCATATATATATGGATGAGTTATGGAAGATGACCGTTGCAACATCTGTTCATTAAAGTCTGTTGATTTATTTAACCGTTGAGTATATTTGGATATTTGCCCATTAAAAGCTGATCATGCTTCTGACAGATAACTTATACCGTTGCTTTCTATTTTCACGTTCTTGTTGTTCATTTAATTCTGTTGATAGCATCTCAACATACCCATTGGAGTTCCATTTCTTTGTTTGTCCGTTGAGTGTTCTTCTTCCCGTTGAGCTTCCCTGTCCATATTGCAATGTATCTGTTAGAGAGTAGTATGGCATTTGAATTCTTTAATCACCACAGCTTATAGCAACTAGTCACTATCGGACCATCCCATGTGCATGTTCTCGTGTCCATACTATGTCATCCATTATTGTCTTTAATATCTATCTCACACCATTGCTTTGTATGGTCGTTGAGTGTATTTAATATTTTCCCTGTTGAAAGCATTTCTCAATCCCGATCTGTTGCCATTGAATATTGGTATTCAGAAGATGAATCATTGAAACTGTATATGTTGTGATTGTATGGGCATTTTGAATTCCTTTCTAACTGTCAAAGCGTGTGGCAGAGTCTTCTGAAGCTTGTCGAACCATGTGTAGTAACAGTTGCCTATTTCGTTGTGTCCGGTGTTTTTAACTTCCTTATGCATTTTGTTTATATGAACATTGATTGCCTGATTCACACTTAAAAAAAGGTTAAATAATGTCTAATAATGATAACAAGTGAGAACATAATCATTGGATAACATTTAAACATGTTTAGATCAATCGCTGTAAATTACTCAGTTTCTAACAATGTAAGAACTCGAGTGCATCAAACCAAACTCGAGTACATAGTGAGTTTTTGTATTGTCCAGGTACCTTCTGTCACAAACTCGCGAGAGTGCAAAACACCAACTTGAGTGCAAACACATAAAAAATCGAGTACAAGCTAAGGAACTCAAGTGCACTGCTTGTTCTTCTCATCACAAGACTCTCGGGTACAAACTCTCTCGCTAAAACTCTATGAACTTGAGTGCATATGCCAATAGGAATTCTAGCGTTGATAAGAACTCGAGTACTCTTTATATACTTTAGTAGTTCAAATCTCTCAGTTATAAACTCTCAGAACTCGAGTGTATCACATTCCAGAACTCGAGTACTTCATCCTGAACTAGAGTTTATGTGCTTAACTTCACCTTCTGTGCAAAGTCTGCGAGAGAGTGAACAGTGGACTCAAAACATGATCCATTCATTTTTGACTCTAAGTATGATAAATGATTGATCATTATAAATCTATCATCGTCTATATTCCAATGCAAAAGGAATCAGCACCAAACTCATTGTATTCTCCAAGTTATGATCCAATGAGTGTAGATAGTGTATGTATTTTTGTGCATCAACTTCCAGAAGCTATACCATATTGAATATGACTTCAAATTTGACATATTATATATTCATGGAAAGCTCTTTGAGTCTACTTTCATATGGCACCATTTTGAACTCAATCGAACGTGTATTTTGGGAGATATGTCTAAAATACAAACGTTGTTTTAGAATATGATGGTGATTTGAAGTTTCACTTCAAACATTCATATCTAATTTATCTAAGCTCCTTTGATGTTGTTTCTAGTGTCAAAATGACGTATTGAGAGTCTATTTTCATATGCCACTAGTTTAATCTCAATTGGAGTTGTGGTTTAGAAGATATGATTAAATTATTAAGGCTCACCCAGGCTGATCATAGAACAGGGATGAACAGAGTATGTTGTTTTTCCATCTGAACTCGAGTTCTAAGGGTCAAACTCAAGTTTTGGCCTATTTTTACAATTTTAAATAGTGAAAACTCGAGTTTTACATGGCCAACTCGAGTGCAAAACTTAGGAATCATCTGAAGATCATTTCTGACCAAAACTCACATGCAAAACTCCTTCAACTCGAGTGCTACAATGCCCAGAACTTGAGTTCTACTATTCAAACTCGAGTGCTACAGTTTTCTCACTGCTACAGTACTTGGCTGCTACAGTATTTTCTCTAGGAGCTTGAATCTTGATATTCCCATTAGTTCCTTCAAGTATTTGCTCCTCCAATCTCTTTCTTGCTTTGCTTGACTAATCTATAAAATATGCAACATGAAATATAGTAGTTAGTCAATATTGGAGATTAATGCATTATACAAACTTTTTGCTCTTGCATTTGCTATTTAACATCTATATTTGACATCATCAAAACTAGTCATATATAACATTCTCCCCTTTAATTGAAAATCTGAAATAGTAGAAATGAAGCTTGGGATTAGTAGAAGAAGGTTTTTGAAGGGTACTTTGAGAGAAAACATCAATTCGGTAGTGTTTCGGTGGATTGAAGTTCTTAAAAGTTACTATTCATGTTTTCTTTTTCCTCCACTATTTAACAACATTTTTTTTGATCTAATCTAATTTCCCCCTTATTTTAGGCCATTTGAACAAAATATATGGCCTAAAAGGGGGTATTGAAAGGTTAGTACCATATGTTAAAATCCTACGGTGACACCTGTTTCTAGCTTTAATTAAGTGGGTCCCACCCCTTTCTGTTAGGCCTTTAGCCATCCCACTTGTCAGGGAAAGTAGGAGTCTGATGATTTCCCCTAGTCCCATACTTAATGTTCGAGAAAGTTAGTCTGGTGATCGGATTAGAGATCGGTGGATTTCCCCTGACTTCTGATTTTTGTGCCACATGTCACCATCTTAGAAAGACAATACAAAAGGCAAAAAGGACACTTCATAATGAGGGACAAGTATCACCTCCTTACTCTTCCAACAAAAAAGTGACATTATCCTTTGTAATGATTAAAGGACACTTGTCATCCTCTTGCTTAGCCAACACAAAAGCTAGCCATAATTGCTTACTTTATTAAAGCTACTTTAACGATGTCTACTCTAGATTCTACTCAGGTTTTGCTCTAGATTGTGACCTGCATATCAAGCCTATTAAATGACACTAGGTCAAAGTATGTGTGTGCGCCGTACTTGGCGCCACGTACTGGCATTCACTCTAAAAAAATGCAGGGTATACATGTACGCCCTGAAAATGGCATGTGCATACCTATACCGGCCTATTTTACTTGACTAATCAGTCCCTTACCTCATGACATAGCTGGGTGGCATCTCTCTACTAACCTAATGGCACTATATATATATTCTATGCACATCTGCATTTAATCATATTGCCTGCAAGTATCAAGCCTTCTACCCAGTAAGGCCAAATTGCATAGTCCTTGAGAGTCTTTCTATATCTTATTATTCTTAGGACCCTTCCTAAGCTGAACTTAGTCGTTTTCTTGATATAGGCGTTTCCTCAAGTCTCTAGTCCCAAATTTTGGGATATTACATAAAATCACTTGAATGGCTAAGTCAGCACTCGAGTGATTATTCCTCACTTGCAAGGCTTCAACAAATCACTTACAAGTCATCTGAAAGTTATTTTGAGGTGAAATCCTAAACTATGAAACTGAGATTTTTGAATTATTTGAGTAATTGAAGGTTGTTTTTTGGTTTAGACGATTTATTGGAGCAAATGGGAAACCTTAAGTCATGTTGGGATGATTATGTGTGGCCTAGAGTAGAATTATGAACTCTAGAAGGGATTAAGTCCCTATGTTGTTAATTTTACCACCCAATTAGATGATAAACTAATGTGTGGTGATGTGAATTATATAGATTGAATTGTGACTTATTGGTGTTGAGCTTGGAGTTTGAATTATCATTGTAAACTTAGCTTTGGCGAAAGGTAATCACTTTCTACTTGCTATATTGTTGGTATGTTGTTTGTGAGTACTTTGTGAAATTATTATGAGAATGGAAATAGTATATTGATATTGATTAGATATTTAGTTTAATAAGTACTTTGAAACGTTTATTAAGATTAAGAAAATTATCATGATGTTGATGAGTATTTTGATAGAAATTGCCTTTTGGAATCTTATTATTTGAATTGCATACACACACAAACTGCACGCACGCGCACATATATAGACACACACACACATACACACCCCTGTGCACGCACGCGCGCACATATATAGTATGTATGTATGTATACATATATATGCAGCATATGTAGAAGGTGGCATAACTAGATTCCTATCCTTATAGACATATGTTCTAGTTATATAGACATATAACCATTAATTTCCTTACAGGATCATAACTTTTCAGACTAAGATAAAACTACCTCCTTGATCCCTGTAGAGATTTTAGTTACTCATACCATAAGTGGACAGCCTGGTTATATGAATTCATATAACTAGTTCATATGATCATATGGATAGTAGGCCAGTGTTTAATCGATAATGATTCGGGTGATACAAGGATCTCTGTCCTCTTTCATACTGAGATACTGTTACAGAACCTTCCTTTTTTGGAGCTCAAGCTTCCCCCTTCATACCATCACAGCACAACGATCTTTTGTTTTCTATCAAAGGTGTAACTAGATTCCTATCCTTATGGACATATATTCTAGTTATATGGACATATAACCAATAATTTCCTTACAGGATCATAACTTTTCAGATTAAGATAAAACTACCTCCTCGATCCCTAACTCATACCTTATATGATCTTCAGAATATGATTTTGCTATAAAGAACACAAACTTTGATAATAGAAATTTTACTGAAGTGTATTGCAAAGAGTGGTTTCCGTAATCGATTTTTCTGATATGGTCGACCAGTCTATCTTGCAAGACCATTTACAGGGCTTTATATAGAGTCAGGCATTCCTAACATAAGTTACAACTCAAGTTTCTTTTTGATGACTTTAGTCACTTTACATGACAACATGATGTTAGAATCAATGTTTGGATGATAACAAATGTTAATGAATTATTTAGCAAAGGAATTTCAAAGTTTAATGATTATACAAATAATTAAGAACATTGAGTCAAATTGATTATCAAATGCATTTCACAATTAACATAATCATATTGTTGCATAATATCCAATGAACTTAAGTTTTGGAGTAAAACTCAAGTTTTGTATGATGAAGAACTTAAGTTGAGGTAAAGCACTCAAGTTTTGGCTTAAAACTTCAAGTAAACTCTTGCAATTTTTGTCCAGAAGCTAAGCTAGAAAGTGCAACAATATAATAAACCTGAGTTATTGAGCAAAACTTGAGTTATGTACTGATGAAAACTGGAGTTGTGGTGAAGAACTTAAGTTGTGCTTGAAAACTTCAAGTAAACTCTCACAAGTTTTATCCAAAAGCTAAGTTAGAAACTGCAACAATTAATTAAAACTCGAGTTTGTTAGAAGAACTTAAGTTGGTACTGTAAAACTTCAAGGTAACTCTCGCGAGTTTTGGATAGAAACATTCTGAAGTTGTGTTGACTAGCGTTAAAACTTGAGTTTTCTAGAAGAACTACTCGAGTTGGTATTGTAGAACTTCAAGGTAACTCTCACGAGTTTTGGACAGAAACATTCTGAAGTTGTGTTGACCATCTTTGAAATTCAAGTGGAACTGTAGAAATTGAAGGTAACTTATGCGAGTTCAGAGAAATAGAAGTTGAAACTTGAAAATTCATGCAAGGAATTCGAGTTGAACGTGAGAACTCGAGTTTGGCCAAAAATTCTCTAAACACTCTTGAGAGGCTCTTGAAAGTTTTCACTATTCATTTATGCAAATATTGGAGAGAACTCGAGTTAGATGATGGAACTTGTGTTTAGACTTGAGTTGGAACAAGAACTCAAGTTTATCAGTTGCATAAGCAGAATGAATAACAGAGTTACAACGAACAATCTAAATATGGTTAAATGTTATCAATTCATTATGTTTTCACTTGTTATTGTACCTAAACGTTAATTAACATATATTTCAAGGGTAAAACAAGGGATTAAACGTTCGAGTTACAGATTTAAATGAGAAAGCCAATTGTGGCAAACATGATGATTACACACCGAATGTTGGCTACCTACCATGACAAGCAATTAACCCACCATGAAAGACTGTCTAGAAATTCAAACATATACATCCCACTTCACAATGGGACATTCCGTTCCATAATGGCTAACTCAGATTGGCTATAAATATGGATCATTAGAGATGGACTCAATAACACAAGAGTATACACTAAAAAATTCACAAGAGTCTGTGATTTCATATTTCTCTCTGTATTCATATTGTATTTCAGTGATTATCATATCCACTTTGTGAGAGAGTCTGTAAACACTTTCAATTGTATTTCTGAATTGATCTCAAGGTAGAGGGACCTTAAGACTTTCTACTTGTAAGACTTGCAAGGTGCAAGCAAAAGAGAATATTGCTACTCATAAGACTTACAGAGGTGTAAGCAAGACAGAATGTTGTTACTCGTAAGACTTGCACGTGTAAGCGAGAAGGAAAGGTCTTCAAAGTAGTTTAAAAAGCATACAGAAATCATACAAATATACTGATATAGCATTCTTGATTATATTATAGAAATTTCTCACAAGGCTTGTACAAATTCCAATATAAATCCCATATACAATAAAAACATAAGAGATAACCAAAAAAATTCCTTGCTCTGCTTAGGACTTTCTGTGTCCAATATTCTCTATTATGCCTTCCGAGCTATTTCTTCTAACTGAGTAAATTTATGAATTTATGGAAAGGGGTGAGATTCAAAAGAATCTCAATAGTAATAGTATACAATCATATAAAATGTGAAAAGTAAACATGCAATGCAACATTTATCATGATGCAGCAATCAAAATACCAACGCCTATCTGACAATGCTCAAGAATGAAATGATGATTTTGTTTGGATCAAAATGATCATCCGTTCCTGATATGCACAATCATAACTCATACATAGGAATTCAACATGGAATTTACCTATATAATGTGATCACATAACAAATTGGATCAGGCCTATACCTGTCCGTACATATCACATCTTGGAGTAAGCCTATACCTATCCACACATAGCAAGTCACTCAACTAGGTTCACCTGGCCACATTATACCCCAAAGGTTCCATGGGGTGGTTTAACTCATCTCCTACACCCAGAGAGTATTAATACCACAAGCAATACATTGAACAGATCATAGAAACCATTGCATATTGACATTCATATAGTATATGTAAGATAAGATTACTACCTTGTTGCCTTTCCTTATTTAATGTAACCGTCTTTATAGGTCCAGCTATGCAGATATCGAATCCTAAAATTAACCAAAATAGTTGCAATTAAGCTACTATTTAAGTCTATTCCACCTTAAAACTTATAACTTTAGCATTTCTTTCAAAATCACAAAATTTACCAAATGCCCCTAGGGACCCGGTCCAGCCCCGGTATTTTGTACTTTTTCAAAAATTACAACTTAAGCCCCTTCTACATATTTTCACATGTAAATCTCATATTTGACTTCAAATCAGATCAATTCCAACTCAAATTACAGTTTTGCCCTTGACAGCCCAAGTTGGGGTTTTAGGGGCAAATTCGTCATTTCACAATTTGGGGCTTTTCACACTTCGCACTTAACATGAACCTTACATAATTTTCCATTTTAAACACCATGGAACCATTAGAATTATGAAATTCTAGCTTCTTCCCCTATTTCTAGCTTTGGCTGAAACTTTCAAAAAGTTTGAGAAAATTGGATTTTTCTTGGTTTTAATCCTTAATCCACCTTGTTAACACTGTTTTCCATTGGTTTATTCATTTAATCACCATTTCAACATAATAAATGAAAATTTGGGCAGTATTTCCCCTTAGAACATGGATATCCCAAATTTACAAAAACACCAAAAACAATCTAGAATTCAGCCAAAATACAGTTATAACTCAGTTACTGGTAAGAATCTTAAGGTTTGCGTACTTACCATACTTCTTCTTCTTTCTACCCACTTTAGCTGAAACATTCCTCTTATTTATTGGAGTTTTTCTTGTTGGATGGCTAATTCAAGAGATTAGGAAGGTTAAGGAGAGAGTTCCAATACTTTTATAAAGGATTGAGCAGAGATTTCTGCGTACTTACCTTATATCTAAGCTCAGAACTTTCATTTCCTTCTCTTTTCCCTCTCTTCCTTTCCTTCTTTCTTTCTTTAAAATGGCCGACCTTGTGCCTTTAAATAAACAAGGCAGCATTCTTTGGAGAATTCTAGAGGTATATGCTTGGCATCATTTCATTGGTTACTTTATATATGTGTTGTAATAATTCCATATTAATTCATATAATTATTCTAAAATTTCCATATGTCCCCCCTTTTATGTAATATATATAAAATAATGTAGATTATTTTTATGTGGGTCAAAATGGCCATTTTTCCCTTACAATTTTCATAATACTTGAAAAATTGGCAGATTTGTCACCAAAGCTTAAAAATTCATATCTAATTATATAGATATCCAATTGAGGTGGTTCTAAATTTTATGTGACCCTATTAAGTCTATTTTTAGGTAAAAATATAACCTTTAGCCAATTAGATGCTTACCATTCCCAGAATTTTTATTTTTGAGATCTGCTCCAGAAAAACATCAAATTCGCTGGCCAAAATTTAAAAATCCATTTATCCTTGTATAAAACTCCAAAAATTACATATATCCTATAAAATTAAATATTATCATGTATAATTTAATTTTGAAAAGTTTCAGAATTTTTGGAGGTCATTTACTAATTTAACAATGCCACACAATCCAACTGCCTTGATAAGGAATGCACCAACTATTGTGTGTAACAACTTCTTTGCTATGTGTGACCTTTATTGGCTTTGTTTTGCCACTTTACATGCTCTTTATAATTACATAACATAAATTTTACATGATACAAAGTGACTAAAAATTCAAGACATTACAACTATGGGCTGAGAGCCTACTGGATATTGGAGAAGTAGTGAAAATCTCAAGAGGTATTAATCTTTGAGGACTGGACGTAGGCCTAGGGTTGGGCCAAACTAGTATAAATATCTATGTGGGAATTCTCTCATCTCTACTCTCTCTTTATTTATTTCCATAACACTGTAAAGTCCAAAAATTTTATTAAATCACCCAATTCACCCCTTTATTGGGCAAAGCTTGCCTTTTACACATGAGTTACTTTTTGAAAATTTTGAACAACTTTAGTCATTTCATCTTTTTATCTTGTCAGCCTTCTTTCTTCCTTATCATCTTCCATTTTTGTCTTCTTCTATGTTGGCAACCTTTTTCCTATGTCTTCAATTTCTTCTATTGGTAAGAATAGCTTATTTCAAGATACTTATATCTATACTTGGTTTTTCATAATCTTTCCCTACTTTTTCTTCATTACAGCAAATGCATTTGTGCTATGTATAATATGATAATATTTGGAAAATCTTCTTAGTTCCTCCTGGATTCTCCATTTTATTTTCTTTTATTCTGTCATACCACTGGAGAAATTATATTTTCTTGTTTGCTTACTCTTCCAACTGAGTATATACATGTTGTTGGTCCCATATAATATACCCATTAGGCTCTTTTGCATTTATTATTCTATTCATTTCCTAAAATATAATGTTATAGTCTTGGGCTCTTATGATAGAGGCCCGATATTGGAACTCTTTATCTTCCTCAATGCTTAATTTCTGGTTCATACTCAATTGGCTTCTTTGTAGTCTCGAGTCTTGTGAGATTTATAGGTGGATAAAATTTATCTGGAGTTACTTATGCTATTGTTGAGTAACATCTTATGAAGACTTTATAATAGGTTACAATACCAAAATAATGCTTTACATATTCTCTTATAAATTTTAGGAGTTCAGATATTTCCTCCATAGATGATGAAGGATATATAGTTTAAATCAGTCCATAACTGTACAAGGTTTTTACAATATTGGGAGAAGTTCCTGGATATACAATGGCTCAATTAAAGGCATAATAGGAAACATATTTGATAGTATTGGTTTTGAAGGATAAATGGTTCAACTTATAAATAAGGGAGAATTGTTAAAAACTACCTTGCAAGTAAATTAATTGCTAATTGCTACCATTGCACAATGTGGGTGATAAGTTGCACACGGGTGGATGATATTTTGCACACGAGGGATGGTGTTTGCACATTCGCAGGGATGAATTTTGCACATGTGGATAATGTTTGCACATAAGGGGTGCTTGTTTGCACCCGTGGTACCAATCATCAAATAATTTCCTTACAAGATATTTTTGAGCCATTTTCCCTATAAATAATCTTAAAGAACTTGTATTGTTGGGGTGTTTCACATAAAAAGTTATAGGCTGAGGTTTGTTAGGTTGAAAGGTTTTCCTTTTTGGGTTTTTCTATTTGGGCTTTTTATTTTTCTTGGGTTTGCTAGTTTTTTATTATTTCTGATAAAGGTATAATAGTTGTTT
Organism: Albizia julibrissin; assembly: GCA_037074505.1. Lineage (NCBI taxonomy): Eukaryota > Viridiplantae > Streptophyta > Magnoliopsida > Fabales > Fabaceae > Albizia > Albizia julibrissin. The sequence continues at coordinate 31,723,398 of CM073486.1, read as the reverse complement.
TGCTGAGTTTACTGAGTTCTCATATACATGCCTTTGAACTTAAGCATCTTGTAACATCCCAAAAATTTAATGTAAGGATTAATTTATGGAAAATAGATAGTAAGCCGATTTATGGAACCTACAAAATTTAAGGAAACTTAAATTTGACAAAGGGAAAAATTAGGACCTAGTGTGTGTAATAAATAGGATATATATATATATATATATATATATATATATATATATATATATATATATATATTTAAAAGCTTACCAACACAAGAGACAAACACACATATACTCACCATGCATGAAGACACGTACATCCTCCTCATTTGCCACACTTGGAGCATTATTAGAACATACACGTACATGCATGACTCATTCTCTTCCTTTTCTCTCATTTGGCCAACACATACGTACAGCACACACATACACGTCCATCACCTCATAAACCAACAAATAAAACACTCTCTTATATCTTCATTCTTGCAACACATGAGCTGAAAAACAAACGAAGCACAGAAAAACACAGCAGAAACAGAAACAGAAAACAGAAAAAACTGAGAAAGAGAAAGAGAGAAACGAAAGAAGAACAAGCTCCAAATCTCACACACAACATCATAAAAGTGTTTAGGTAAGGTTCTTCTACTTTAACCTTGGATTTCCATTGGATTTGTGGTTGTTTTCTGGGTTGTTTTGCTGCTGGAATCAAGAGAAGTTACCAAAAACGTTTTGTTACCGTTCAGTTTCAAAACCAACAAGTTTGTGTCCGTTTTGCATGAGATTTTCGATTCCTTTTCTTTTGTAATCACGTCCAAAAACTCAAGGAACATGTTTAGGAGTATGTAGAGTCAAAATCTTTGAGATTAGAGTCCAAAAATCATGGTTGCATGTGAGTTTTATCAACTCTATTTTGGTCGCTGGAAAATAGAGGTTTTATCGGAAACTTTAAGAAGCTCAACCGGAGGCTACAGATGGATTTTGCATCTGGTTTTTTTTATATGGAAATTTTAGGATGTTTAGTATGAAATAGAATCAAGAAGAGATCAATTTGGTGTCAAAACGAACAAGTTATCAATTTTTGAAGTTAGACTGTCCAAAACTGATGTTCATCAGAGTCAGTCCGTTTCGTGTGGCTTTATGACCAACCAAATAACATCCATTATTTACGAAAATTTACAGGGATATATTAGACATAACAAGCTTTACAGTTAGTGGTATAATGCATCATTTGGATATCTTTAGAGGAAGTTATGAGTTTTGAAAAATGGGTTTAGAAACAGGTGCAATCCTGAACGTCCAGATTCTAGTAGTTAATTTCTTGGTGTTTTTGAACTATGTAATATTTTCCAATGGCCATGAAAATTTCCAGAATTTAAGTACATTGTCTTCGCTTTAATTTGGTATATATTTTGTGTTAATTGGATTAGTATACTAAGAGATATGAATTTTTGAAGTCAGTTTCTCTCAAACTGTGTTTTTGGAAAATAGTTTGTTTGTGTCGAACGTTTGGAAAATCAAACCTTGCCAAACAATTATGAAACTTTGCAGATTTAAAGTAGACATCCATAGCTTTAATTTGACGGGTAGAAAATAATTTTTGGACAAGTATATTAGGAGATATAGATTTTCAAATTCATGCTATGTTTCTGGAGACTAATCTAGAATAGGGGTATTTCGGGAAATTCTGGGAGTAATATGGTAAATCTGGGTAGATTGCAATATTTTTCCTTGAAAATATATTTCAATAGCTTCATGTAGGCTTTAGACCCAGCCAATTTCGAGTTTTTCCAGAATTAGTTATGATTTTTCGAAGTTAACTGAAAAATCTGCCAATTTGTTGAAGAATAGTAAAATTACACTATGCAAAAGTATATAGTGTATAAGCCACTGAAACTGAGATAATCAGCAGATTATGATTAAAGATAGTAGTAATACAAGTAATAACCAATTACTTGTTAATTTTAATTCATAGGAACTGGTAAAAGCCCGAGCCGAAGAAAAAGTTTTGGATAAACAGTTGGACTGGAAAAGGACCCAGGTAGTAATTCTTTCTTTCATGTACTATGTGATTATTTATATGTTGTGTATTCTATTTTCTGTAACATGACAGTGCCTGTGGCACAACACGTGAATAAGCCAGGGTCTAAACTTATCGTTTGACCATGGACACGAGTTTAGCCGGGGTTGCAAACAGTCGTTTGACCTTGGACAGTATGCATACAACATGAGTTAGCATTTTACATATCATGGTGCATTGCATATTTATTTATCGTATTTTATATGACTGATTGTATATTACTACTGAGATTCATTCGAATCTCACCCTTTTTCAACATCTAAAAATATTCCAGCAAAGGACAGCGGCTGTAAGGGCAAAACCGTAATTACTGGCAGAGGAAGGTCCAGTCATTGTCGGGAGTTACATCTGGTTATCTTTAGTTGTAGAATTTATTTCTTTTGTACTCTGTATGTATTTTTCAACCTATATGAGGATTTTCTATTTTATCAGTAAGTACTTATTATCAGTATAGTTTCACTATTTCTGTTTTCCATCTGAACGACACATTTATTATATAGCGAATATCAGAATATTAAGGGGTTTGACAATTTTGGTATCAAAGCAGTGGTTCTGGCCACAGTGTGCGCAATTCTGGCAACAGAATAGTATACTGATATGTTTGATTATACAGTGACATGAACAACGAAGTGAATTACTTCGGCTGGTTCACAGTCAAGCCTTAGAGAAACAGTAAATACCTAGAGGGTAGTATAAGGATGACCTGGATCTGTTAGGTAAGGCTAGAGTGTGGGCCTTAACCTAGACTAGAATCACCAATAGGCTAACTAGTGTCAGACAGATAAGCTACAGAAAACTTGGTGGATCTCAGAGAGCAAATCACAGTGTATGAGTCCGAGTGCATGTATCGACACTGATATGCAGTCCCTACACAATACTTTAATGCCCGGAGGCAGTAAACATGGCTTTTATGATAAGGGCAGGCATGGGGTACCGGTGGTCGGAAGCATTTCGAGCTGGTATATGTATTTTTGCACGAGTACACAAAAGTTAAGCATGCTCAACCTAGGAAAATATCGAGATGGGTGACCCCCTGGGAAGTGACATGAACATGTTATGTAATGTAAAAGAGCAAGAACATGTTATACAGTAGCTCAGAGGCTATATATTGTTACACATTTTCCCTATCTATTGTAAACCTTTGTTATATGTTATTACAGGAGTACTTGTCTACCCAATATGTTGTGAAATGACCGATATACCCTTATGTTATGACGAAATAGAATATTAGAGTGGCACAGTAGAAGCATAGTGAACCTATTCACAATTCTTGAAAATTGCAAGAGAGGTTGTCAGTTGCACCAGTGATTATCATCCCACATTACAATATGACCTGTGAGGTCGACAGTGACACAACACATGTGGTATACCGTATGACTATATGGTCCCAATAATGCAGCAATGAGGCAGCCTTATCAGAGCATGTTATTCAACCCCATGATCAGAATGCACCCCTGACATGGCCAGATGAGAGTTCTGGTTGCACTGGTGAAAAGCACAAGTAACCCTATGGTTGAGAGGCGGTGCGTAAAACATGCGGCTGAGGCGGTGTGGCCAACAATGTTACATCCTGCGTGATGTACAGTGATATTACCCATGTAAACCTATGTGGTTTGCAGGAACATGACCAGTATGGTATACAGTGACACCACTTATGTAGCTTATAGTCACACAATCTGTATGAGTTTTGATGACCCATCTAAATAGAGATAGGGATGAGCCCTAGAGCAGTAGGGCATAATGGTGGTAAATACCTGTCAAACAGTACGATGTTAACAATTCTAGAATCAACTACCCCACTCATGTTGTAAAGCTAGCAACAATTAATTTTATTTGAGAGTATGAGACAATTACAGATAGGTTGATACCTGCTCTAAAACATTTATATGGTAAGTAAAGATACCACGATGTGACAAATAGGGATAAAGCAATCATTTTGGTTCGGAACAAAATCATTGCCTTGATCCTGCATAATGCACACCGTACGGGAAGTAACGGTCAAATAGTCCTTTGACCCTAAACCCCGAGCAGATGGACATATTTCTAGACAGAGCTGGTTATAGACAAACAAGAGTAAAGACAGACATAGAAATAGTAAGCCCAACGTCCACAGTTGTATTGGGCAGTAATATCAAAATATTTAGAGTTGTGAAAACAGAACGGCATAAGCCGTAAGGCTAAGTATATCAGGCAAAGTCCCAATAAGGTAATGAGACTTAGAATCATTAGCGGACTTTATGTACTAAGATCATAAAACTTGTTGAACTAGTATTCCTCAGTTTAGCAAATTGATAAGCAATCAGAGTATGCAAAATAGAAAACAAAGGCAATAAGACCCAAGGTACATGTTTGCATGGGGCAGTAAGACCCAACAAGAACTTTGTGATGTATAGAACAATATTGAACACGTTGAAGGGTAAGCAACTTCATGTCAAGTTAAGCAAGTATAGGTTGTGGTTACAGGAAGTTAAATTTTTTAGCTATATGATCTCACAGCAAGGAGTCTCAGTAGATTCAAACAAGGTGGAAGCAGTACTGAACTGGAAGAGGCCAGAAACTGTATTTGAGATACGTAGTTTTCTGGGTCTTGCAGGTTATTACAGGCGATTTATACAAAATTTTTCCAGAATAGCTTTGTCATTGACAAAGTTAACACAAAAAACTCAACCTTTTGTGTGGGACAACAGTTGTGAGAAGAGCTTCACAGAGCTGAAACAGAAATTAACAACAGTACCAGTGCTAACAATCCCAGATCCACAGTTGACCTTTGTTGTCTACACAGATGCCTGTGGGCATGGATTGGGATGTGTTTTGATGCAACAAGACCAAGTAGTGGCATATGCATCTCGTCAGCTGAAGCCTCACGAACAAAAATATCCTACATATGATCTTGAGTTAGAGGCAATTTTATTTGCACTAAAAATCTGGAGACATTATCTATATGGGGTGACTGTAGAGTTGTACTGTGACCACAAGAGCTTAAAGTATTTATATGATCAGAAAGAGCTCAATATGCGGCAGCGCAGGTGGATAGAGTTACTTAAAGACTATAATCTGGAGATCAAGTATCATCTAGGTAAGGCTAATGTAGTAGCAGATGCATTGAGCCACAAAACAATGCAGGTAGCAGCCCTTATAATTCACGAGCAAAGGCTGATTGAAGATTTTAGGGATCTTAATCTGTCTAACCAGATCATGATTAACAGTAGTAATGTCAGTCAGACAGAGAATAATCTAAGAGAAGTTATAGAAGAAGCTTAGATGCAAGATAAACACGCACAGTCTATTAGAGACATGATTACAAAGGGAGAAACTCAGGAATATGACTTGTCACCAAGTGGGTTAGTCAGATACAAGAAGCGAATATATGTTCCACCACAACCTGAGTTGAAAAGACAAATCATAGAAGAAGTACACAAGAGTAAATATACTCTGCATCCAGGAGCAACTAAGATGTACCACAATTTGAAATCCACATATTGGTGGCCAGACATGAAAAAGGATGTGACAAGGTTTGTTGCTCGTTGCTTTATATGTCAGAAAGTCAAAGCTGAGCACCAACGACCTTCAGGACTACTGCAAAACCCTGCAATTCCTGAGTGGAAATGGGAGAGCATTACTATGGATTTCGTGACAGGATTACCAAAAGTCCGAAACCATGATGCCATCTGGGTGATTGTAGATCGATTCACGAAGACAGCTCATTTTCTCCCAATCAGCATTCACTACTCTCCCGATAAACTTGCAGACATTTATATCAAGGAGATAGTGCGTTTACATGGTACACCAAAGAACATCATATCTGATAGAGATCCTCGGTTCACTTCCAAATTTTGGAAGGCAGTACACGAGGCTTTGGGTACTAAGCTCCGATTCAGTACGGCCTATCATCCTCAGACAGACGGACAAACTGAGAGAACAATTCAGACATTAGAAGATATGCTCAGAGCATGCGTGATTGATTTCAAATGTAGTTAAGACTAATTCCTTCCTTTGGCGGAATTCGCATACAATAACAGCTATCATTCGAGCATTTAAATGGCTCCTTACGAAGCGTTGTATGGAAGGAAGTTCCAATCACCCTTATGCTGGGCAGAGTTATCTGAGAGGAAGATGTACGGGCCAGATATTGTTGATCAAACAACAGAGCAAATAAAGTTGATTAAGCAGAGGTTACTAGCTGCACAAAGTCGACAGAAGAGCTATGCTGACAAAAGGTGAAAACCTCTTGAGTTTCAAGTTGGAGACCACGTATTCATGAAGGTTTCACCTACTACTGGTATTGGTAGGGCGTTAAAGGTGAAAAAGCTTAGCCCAAGATACATCAATCCTTTCGAGATCTTGTCTAAGATTAGACCAGTAGCGTATCAAATAGCTTTACCCCCAAGTTTGAGTAGACTACATGATGTCTTCCACGTCTCACAGCTGAAGAAATATCAACCTGATCCAGAACATGTGATTGAATATGAAGAGGTTGACATGCGAGATGATTTGACGTATGAGGTCACACCATACTGAACTATTGATCGACAGGAGAAACAACTAAGACATAGGAGTATTCCATTCATCAAAGTGGTATGGAAGGGGTTATCTCCGAGAGAAGAAACTTGGGAAGCTGAAGAAGACATGAAGAGACGATACCCAGAATTTATGTCTTCATATATGTAACAAATTTCGAGGACGAAATTAATTTTACGGGGGGAGAATTGTAACATCCCAAAAATTTAATGTAAGGATTAATTTATGGAAAATAGATAGTAAGCCGATTTATGGAACCTACAAAATTTAAGGAAACTTAAATTTGACAAAGGGAAAAATTAGGACCTAGTGTGTGTAATAAATAGGATAAATATATATATATATATATATATATATATATATATATATATATATATATATATATATATATATATATTTAAAAGCTTACCAACACAAGAGACAAACACACATATACTCACCATGCATGAAGACACGTACATCCTCCTCATTTGCCACACTTGGAGCATTATTAGAACATACACGTACATGCATGACTCATTCTCTTCCTTTTCTCTCATTTGGCCAACACATACGTACAGCACACACATACACGTCCATCATCTCATTAAACAACAAATAAAACACTCTCTTATATCTTCATTCTTGCAACACATGAGCTGAAAAACAAACGAAGCACAGAAAAACACAGCAGAAACAGAAACAGAAAACAGAAAAAACTGAGAAAGAGAAAGAGAGAAACGAAGAAAGAACAAGCTCCAAATCTCACAAACAAGATCATAAAAGTGTTTAGGTAAGTTTCTTCTACTTTAACCTTGGATTTCCATTGGATTTGTGGTTGTTTTCTGGGTTGTTTTGCTGCTGGAATCAAGAGAAGTTACCAAAAACGTTTTGTTACCGTTCAGTTTCAAAACCAGCAAGTTTGTGTCCGTTTTGCATGAGATTTTTGATTCCTTTTCTTCTGTAATCACGTCCCAAAACTCAAGGAACATGTTTAGGAGTACGTAGAGTCAAAATCTTTGAGATTAGAGTCCAAAAATCATGGTTGCATGTGAGTTTTATCAACTCTGTTTTGGTCGCCGGAAAATAGAGGTTTTATCAGAAACTTTAAGAAGCTCAACCAGAGGCTACAGATGGATTTTTCATCTGGTTCTTTTTTATATGGAAATTTTAGGATGCTTAGTATGAAATAGAATCAAGAAGAGCTCAATTTGGTGTCAAAACAAACAAGTTATCAATTTTTGAAGTTAGACTGTCCAAAACTGATGTTCATCAGAGTCAGTCAATTTCGTGTGGCATTATGACCAACCAAATCACATCCATTATTTACGAAAATTTACAGGGATATATTAGACATAACAAGATTTAAAAGGAGTGGTAGAATTCATCATTTGGATATCTTTAGAGGAAGTTATGATTTTTGAAAGATGGGTTTAGAAACAGGTGCAATCCTGAACGTCCAGATTCTAGTAGTTAATTTCTTGGTGTTTTTGAACTATGTAATATTTTCCAATGGCCATGAAAATTTCCATAATTTAAGTACATAGTCTTATCTTTAATTTGGTATATATTTTGTGTTAATTGGATTAGTATACTAAGAGATATGAATTTGTGAAGTCAGTTGCTCTCAAACTGTGTTTCTGGCAAACAGTTTGTTTGTGTCGAACGTTTGGAAAATCAAACCTTGCCAAAAAATTATGAAACTTTCCAGATTTAAAGTATACATCCATAGCTTTAATTTTACGGGTAGAACATAATTTTTGGACAAGTATATTAGGAGATATAGATTTTCAAAGTCATGCTATGTTTCTGGAGACTAATCTGGAATAGGGGTATTTCGGGAAATTCTGGGAGTAATATGGTAAATCTGGGTAGATTGCGATATTTTTCCATGAAAATATATTTCAATAGCTTCATGTAGGCTTTGGACCCAGTCAATTTCGATTTTTTCTAGAATTAGTTATGATTTTTCGAAGTTAACTGAAAAATCTGCCAATTTGTTGAAGAATAGTAAAATTACACTATGCAAAAGTATATAGTGTATAAGCCACTGAAACTGAGATAATCAGCAGATTATGATTAAAGATAGTAGTAATACAAGTAATAACCAATTACTTGTTAATTTTAATTCATAGGAACTGGTAAAAGCCCGAGCCGAAGAAAAAGTTTTGGATAAACAGTTGGACTGGAAAAGGACCCAGGTAGTAATTCTTTCTTTCATGCACTATGTGATTATTTATATGTTGTGTATTCTATTTTCTGTAAAATGACAGTGCCTGTGGCACAACACGCGAATAAGCCAGGGTCTAAACTTATCGTTTGACCATGGACACGAGTTTAGCCTGGGTTGCAAACAGTCGTTTGGCCTTGGACAGTATGCATACAACATGAGTTAGCATTTTACATATCATAGTGCATTGCATATTTATTTATCGTATTTTATATGACTGATTATATATTACTACTGAGATTCATTCGAATCTCACCCTTTTTCAACATCTAAAAATATTCCAGCAAAGGACAGCGGCTCTAAGGGCAAAACCGTAATTACTGGCAGAGGAAGGTCCAGTCATTGTCGGGAGTTACATCTGGTTATCTTTAGTTGTAGAATTTATTTCTTTTGTACTCTGTATGTATTTTTCAACCTATATGAGGATTTTCTATATTATCAGTAAGTACTTATTATCAGTATAGTTTCACTATTTCTGTTTGCCATCTGAACGACACATTTATTATATAGCGAATATCAGAATATTAAGGGGTTTGACACATCTGCCCCATAAATGGATGACAATATACATATTTGTATTGCCACATCAGCTACAGATGTATTTTTTGTTATGGGTCTTTCAATTAACTCCAATTTTCTTACTAATTGCTCAATTTGAGAATATATGTGTACAACAGAACTTGATAAGTTCTAGATACTCATACTTATTTTTCTGATTAGGATATTCATATTCATTTCCAGAATATTGATCTTCATTATAACGTTTTCTAAAGCTAGTGATGATTCTTTTGGATAATCACCTTTATTGGTCATTCTTGATTCCATCTTCCGAGATAATCAGCAACAAGGTTATTTTTCCCCTTAACATATTCTACATCACAGTCATAATAAGATAAATCACTTTGCCATTTTATCAACATCTTATTGCTTAGTTTATTATTTATTATTCCTTTATTTAACTACATTTTTACATGAGTATTATCTGTTCTTATTATAAATCTTGTATTTACTATAAACAATTCAATTTTTCTACTGTTTTTACTACTACTAAAAATTATTTCCAATTAGAATGATATCTACTTCGAGAATCATTCAATTTTCTACTTGCATATCTCATTATTCTTTCTTTTTCTTCCTTATATTTATAGTCTGAAGCTGCTCCCCAATAATTGTCTGAAGTATCTATATATAATCCATTTCACATCTTCTCTTGTTGCTATAGTTAATTTTGGTAATTTTTGACATAATAGTTTTATTTTTTTGTACTACTTCTTGAGTTTCTTTATTCCAAATCCATTTAGTTTTTTCTCTTCCTAATTTAGATATTTTAGCTATTAATTTTGATAAATTAGGTAATAATTCCTACTTTGATTTACTAATCCTAAAAAAGATTGTAATTCTTTTTATTATTAATTTATGGAAATTCTAAGACTTTTTAACTTATGTAAGACACCAATTTTTATTAACCAATATTCCTTGTATGTATTTGGGACATTTAATAGAATAAAATGGTGAATTACGGTGCACATAAAATTATAAAAACACTACAATCGGTGGTTACATATAATTGGCTAGGCTAAGACATAGGGGTGTGACTTTTGTCTACTTAAAATTCAGTCAAAACAAGAAAGAAGAGAACAAGATATTATTTAATACAATAAATCATAAAAATATAATGGCAAAATGGTAAATTGCTATAAAGTAAGAAGCTAATTATTTTCATCTTTCAATTAGGCCAATTTTGAATATCATGTTTAGCAAGCAAAAATTAAGAGAGAAGAGAGAGATAGAAAGTTGATGCTTAGAGAGAGAAAGTGAAGAAATCAAAAGGTAATCTCAAGAACCTTGATCCTCTTGTTTAATATGTTGTTGTTGTTGTGGTTATTGTTGTGATTGGCTTGATTTTCATAATTTTTGTAAAATAGAATGATAAAACCCTAGAGTTTTTTGCTACCCAAATTTTCATTAATCAAGTTCATTAAGTGTTTGGGTGGCTAATCATGTGATTATAAGTGAAAAGGAAGTGTTTAACTAAGTGGAATCAAGAAAACATAACCTTCCCTTTAGGGTTGCATGTTTCGGCCAAGCAAAGAACCCGGGGTAGAGTTGGAATTTCATATTTTTAATGGTTCTATTAGATTTATAAGGGAAAATTTTGTAGGAATACATGTATTCATGATTTTTGGATGAATATGTATAAATATGAAATTTTTAGAAGTTAAAAGGAGGTGTTGTTTGATTGGTTTCCTTGGAAGCAGTTTGGTTGTAAAATGATTTTTGTTCATCAAACCTAGTCTAAATATTATAAAATTTTATAAGCATAAATTAGATATGTATAGCTTTAAATTGATAGGTATATAATAAATTTTTGGACTAGTTTATTGAAAGATATGGTTTGTCAAAGTTAAACCCTGTTTCTAGAAGGAAATCTGGAATATGGGAGGTTTGATGTATTTATGGGAATAATGTGATGATAATTGCCAGACTTGAGTATTTTTCCATAGAAGTAAAATTAAATATATTTACATAGAATTTGGAACCAGTTAATTTTAAATTTTCTAGAATTAATTATATATTTTTAAAATTGATTGAAAATCTGGAAATTTTTCTAGAAACTGTGAAAATGCACTATGCATAATTGTATTGTGCAGAAACTACTGTAACTGTGTTAGATAACCAAAAAAATGTGATTAAAGGTAGTAGAAATGCAAGAAATAACTAGTTACTTATAAAATTTAATTATAAGGATTGATAATAGCCCGAGCCGGATCAAGGGTTTAGACTGACAGTAGAACAGAAAAAAAAATCAGGTAGTAACTCTTTCTTTCATACACTATGTGAATATATGTATGCTTAGTGTATGCTATCTTTTGTTGTATGAGCATAGTGTCTAGGACACCAACACAATATTGGGGCACATTACCTAGTTGTGGTTTGGGACCCAGCTGAGGTGCAGAGATAAGCCAGTGATTTAAACAGTCTTTGACCTTGTACAATGTGCACACAACATAAATTTTTATCTTACATAACATGGTACATTACATATTTATGTTCACATTTTATATGTCTGATTGCCTATTACTACTGAGATTTTCTCGAATCTCACCCTTTTTCAATATTTAAAAACACTTCAGTAGAAGGCAGCGGCTCTAAGGGTAAGGCAGTAGTTACTGGCAAGTAAAGGTACCAGTACAAGTAGAAGCTGCTATTGATTATCTTAGTTGTACTTTTATTCCTTTATGACTCTATATATATTCTTTAAACTTATGGGATTTTCCTGTATTATAAACAAGCACTTATTATCAGTATGTTTATGCTATTTCTATATGTCTTATGAACTATGCGCTCATTACTCTGCGAATGTTGAAGTGTTAAGGGTTTGACAGCTTATATGTTTCTTGCAATTCTATTACATCTGATGATATTATTTGTCCTAGAAAAGGTATTCTTGTTTTTCTTAATTCAACTTTTTTGGACATATATTTAATTATTTTTCTTCTATTAATGTTATGAATTTATTTGAATGTTCTTTTATGTTCTTTTTCATTGTTTTAAGAATATTAATATATCATCAATATATATTACTATAAAATCTTTTATTGATACTAATAATTTTGATACATATTCATGAAATATACTTGGACTATTATAAAAACCCATTGATAATACATTACATTCATATAATCCTTCTAAAGTACTAAAAGCTGTATCTTTTTTACTTTCTTCTTCTAATTTTATTTGAAAAAAATCCTGATTTACAATCAGATTTACTAAATATTGTCTTTCCTCTTATTAAATTGAATAATAAATCTATTTTAGGAATTGAGTATCTATTTCTTACTGCTAAATCATTTAATTTTTAATAATTTATTACCATTATTGATTTTCCTTTTTGTTTTAACTATGTTTTATAACTATCATTGCCAGTGATGAGTATTCAAATCTACTTTCCCTTATTAGGTCATATTGTTTCATTTCATTATTATGCATCATAAATTCTTTTTTATCTTGTTTTGTCTATGGATATAGTATACAATTTATTTCTTTATTATAGTATTTTAATTTTATTATTGCTAAGGGATTAGATTTATCCCAATGAATTAATGGATTATCACTATAATTTTTTAAAAGTTTTTTTTTTCAATTGACTTTACTTCTATAATAGCCAAAGTAGCTAGCATATGTTGTATTTCTAATGGTTGGTTATTCTGTAACAATTGTATTTCATTTTCATTTATTTTCTTTTGAAATTTTTCATCTTTTCTTCTATATAGTTTAGTTTTTCTTATTCCCCATACTTTGTATTTACAGGGAGTTATTAATATTAATGCTTTCTTTATCATATGTATTGTTCTAAGAAATATAATCATAATATTACATCACATGATGGTTCATTATATTGGTTTAATTCTTGGATTAATAATTCATATTCTCGTATATGTATATTTATATTTTTTTGCTTCCAATTCTATCATATGTAGTTCTTTTTCTACACTTTCCATTTTTAATATTCTATTTTTCTTTTTCCATAATTCTAGTGGTAATACATTATATTTTGCTAATGTTAAATTTTCTCTTGTATCTACTAATGCATGATGCTTTGTAAATTGATACTTTTGGTAATTAAATTTAACTAATATGTAGTATAAGGGCCTCATTTTACTTTATTTTTATTCCTGACTATAATTCTAGTTTTGTTTTAAAATATTTTCTAAGAACTCTTGTGATACCTTATTTCCTAATACTACGGTAGAGTACCAATTAGCTAATACTCACTGAATATAAACGTCAGAGTGCCAACATGCTAGAACTTTATACAATGCATCTGCTGGATATAAATATTCACATATATGCACATTCATACACAATTCATTTTACAATACTTATATCCTCTCACTACTCTACTTCATATACAAACCCAAAACTCATAAAAGTTCTAAAATACATAACAGGAATTGACAACCTAAACTAAGCTCTTCCGCCGCTCGGCCTCGGCTCATCATCATTTACCTTCTCTTTGCCCTGCGAGCTTCCTGTAATATCCCGAATTTTGGGAGTAAAGGCATAACATTATGCTTGGATAAAGTGGACTGCTAGACCCCGGTTTAGCAAATGTCCCTATGAGGTATGTTTAAATTCCCCAAAAATTCTTTATATCATTGGATATTAAAAGGAATTATATTGGTGAGCTAAAAATCTCGGGGAATAACAAAACGAAGTGATTGTAAGTCACACATAATATAGTAAAGTGGAACACAAAGTAATTTTGCCACCGGTGAAATTCCCGGTGTGGCAGTGGTGATTGTGTGATATCTTTCGATGGGTAAATGATGGTGAAAAGTTATGAAACTTTCCAGAATGAAAGTAGACTTATCAAGATTCAATTTGATAGGTCATATAAGTCATTTGGAGTTGTACACAAAGAGAAATGAATTTTTGAAGTTAGCCCAGCGAAATTAATTATTTTCTGGGACAACATTTAAAGATTAAAATTCTGGGAAGTGTGAGCTTCCAATTGGCCAAAGGTTATATTTTTCCTTAAAACTAGACTCAATAATGGTCGCATAGCCTTTGGAATCACTCCAATTGAATATTTGTACAATTAGATATGAATTTTCGAAGTTAATGAAAATTCTGCAGAATTTGGTATTTTGTGCGAAAATTCATTATTTGGGCCAATAAGATTGTGACACGTGGCAGATGAGTTGGCTGATGCATTTAACCATTCTTCATCATCTTCCTTCAGCCATTTTCACACGGAAAATCCAGAAATGAGAGAGAGCAAAGAGAGAGAATGAAAATGGTGGAAGAGGAAAGAGAAAAATATTTTCCTCCGAAACACTGCCGAAACGGCATCCTCTCTCAAAATACCCTTTAGTAAACTTCCTCTACTTATCGAGATCTTCATTCCTACGGTTTCGGATTTTCATTTGGAGGTATTTGGTGTCGTCTCCCTTGTCGGGGTGTTGCCGGAATTCCGAACCGTTTGTGGAAACGGGTAGAGGTAAGCGTAAGCTTCCTTTTTAACCGATTGGTTTGTCGTTTGGATGAGTATAGAGGAAGTTGGATATTATTCATTGATGGTTTAAAATGGTATTTCAATGGCTAAATGATGTCAAACGAGTGTTTAAATAGCTAATCACTTGATTATGAGTAGTAAGGAAGTGATTAGGCAAGAGAAATCGAAGAAACAACAAACTCTTTCTGAGAATCCAATTTCCTTCTGTTTCTGCCCTGTATTTTTCGTGTAGGAGGAGTTGGAATTTGATGATTTTAATGCTTCCATTAGATTTAGGAGGAAAAATTGTGTGGGTATACAAGTGTTCATGAATTTTGGACACTTGTAAATAAATTTAGAAATTTTAGAAGTTAAAGGGTAAATGCTGTGTATTCCGTTTTCTGGAGGCAGTATTATGGTGACGAGTTTTTGAGTAATCAAATGTTATCCAATGACCATGAAACTTTACAGTCTAAAATTAGAGACATATACCTTTAATTTGAATGGTCATAATGGTTAATTGGATAAGTATACTATGAGATATGAGTTGTTAAAGATATGCCATGTTTTCTGGAAGAATCTGAAACAGTTGGTGTTTGGAAATATTCTGGGAATGTTGTGGTGGCAGCGTTTAAAATCGAATATTTTTATACAAAACTACACTTATAGGGCTTCAAATAGAGCTTTGAGCCACCTCAATTGGAGTTCTATAGAATTAATTATGATTTTCCAAAGTTTGGTCAAAAATGCTGGTAGTTTGATTACCATGAGAATTTGAGTAAGAAATTGGCCAAATATGATTGGAATGAACTCCAAGGGTGAAAGTAAGCCTATAGGGTTAATGTGGGCTATTAGGTATTCACTTTTCATGGCTCTAATGATGTTATCACTTGCCTAGGGCCATGAAGTGATAAAGAAGGAGTAATGGTTGGCGGATATAGCGACAAGAAGAGAAGGACATAAAGTCCACCAGGTAGTGAACTTACCTTTTCTGCATGTATGTGATATGTATGTCTTGCATTGATTATGTGACTGCTTTGCCTATTTGTGTGGAACATGTATGATTGGTTGAAGCTCTGTTATATTTGTGCAATGGCCATATGTATGTCATAACATCGAGCATGCAGCATGTCATTATGTTGGCATGAAATAGTATACGCAAGCATGTCATGCATTCATATATATCTGGCATGCATAGTGGTAATGTTTGCTACTGAGATTCTCTCGAATCTCACTCCTCCCAAACAACCATTCAGACAGGTGAGCATTGGAAACGTGCTGAGATCAGAAAAGAGGTATGCACGAAGAGGACTGTTGCTGGTTGTTTGAATGTATGTAAATATTGTGTAAACCCCTGGTGGGGAAACTTTTGTATTATAATCAAGCTATATTGTATTAATATTTTCAGTATATTCATGCTATTCCTGTGTGCCCACTGAACTACGCATTGCTACTCTGAGTAAGATCAATAATAAAGGATATATGAGGCGGGTCGTTACACTTCCTCCCTGTACTGGAGATTTGTTTTTGAGAAAAGAATGAGATTCACAGGAATCTCAGTAGTAACACAATTAAGCATATAAGATGACACACACAAGCATGCTTTACTCACACAATCTTCAACAAAATCATCATAACATCATTTAGTGCAATACATGCAATTCAAAAACTGACATCACGCTAGACAGGTTCTCTTGGCCTTGAGGGCATCTGTGCACAGTGCATATAATGGAATCTTATAACTGACATCGCACTAGATAGGTTCTCTTGGCCCCGAGGGGTACCCGCCCAAAGACAGGTCCCAGGCACCGCTCGTGGATTTATGAACATTTCACCTGAGTGTCAGTCCGACCTCTGAAAGGCCCCAGGTGATAACTCTGTTCAATCTAAACATGTTAGACATTTTGATGATGATACAAGCAATACATATGCATGTCATGTCATATGAAAAAGGTTACTACCTGGTTGCTTCTCCATGCAACTTTCTCACTTGATTCAAGCTCGGGCAACTACTGAGGCCAGACCGGTTGTCAAGTCTTGAAATTTTCAAATATCACAAATGAGTTATTACTCATCCATACATCCTTCCAAACTCATATTATTGGTAAATTTCGTCTAATAATACCAAATTACCAAAATACCCCTTAGGTCCTGATTATCAGTATTTTCTCAAAATCATGATTTAGGAATTCTTACACATTTTCATGTGTAGAAACCATTTCTAGCCTCAAATTGGCCAAATTTAAGCTCAAATGACGAAAATACCCTTCACAGCTCCCAAATAAGGCTTAAAAGGGGTAATTTTGTCATTTCACTTTCCGTGGTTTTTCTCACTTTGGGGTCAACATAGACCCTACACTATTTGGCCTCCTAAATTCAATGGAAGCATCAAAATTATCAAATTACTATCCATTTGGCACGTCCAACACAGGGAAGTAAAAATAAATTCCCATAAAAGTTGTGTCGAATTCTCGTTTTCTTTGGCCTAATAACCTCTTTTCTACTTATAACCAATATATTAACTAGTTAGACATTCATTAGACTTGATTTAGAGTCATTTACATATTATGTTCTCTTTGGATTTCTTCAATTATCTTATACCAAATGAACCATAATCAAGCAAGAGGAACAAGTTTAGGAAGTTACCTCTTGATTTCTTAGACTATCTCTCTCTTTCACGTTTTCTCTCTCTCCTTCCAACGCTTGATTCAGCTGAAATACCATGGCTCTAATGGTAAGGAAATGAAGAGAAGAGATCATGGAGGAGATATATAGCTTAAATCAAAAGATATAAGCTTCTCAAGTTAATCTTGGATGAACCCTAGCTTCCCTTCTTCTTTCGTTCAGTTCTCATTCTCCAGCTCTCTCTCACTCTTTCTGGATCAGTTTGATCGGGATAATAGAGCTTATGAGATGAGGGAATAATAATATAATGAAGGGTTAATTAAGTGTGACAAGTGTCACCCTTTCATTGGCCCATAATTGCATTATTCCTTAATTAATCACATTTCCCTTTTCTCTTCCTCATTCTAGTAGAAATTTACATGAGATATAGGAGAGAAATCTGAATCTCTAATATCCCATTGTGCTACCTCGTAACTTGTTGACCAAGTCATTGACTTTTTGACTATTTGACCATTTGACCATTTTTGACCATAATTTACCAAAATTGATTTATTTATGATCAAGTAGTCATTTTACTCTTTTTAATTTCCATTTAACTCAATTTAGTAGGAATACTGGGGAAAAATAACTATTTCCATTTTACGACAAAATTACCGTTTTGCCCCTATATTTTATGATTTACCGAAATAAATCATTCTCTGCCCATTTCTTCGGCTTAACTCCATTTTGGCACTTAAATGAGTCTATTATTCATGTCACTTAATTTCTTGAATTTTGGTTACCATTATAGGCCTTTAATAGCACATTAATTGCCTCATTATACTCTAATTTACCTAATTTACGCGTAACCAGTAATTGGCATATTTTTCATAAATTCTTATAAATTCATCCACATCATTTTTCACCATTTTATTCCACTAAATATACATCAAATATACACATAAATGTATTGGTGAAAAATGGGGTATTACAGTTTTCCCCCCGTTCAATAAATTTCGTCCCCAAAATTTGCTACACCACTTGCGGCATAAATCCTGGGTAACGTTTCCGCATATCTTCTTCTGCTTCCAAAGTCGCCTCCCTTGGTGATAATTCTTTCCAGACCACTTTCACAAATGGTATGCTTCGATGTCTGAGCCGCCTTTCTTGTCTATCAATGATTCGTTCTGGCTCAGCCTCATAGGTGGATCATCTTGCATATCCAGATCTTCATACTCAATAATATCTTGAGGATCTGGCTGGTACTTCTTTAACTGGGAAACATGAAACACATCATGTAATCTACTTAAATTTTAGGGTAGAGCAATCTTGTACGCTACAGGCTCAACTCTTGCTAATATATCAAATGGCCCAATGTAGCGAGGACTTAGCTTCTTTCTTTTCAATGCTCTTCCAAGACCAGTAACATGTGATATTTTCAGAAATACATGATCACCGACCTGAAACTCCAACAGCCTTCTCCGTTTGTCGCAATAACTTTTCTGTCTACTCTGGGCTGCAAGCAATCTCTGCTTGATAATCCTTATCTGCTTAGTCATTTGATCAACTATGTCCAACCCATATAACCTTCTTTCTGATAAATCTGTCCAACAGAGAGGGGATTGACACTTCCTCCTATATAACACTTCATACGGAGCCATTTGAATGCTCGCATGATAGTTATTGTTATAAACAAACTCTGCAAGAGGAAGGTATTGATCCGAACTTCCTTTGAAATCCATTACACACGCTCTTAACATATCCTCTAGCGTTTGTATGGTTCTCTCTAACTGTCAATCCGTTTGAGGATGATAGGCCATACTGAAACTCAACCGAGTGCCCAAAGCATCATGCAGAGATCTCTAGAACTTAGATGTAAATCGAGGATCTCAGTCAGAGATTATACTCTTCGGTGTCTTACGGAGTCTCACTATCTCCTTCATATAAATTTCTACTAATTTATTTGGAGAATAGTTAGCACTGATCTGTATAAAGTGCGTTGACTTCATAAAATGATCAATGATCACCCAAATAACATCATGATTCTGAATTTTGGGTAATCCGACTACTAGATCCATGGTCATACTTTCCCATTTCCATTCCAGAATTACGGGACTTTCAAGCAATCCCTACAATCTCTGGTGTTCAATCTTTACCTTCTGATAGGTAAGGTATCATACCATATATTCTGTCACATCCTTTTTCATTCTAGGCCACCAGTATACAGTTTTCAAGTCATAGTACATCTTTACCATTCTTGGATGGAGAGTATACCGAATCTTATGTGCATCATCGAGAATTTTCTTCCTCAAATCATCCCTCGGTGGAACATAAGTTCTTTGCTTGTACCGAATTAATCCACTAGGCGACAGATCAAAATCTCAAGTTTCTCCTCGTTCAATCATAGCGCTAATTGATTTTGCTCGTTCGTCTTGCATCTGAGCTTCCACAATTTCTGCTTTTAAATCATTCTCAACTCGGCTAACACTATAGCCTGTACAGAGGATCTAATTTGATAGATTCATATCTCTAAAATCTTCTATCAATTTTCTCTCTTGTATCATCATAACTACCACCTGCACCGCTTTACAACTAAGAGCATCAGTGATGACATTAGCTTTACCTGGGTGATACTTAATCTTCAGGTTATAGTCTTTCAGCAACTCCATCCATCGATGGTGTCTCATGTTGAGCTCTTTTTGATCATACAGATATCTAAGCCTCTTGTGGTCGCAGTATAGCTCAACAGTCACCCCATATAGGTAGTGCTGCCAAATTTTCAACGCAAACACTATTGCCGCCAGCTCCAGATCATATATGGGATAATGATTCATGAGTCTCCAGTTGTTGAGAGGCATAGGCAACCACTCTGCCTTGTTGCATCAGGATACATCCCAATCCCTTCTTGCTAGCATCACTGTAGACTACATAAGTCACCTCAGGATCAGGGATAATCAACACTGGTGCAGATGTCAACCTCTCCTTCAGCTCCATGAAGCTCCCACAATGTTCGTCCCACTCAAACATCTGATCTTTTGCGTGAGCTTGGTAAACGGCAAGGCAATCCGAGAGAAATCTTGAATAAATCTCCAGTAATAGCCTGCAAGACCCAAAAAATTACGTATCTCAGCAACAGTCTCTAGCCTTTTCTAGTTTGACACTGCTTCCACTTTAATAGGATCTACTGAAACCCCTTCTTGTGAGATTACATGGCCTAGAAATTTGACTTCTGTAATCCAGAACTCACATTTGCTTGACTTTGCATAGAGTTGCTTCTCATGTAACATACAGAGCATAACTCTCAAATGCTCTTCATTCTCTTCTCTACCTTAGAGTATATCAGGATGTCGTTGATGAAGACTACCACAAACTGATCTAGGTATTAATGAAAGATACGATTCATATAGTCCATAAATACTGCTGGTGCATTAGACACCCCAAAAGGCATCACTAAAAACTCATAGTGTCCATACTAAGTTCGAAAAGCAGTCTTTAGTATGTCTTTTGCCTTTACTCGCAGCTAATGATACCCTGACCTCAGATCAATCTTTGAGAATACGCTCGCTTCATATAGTTGATCTAGAAGGACGTCAATCCAGGGAAGTGGGTACTTGTTCTTGACAATTACTTTATTCAGTTCTCTGTAGTCAATACATAACCGCAGAGTTCCATCTTTCTTCTTAACAAATAATACTGGCGCTCCCCATAGTGACATACTGGGTCGTATAAACCCTTTCTCAAACAATTCTTTAATTCAGCATCTCATTTGGAGCCGTTCGATAGGGGGCTTTTTATATAGACCCCACTCCTGGCATAATCTCGATTGTAAATTCCACTTCTCCTTTTGGTGGTATACCACTAAGGTTGTCTGGAAACACCGCATTAAATTCTTCTACAATGAGAATGTCTTTCAGCACTCTTTCCATATTTACTTGCACGGAAAAGAATACGACATACCCCTGATATCCTCTTTTCAGGCACTTCGTAGCTTCTACTAATGAGAGGAAATTCAAGCTAACCCCTCCATAGTTAAACTCCCGCGGAGTAGGATATATAATCCTCCTGTTTCTATAATCTACTAGCACGTTATTTGCCTTAAGCTAGTCAAAACCCAATATAACTTCGAGTCCTTGGAGCGACAAATAGATCAAATCCACTGTAGACTTATGTCCCTCGACATTTATAGTGTAATATCCCGAATTTTGGGACTAGAGGCATAAGATTAAGTTTGGATTAAGTGGACTACTAGACCCCGGTTTAGCAAATGTCTCTATGAAGTATGTTTAAATTTCTCAAAAATTCTTTATATCATTGGATATTAAAAGGAATTATATTGGTGAGCTAAAGATCTCGGGGAATAACAAAATGAAGTGATTGGAAGTCACACATAATAGAGTAAAGTGGAACACAAAGTAATTTTGCCACTGGTGAAATTCTCGGTGTGGCAGTGGTGATTGTGTGACCTTTTTCAATGGGTAAATGATGGTAAAAAGTTATGAAACTTTCCAGAATGAAAGTATACTTATCAAGATTCAATTTTATAGGTCATATAAGTCATTTGAAGTTGTACACAAAGAGAAATGAATTTTTGAAGTTAGCCCAGCGAAATTAATTATTTTCTGGGACAGCATTCAAATATTAAAATTCTGGGAAGAGTGAGCTTCCAATTGGCCAAAGGTTATATTTTTCCTTAAAGTTAAACTCAATAAGGGTCGCATAGCCTTTAGAATCACTCCAATTGGACATTTGTACAATTAGATATGAATTTTCAAAGTTTAATGAAAATTCTGCAAATTAAGCATTTTGAGCGAAAATTGTAATTTCGGGCCAATCAGGTGCTGACACGTGGCAATCTTTTAGCACCTGATTTAACCATTAATTCATCATCATCTTCAGCTTATTTTCACGGAAACAAACCAGAGGAGAGAGAGAGTGAAGATTTAGATGAGAAATGGAGAGAGAAAATTATATTCGCCAAAACACTGCCGAAACGGCATCCTTTCTCAAAGTACCCTTCAAGAAACTTCCTCTACTCCTCGAGATCTTCATTCCTATGGTTTCAGATTTTCATTTGGAGGTGTTTGGTGCCGTCTCACCGGCCGGGGTGTTGCTGGAATTCCAAACCGTTTGTGGAAACGGGTAGAGGTAAGCGTAAGCTTCCTTTTTAATCGATTGGTCTGTCGTTTGGATGAGTATAGAGGAAGTTGGGTACTATTCATGCTAATTTAAAGTGGTGTTTTGAATGGCTAAACGATGTCCAATGGATGTATAAATAGCTAATCACTTGATTATGAGTAGTAAGGAAGTGATTAGGTAAGAGAAAACGAAGAAACAACAAACTTTTTTGGATAATCTCATTTCTGCCCTGTATTGTGACGTGATGAAGATGTAAGAATTTGGTAATTTTGATGCTTCCATTGGCTTTAGGAGGAAAAATTGTGTAGGTATGCAAATGTTCATGATTTTTGGATGCTTGTATATGAATTGGGAATTTTTGGAAATTCATTAATAAATGCTGTATAATTCGTTGTCTGGAAGCAGTGTTGTTGTGCGAGTGTTTTCAATGGGAAAAACTTGTCTGAAAATTCCGAAACTCTCCATTTTGAAATTAGAGACATATACCTTTAATTTGAATGGTCATAATGGTTAATTGGATAAGTATATTATGAGATATGAATTGTTAAAGATATGCCCTGTTTTCTGGAAAGAATCTGAAACAGTTGATGTTTGGAAAATTTCTGGGAATGGTGTAGTAGTGGCGTTTACAATCGAGTATTTTTATATAAAACTAAACTCAAAGGGCTTAAAATAGAGCTTTGAACCACCTCAATTGGAGTTTTATAGAATTAATTATGATTTTCTAAAATTTAGTCAAAAATGCTGGTAGATTGAGTACAATGCGAATTTGAGTAAGAAATTGGCCAAATATAATTGGAATGAACTCCAAGGGTGAAAGTAAACCTATAGGGCTAATGTGGGCCATTGGGTATTCACTTTTCATGGTTCTAATGATGTCATCACTTGCCTAGGGCCATGAAGTGATAAAGAAGGAGCAATTGTTGGCGGATCAAGGGACAAGAAGAGAAGGACATAAAGTCCACCAGGTAGTGAACTTACCTTTTCTGCATGTATGTGATATGTATGTCTTGCATTGATTATGTGACTGCTTTGCCTATTTGTGTGGAACATGTATGATTGGTTGAAGCTCTGTTATATTTATGCAATGGCCATATGTATGTCATAACATTGAGCATGCAGCATGTCATTATGTTGGCATGAAATAGTGTAGGCAAGCATGTCATGCATTCATATATATCTGGCATGCATAGTGGTAATGTTTGCTACTGAGATTCTCTCGAATCTCACTCCTCCCAAACAACCATTTAGACATGTGAGCATTGGAAACGTGCTGAGATCAGAAAAGAGGTATGCACGAAGAGGAATGTTGCCGGTTATTTGAATGTCTGTAAATATTGTGTAAACCCCTGGTGGGGAAACTTTTGTATTATAATCAAGCAATATTGTATTAATATTATCAGTATATTCATGTTATTCCTGTGTGCCCACTGAACTACGTATTGCTACTTTGAGTAAGATCAGTAATAAGGGATATATGAGGCGGGTCGTTACATATAGCATAGTTCAAACAAACATCAATAGTCAAGGTTTTAAGACCCATCGATGTAGATATAATTAAATCAAATGGTAGTTGATACACATGCAATCCTAGTCGCTTAGCACAGTCATAAGCAATAAAAGAATGACTAGCACCTGAATTATATAATACTTGCAATATACTACCATTAAGAAGAACTTTACCTTGAACTAGCTCTAGGGATTCCTTTACTTCTTCTCAAGTGAAGGCAAACACTCGACCCTGACTTTGCTGTCTAGGCACAGGAGGTCGTGGTACCGCTCGCTGAGGATAATTTATTGCCAAATGGCCTGGCTTTTGGCAGGCATAACAGATCACTTGGCTTGTAGGAACATTACACCATTATCCTAGATGAGATTTACCACACCGAGCACACATCTACGATGTTGAGGGTCTCTGACCACCACAGTTTCCAAACCAAAAGGGCCTTTTATTACCTCTCCTTTGTGGAAACCCTTGTCCTCTTCGCTTTTGTGAGGTCTCTCCATGACTGGATCCACCTCTTTGGCTCATACCTTTATTAAACTGTACCCTTTTCAAATTCCCTTTCGTAAGTCGGCATGCTTCCACAGCCTTATTGAACTTTCTGAACTGCTGGGAAACCAACTTCTCTTCCATCTCAGGTTTCAATCCTCCAATGAGCATATTTGAGCTCCACTTCTCATCATTCTTAAGATTCAAGTAGGTGGAGTAACGAGACAATCGAATAAACCGAGACAAGTAAGAATCAAAGGTCTCGTTATCATTTTGATAGATTGCCAGAAATTCTTTCTCTTTCTCAATCCTCACCGACCTCAGAAAATACTTCTCATAAAACTTTTCTCGAAACAATTCCTACGTCAGAGGGATATTCCGAGCACGTAATACCAACGCTATATTCTTCCACCAATCTTCAGCATTACCTACTAGCTTGTAGACTTCCATCTTGGCTTTTATCTCTGTCGGGCATCCGAGTATCTCGAAGATTTTCTCGAGATGATTGATCCAATTTTTTGCAGCTTGTGGGTTAAACCTACCCTGGAATGCCTCAGGCTAGTACTTGATAAACTTAGGCATCCAATATTGGACCATATTCTCATCCAGTTCTTGAACAATAGGGATATCTATGTTCACTTCATGCAACTGTGGTGGCTCGTCACTAGATGATTATTCCTCATCTGTATTCTCCTCAAAATGGTTTCCTTCAAGTTGATTTCCATCAGGGGGGTTCCCTTCTGAATTATTCCCTTCAAAGGGTGCTTCATCTGTATTTTACCTTTTCCTCAGTTCCCTGACTTCTTCTTGTAAGTCCTGGATCATAGTCTGCTGTTGAGCTAGCATGGTAAAAACTTGTTGTATCATATTAGGCTCTGGATTATTCTCAGGTTCAGGATTTTGTGGCGCTTTCTTCTTTGGTCAACCTCATCCCATTGTTCCTTTTCACTTTTAGAAGGAACACTATGTCAATGTCATATCAATACTCATATGTACATACAACTTTCCAAATTTCATATACCAACATACATCAATCACATACAACTTTCCAAATTTCATATACCAGCATACATCAATCGCATGTACTCAAACAACTAGGTATTCATATCAAAAGGAAATATGTTTTTCAACATAATTAGTCATATGTAAAACAAGTGGCTTACTATTTACATCAAAATAAGCATATACTACCTTACTGAGCATATCATTATCCTTCTACTCCTTATGCATATTATTGACCACATACATAATCATATTCTCAATGTAAGGTAAAAACTCAAAGAGACCCATGAATACAATTTCATTCTTTTTCTTGATCCAAGAAGTGAAATCAGGAAGATAGGCTAACGTGGTTCGGATCCAAACGTCATCATCCATCATTAGCTCTAACTCTTCTTTGTGCCCATATAACTCATTCACTGATTCTAAGAATGTTGTATACTATATTGTGAGAGTGAAGAATTTCATGAAAGTTGTCACATAAAGATCCTTCAATTTCCCCCATAGTTTGTCATTCGGATGTGGATCAAAAACCAACTTCTCTATTGGTGCATCCGACTCCACAGTTGAGTCTGGATGTTGGAAACTATCCTCCGAGTCCATATCATCTTTGTCCAGCACTGTGGCTTCGTCTTTAGTAATAGGACCAAAGTATACTGGCCACTTGACGCTCTTTCTACGAGTCCGTGCCATCCTTGGTCTACATCCTCCTCTATCGAGGATTACACCAACTCTTCCTTACAGGATTTTCTCTTCCGGAGGAACTTGACTGACAGAAGGAAGTGAAGGCGACCTGCTTCTCTGCCTTCCACTATCCGACTCATCTCTCTTCTTGATTGCCACAGGAGCTGGTATGCTCTTACAAGCTATCCTTCTTACTCTTGTTACACCGGCTCCTCTATACTCTACCGTATGTGGATCCATATCCTATTAATCGCAATAATGATGATATAATACTCTCTGCACATAAATAATCAAGTTAGACAAAGCTCAATGTGTCAAAATTCCTAAGAGAAACATCACACAAAGGCTCATGTAACATGCTGGAAAACCACCACTGCACTCGAGTTTGGGGTGCATGGACTCGAGTTCTGGCCAGTAACTCGAGTCCTGCAGCTTACACTCGAGTTCAGTTCGTCTACCACTGAAACCCAACTGATTCTCTACTGTTGCACTCAAGTTCATACGAGAAAACTTGAGTCCTCCTCTAAATCATGCAATCGAGTCTGAAGAGTGTTGGAATAAGATTTATTCAAGAAAACTTCAGATTTCAGCAATAAGTGTTGCACTCGAGTCCACTGGTCAGCACTCGAGTTCTGATGAGATATCACACTCGAGTCTGGAGAGTTCTGAGGAATAAGTTTGTACCCGAGAACCTCCAATACTGGAAACAACAAGCACACACTTGAGTTTACCATGCAGCATTCGAGTTCTCACTGAGAGTGTACTCGAGTCCATCAAGTTCACCCATGAGAGTTTCTACCCAAAAAACCTGATAGTGAAAATAGAAGTCATGAACTCAAGTCCTTAGATCCACACTCGAGTTCTCAGAATTCATCACACTCGAGTCACGTGAGTTCAAACTTGGAAGTTTCCACCTGAGAGCTCAATGCTTAGAGGAAATCATCATGTACTCGAGTCCTTCACTTGGCACTCGAGTTCTTAGGCATATCCCACTCGAGTTCACTTTTGAACTCTCGTGAGTTTCTACCCAAAACCACATGATTTATGGGAAAATTCCTCTTGCACTCAAGTTCTCAACTATCAACTCGAGTTCTGGGCTGAAATGCACTCGAGTTCAGCCTGATAAACTCGAGTTCACCAGTCGTTTTCCCATCTGAATTCTCTTTCAAATCTTCTTAAACTTCCTCATAATCCTCAAATCAACTCCATCACTTCCTCCACTCTTTCACCACACTTCACACTCAAATTCTAAACCATCCCAACCATTTCAATACTAATGAATTGTGCAATTCTCTTCAGTCCAAGCAGAGAATTTCTAGCAATTACAATCTTATCACCAAAATCTATGCTCTATAACTCTAACAATATCTATAGTTGCCAAAACCATCACTCTGATACAAAAATGTAATACCTCATTTCCAAACACTATGGTATTGTACCAATTAGCTAATACTTACTGAATATAAACGTCACAGTGCCAACACCCTAGAACTTTACACAATGCCTCTGCTGGATATAAATATTCATATATAAGCACATTCATACACAATTCATTTTACAATACTTATATCCTCTCACTACTCCACTTCATATACAAACCCAAAACTCATAAAAGTCCTAAAATACATAACAGGAATTGACAACATAAACTAAGCTCTTCCGCCGCTCGACCTTGGCTCATTATCATTTACCTTCTCTTTGCCCCATGAGCTTCCTCACTATACTGGAGATTTTTTTTGGGAAAAGAATGAGATTTACAGGAATCTCAGTAGTAACACAATCAAGCATATAAGATAACACACACAAGCATGCTTTACTCACACAATCATCAACAAAATCATCATAACATCATTTAGTGCAATACATGCAATTCATAAACTGATATCATGCTAGACAGGTTCTCTTGGCCTCGAGGGCATCTGTGCATAGTGCATATAATGCAATCTTATAACTGACATCGCGCTAGACAGGTTCTCTTGGCCTCGAGGGGTACCCGCCCAAAGATGGGCCCCAGTACCGCTCGTGGATTTATGAACATTTCACCTGAGTGTCAGCCCAACCTCTGAAAGGCCCTAGGTGATAACTCTGTTCAATCTAAACATATTAGACATTTTGGTGATGATACAAACAATACATATGCATGTTATGTCATATGAAAAAGGTCACTACCTGGTTGCTTCTCTATGCAACTTTCTCACTCGATTCAAGCTCGGGCAACTACTGAGGCCAGACCAGTTGTCAAGTTCTGAAATCTTCAAATATCACAAATGAGTTATTACTCATCCATACATCCTTTTAAACTCATTATTGGTAAATTTAGCCTAATAATGCCAAATTACCAAAATACCCCTTAGGTTATCAGTATTTTCTCAAAATTATGATTTAGGCATTCTTACACATTTTCGCATGTAGAAACCATTTCTAGCCTCAAATTGGCCAAATTCAAACTCAAATGATGAAAATACCTTCACAACCCCCAAATAAGGCTTAATAGGGGTAATTTTGTCATTTCACTTTCCGTGGCTTTTCTCACTTCGGGGTCAACATAGACCGTACACAATTTGGTCTCCTAAATCCAATGGAAGCATTAGAATTATCAAATTCCTATCCATTTGTCATGTCCAACACAGGGAAGTAAAAATAAATTTCCAGAAAAGTTGTGTTGAATTCTCGTTTTCTTTGGCCTAATCACCTCTTTTCTACTTATAACCAATATATTAACTAGTTAGACGTTCATTGGACTTGATTTGGAGTCATTTACATATTATGCTCTCTTTGGATTTCTTCAATTATCTTATACCAAATGAACCATAATCAAGCCCAAAACAACTCTACTAACCTTAATCAAGCAAGAGGAACAAGTTTAGGAAGTTACCTCTTTATTTCTTGAACTTTCTCTCTCTTTCACGTTTTCTCTCTCTCCTTACAACACTTGATTCAGCTGAAATACCATGGCTCTAATGGTAAGGAAATGAAGAGAAGAGATCATGGAGGAGATATATAGCTTAAATCAAAAGATAAAAGCTTCTCACCTTAATCTTGGATGAACCCTAGCTTCCTTTCTTCTTCCGTTCAGTTCTCATTCTCCAGCTCTCTCTCACTCTTTCTGGATCAGTTTGATCAGGATAATGGAGCTGATGAGATGAGGGAATAATAATATAATGAAGGGTTAATAAGTGTGACAAGTGTCACCCTTTCATTGGCCCATAATTGCATTATTCCTTAATTAATCACATTTCCCTTTTCTCTTCCTCATTCCAGCAAAAATTTACATGAGAAATAGGAGAGAAATCTGAATCTCCAATATCCCATTGTGCCATCTTGTAACTTGTTGACCAAGTCATTGACTTTTTGACTATTTGACCATTTTTTACCATAATTTACCAAAATCGATTTATTTATGATCAAGTAGTCATTTTACTCTTTTTAATTCCCATTTAACTCAATTTAGTGTGAATACTGGGGAAAATAATTATTTTCCATTTTACGACAAAATTACCGTTTTGCCCCTGTATTTTATGATTTACCGAAATAAATCATTTTTTGCCTATTTCTTTGGCGTAACTCCATTTTGGGACTTAAATAAGGCTATTATTCATGTCACTTAATTTCTTGAATTTTGGTTACCATAATAGGCCTTTAATGGCACATTAATTGCCTCCTTATACCCTTATTTGACCAATTTAAGCGTAACCAGCAATTGGCATATTTTCCATAAATTATCATAAATTCATCTATATCATTTTCCACCATTTGATTTGAATAAATATACATCAAATATTCACATAAATGTATTGATGAAAAATGGGGTTTTACAACTCTTCTATTATGCATGTTTCTAATGATCTAGTTATAAATTACAAGCAATTATTTTATATTATTTTGTATAATTTCTTTTAACCTATCTTTATAAACTTTATAAGAATTCTATATGCAGTTGTTATGATCACTCGTTGGTTTTGTTTTGCATAATAATTAGTTATTGTTTTCCTAGTCCTATTATTCATTTAACTTTTGGAATTACAATTGTTTGATAGTTTATGTTAAATATGATGTTATCCTCTTGTATTCTATAAGGTTTTACTTATTGCATGAAATATTTTGCTAATACTATCTTATATTCATTTTTGTTATTATCCTTTACCCATAATTTAATATCTATTACATCTGTTTTATTAAATCTTAATATAGAATTTTTTTAATTAGTAATAATAGAACCATATCAAAATAGAAAAGCATTTTATGCATTGTGAATAAGAAAATATGAACAGATATTAAGAATGAATTTATAGAAAGAAGTGTAGGAACAAATTAAAATACAAAAACAAAAAAAAAGCTACTATGAAACTACATCAAATAGAAATAGGTTTCCTAGACTTTAAATATTTGAATCAATATATTTGTGAATAACTTGTGCATGTGTGTGTGTGTGAATTGGAAATTAAGATATTATGGCAGGTACATGAAGATAATTTGAATACCATTGTATGAATGTGAAAATCTCAATAAATTCATGTTGAGCTATTTATTGATAATTATTGTGATGATTGGATTGGGATGGAATGGAGTAGTTTGTTCTACCATATGGTATAGCCTTGATTGGTGCATGATGGTTGGCTTTCTATTGCCCTACTGGTTCAATGAGGGGCTACGACACCCTACTAGTTTAACGAGAGGAAAAGACTGATGGTCTGGGAATGTGCTCTTTGGATTTTTGTCAGTCCTTATCACATGACCAGAGAGCATCTAAGTGGCTAGTAACATGGTTAGTGACTTAGCCTATGAGTCTAGTCAACGGAAATAGGTCAGTTCAGTTGGATTGATGGGAGGCAACTTGGGAACTATGGTATGGAATTTGTGATATAGAAATTGTGATATGGAATTTGTAATATGGAAATTATGATATAGAAATTATTATACGGAATTTGTGATATAGAAATTTGTGATATAAAAATTTATGAGAGGGATACTATGATGTGGAAATTTATGATATGGAAATTATAATATATAAATTATGATATGGAATTTGTGATATAGAAATTTATGATATGGAATTTATGATATGAAAATTTGTGAGATGGATACTGCGATGTGGAATTTTACGATATGGAAATGTGTGATACATAATTTTTTGAATTATATCCCTAATACTTTGTTATATAAATTGTTCTACTTGGATCCTTATGAGCACATATTAGCATGTATAATGAGTTGAATAGCTGGTTACTAAGGCTTTTGTCTCACCCCACTGCTCTTAACATTTTTCAAGTGATAGTTCCTGTGCAAGAATGTTGAGGGGAGCTTTGGAGGCTTAGATAGTTAATTATCTTGGTATAGCCTCTACTATTTATGTATGTGTTTAGATTGATGTATATTGCCACTTATAAGGCTTATTTTGTATACTTTGATTTAACTACATAATTTTGATTGAACCGTCGCTAGCTAATGAGCTAGTAGAAGGCTAGAGGCCTTTAGAGATTTATTTAAGTGATGTTGTGGATCTATAGATACATGTTTTGATATTTTCTAATGTTGGAAATGTGTTTTGATATCATGTGGAATATAGTTTCATTACTTGGACTTATGGTTAAATGTTGTATTCTAGCCTTCTAGAAGCCCAAGGCCCAAGTGTTGTGACCATTTATAGTAAAGTAGAGTTTTGGTTGTAAAACAATTAGAAAGGAGTTTTATTATCCATGATAGCTTTTGAATGTTTAGTTTCTCTCTTTTCTATCATAGATAAATTAACTATATGGTTTTAATCCTTTTTAACCATGATAGGTGTTTTCAAATAAGTTAGTTTAATTCTTTCTATCATAGTTAACTTTGATTTGAAAGAGAATCCTTTGATAATAATGTTTGAAAAGTAAATAGGAGAATTTTTCTACTATGGTAGACATTTAGGTTTAACTTTCATTGTTCGCTTAATACTATTGATTATCCTAAGATTTAATTTAAGAGTATGGATAATTGAGTATTAAGGAAAGTGTTTACACCTACTTTATCCTCCTTTTATTTTATTT
This sequence comes from Albizia julibrissin, assembly GCA_037074505.1. Classification (NCBI taxonomy): domain Eukaryota; kingdom Viridiplantae; phylum Streptophyta; class Magnoliopsida; order Fabales; family Fabaceae; genus Albizia; species Albizia julibrissin. The sequence continues at coordinate 31,691,172 of CM073486.1, read as the reverse complement.
TTGTTATATATATATGATATATACATTTGTATATATCTACATTTTTTATCTTCTATTGCAAATTATGTGCACATGGAAACATATATGTACGTGCCACTATTGTGATAATTAATCTTCTATCTCAGTCATATATAATATCTTTGTTTACTTCACTATTTTATTTTAAAATGATTTCAAATATTTGGTAATTTATATTCCTCTTATTTAGCCTATATTTTACCTTTCTAAGCTTAATACTTATTGCTATGGCCTCTTTAAGGTTATTAATAGCACCCTAAGTCCTAAAAAAAAATAAGGATGTTACATGTTACACATATTTTATAACTTTTCTTTTCCTTCCTTTATCTTACACAGGGATCACTTCATGTTTTTTCAAGCTATCAATAGTGTTTCCCCCATTTGATTATGCCTTTTGAAAAGTTGCTCTATATTTGAATGAAGATATTCCATAGAAATCAATCCTTCATTTGCTCCATATTTTCTTATATATATAATTTCATTCTTACTCCTTGATTTTAATTTTAAGCAATCTTGCATATCAAACCAGTTTGATTGAGATCATTCACACTTGAGGGAAAGTTAGTTTTGCAGTTTGTTTAAAAAGTCTATTTTTGTGATGGTAATAGGTTTTGTTTCCATATTGGTATAGGTTTTTTCTTTCTTATAAGTTGTAATGTAGGCTTATAAATTTTGGTGGTAAAATTTTTAACTTAGTTTGACTTGGTTGGGAGAAAATATGTTCACCTGATAAAAAAAAAGAGAGATAACATGTTCACATCATGCCATTAATACAACTTATAATATTTATGAGTAGCCAGTCTGCCTTTTCCTGTATATGATACATATATTATATTTCCTTTTAAAAATGTTAGAAAGCAAGTTTGAAGCTGAGTAAAGTGAGTAGGATAGGGAGATAGGATAACATATTAGCAATGTCAAGAGCAATTTTGTGGTCAAAACTCAAAATGTAAATTTTGCATATTTTTCTTTATTTTGGTAGAGGGTGAGCCTTGGCATAATGCTAAGGTTATTGCCATGTGACTTGGAGGACATAGGTTCAAATCCTGGAAACAGCCTTTTCAATTATGAGGGTAAGGTTGTATACATCTATCTCTTCCCAAACCCTACCTGGTGGGAGCCTTGTGCACTAGCCAGCCTTTTTTTATTTGCTTTTATTTTAGTATAGGTTGTACACTAAGGTTATGATTTTGGGTTTCTAACTCTTCTTTTTTATATTAGTATGTGTAAAATGCAAGAAAATTAAAAGAGTGACAAATAGAAATCCACATGGGAGGTGGATACTTAAGTTGCAATTTACAACATGCTTACATGAACTTCAGTTTTTTTAGACTTGGAAATCTTTGGATCGTCATTTCTTCTTTAGGCACTACAAAACAAAATATGAACATTTTTAATTTAATAAAGGTAGAATAGGATGATCTGGTCGCTCCAATAGTTGAGTATATCATGTGAATATGTTTTAAACTATATATGAGATTGAAAGTAATTTGGAAAGGTTAATTTCTCCAAATATTTGGTTGTTGTAATTTCAAAAATATTTTCTTCAAGTGTATGTTTCCATGTGCATATAGACTAATTGGAAAAGGAAAAGATGAAATGTTTGGATAGTTCTATTTAGAAGTAATTTGTCTTTATCTCTACTACTAGTAGATGACTAAGAAAGCTGAAAATATGATAAGCCTTCATATATATATATATATATATATATATTATATATATATATATATATTTGTAGACTCAGTATAGGACCTACAAAAAGGAAGTGAAATGTCATTTTCTTGAATATATTAGTGTATATGATTTGTTACTTTAATGTCATTTATGTAGGAGTTGTTTAGGAGCCTGGCCCTAACATCTAGCAAGCATAGAGAAAATGCATATATTATGTATAATTACCTATTTTTTGTAAGACACATTCTCCCATTGAAAATACCTATAAAAGGCCACTGTAGCAACGCATATATAGAGTCATTCTGGCTGTAACAAAGAGCATCTGAAATGGGGCAAAAGCTGATGGCTCTGCATATCAAAACTAGAAAGAGAACTATGACCGGACGAGCTGTGGAAGCCTACTTTCACTCACATATGCATATGTGTTTGTGTGTGCGTGTGTATGTGTGTATGTGTGACCACTGACACCTTTTTCGAATATAAGTTCGCTGTTCTTTTCTCTTCTTTTTTAAATATTCTCTCTAAACCATGATCATATACATGCAATGCGAGGAGGAAAAGGAATTATGGGACTAGAACATAAGTAAAAAAATGAGGCATGTTCATAAAAGATAGAGTAATTGATCAGAAGGCGCATCCACAAAAGTAATTGATTGAAAGGTAGGGGTAGGTATAAGGAAACTATGACTAATATTGTATTTAAGAAGATATTTAAGAATAAGTATGTACCATTAAATTAATTTATCATGTAAGAGAAAGTATGTAAGGATACATTATTACTATGTTATAGCATATTCATGACATGTCTTTGATTATGTGATATTTGTCTGGCATACAATATGTGGGTTGTTTTGTTGATTAGGATTAAGTGCTTGCTTGGAAACCCATAAAAGCACTGTTTTAAGCACTTTTCCATAATTCAAAACAAAAATATTCTCACATACTTACCTCATAGATCGTAAAAGAACTTCTACAAGGCAAAAACAAACTAACACTAAGATGAAATGGCTTTAGAGGAATATGATTCTTGAGCATAGCATGTGGAGTACAAGTTATAGTTAAAGAATATAGAATCTATATAGTCTCTTTCATTTTTAATTAAGACTATAGGTAAAGACTGTATGACTTAAAAAATTAGGGAAAATCCCAAATAAATACTTCTAAAATATAGAAATTGCAAATCAGTGATTCCAATTCCACTAATCCTAAATTAGACTAGAGGTATTAAAATGGGATTTCTTATTAATGTTGTTAATTTACCATAGTGCCCTATCTGATTCTTTCCTCTTTCATTCTCTTACTCTTTCTCTCTCCCACCACAATCACTGGATTAACTCTCTCTTTCTTGGATGGCTTGATTTCTCCTCACCTTGATTTTTAATTGGATCCTTCCCTCCTTAACCGGACAATTAAATTTTTTCGGCTATATTAGCTGATGATTGCAAAAGTTCCTAAAAAATTAACACTACTTCTTCTTCCAAGCTTTTGTTCACTATGAACCAGCATACTGCACACACTCTCTCTTTAACTTAGGAAGAAGAATACGACCCAGATGAAGAATTAGATTACAACTCTCCAATGGTGTTTCCTCTAACCAAGATTTCATCCTTAACTATGTCTCACTGAAGAAGATGACCTCCTCCTTTCCATCCATGGCAGGTCCTCCCCCCAATAAAAAAAATCAGAAACTACAAGTCCTTGTTCATATCAATTAGTCTCAACTCTTATCTCTCTGCACACCGTTGCTAGAACAAGAAGAAGACATAGTTGACATCGAGCTTTCTAAAGATAGTGATGAACAAAGACCTCTTCTCTCTCCAGATATTTTGACGCCACCAATGCCTAATTGATTTTCTTGATATTTGTTTCAACCAAGTAGTCAATATGGATACTAAAGCTATCAATTACAAATCTTAAGTAGTCATTTCTTATACATAAGTCATCAATGGTGTGTTAAAGGGGCAGCTTCAAAAATTCTTAATTAAGGTTGTCAACATTTGTTTCACCCAAGTAATTAATATAGACACTGAAGTTGTCAATTGTGATTCTTAAGTAGTCATTACCTATACGTAAGTCGTTAATGATTCATTAGAGGGGTGGCTTAAAAAGTTCCAATGTTTTTTGACATTTGGGCACCCAAGTAGTCAATATAGATACTCAAATTGTCAATTGCGATTCTCAAGTAGGTAATAATGAAACTGAAGTAGTCAATCACGAAATTAAAGTACCAAATATAGATTAGCTATCAACATGTAACAATTCTAAATTAAAAAATTGCACAAGTATACTTAACAAAACATATTTTCATTAACAACATAGCATTAGCTATTAACAACTTTAGTTTAGCCATTAACAAAAAACTAGAATTGCCATGACAATGACTACTTTCCTTATATCACTTACATCAGAGTACATATTTCATTCACTATATATTACCTATAAAACTTCTCTAAAAAAGAAGCAAATGGTTCAAAACAAGTAAAAACAATCATCCTCATCCATTTACATTCAATTTCAAGCTCTCATCAGTTGAACAATTCTCTTGGAACTTGATGATTTCCTTGAATTTGACCAAGTTTTCTTGCCTATATCTTCAGTTGCAATCTTTAAACTTTTTTTTAGCCTATAACATGCTTGCACTGATCTTACCAAGATTATTGTCCATCTTCTTGATCTCTATCTCACAAGAGACTAATTGAAATTCTTCTCCTTGAAGCATCTCCTTTAAGTTACAAACAACATAAAGAAGGTGCTAAATCTGCAAGGCAAGAATTATATTCAACATTATAGCAACATAGATAAAAATTATGTTCAAACTTGTAAAGTTGTATGTGACTCCCCTATTCTTAATATGATTCAATCAGGTATTACACAATGAATTCAAAGTTACTAAGCTGAGTTTTTGGGCTATTCGAAAAAATTTGAAACTTTCAAAACAATCATAGTGGTTCGCTCTTTATTATAACTCATCAATCCTTAATCTTAGTTATTATTATCATAGTACTTCTCTGCTCAATTTCTGGTATATTGATGATTAGTCTATGAGCTCTTGACATACAATTGTCTACTTCTAGTTTTTGATTATAGAGCATAATATCAATATTGATACCATATTATATGTACAGATACTATACTACTTGCACTGTTACAATTGATGCCACCAAGCTGAGTACAGATACCACCACTGTGTATACTGATACCATTGATAACACTACTATATACATTGGTACCATTAATACCACCAATTTGGGTATTGGTACCACCGCTAAGTGCACTAATACCATTATTCACTGATGCTACTACTTATGACCAACTTACTATAGTATGTCTTTACATTACATACAATACATACGGAATTAATAGACAAATAACCAATAAAGATCTTTATCCTTTATCTTTATGCTCTACTTATCAATGTTTACCTCTTCATCCTTCAAGCCGCTGGCCTTCGCTGTATGGTAATTATTAGAAAGGGTGAGATTTGTGAGAATCTCAGTAGTAACACAATCAAACATATAAAATGCAAGTTCACAAAGAATGTCAGATAAGCCATCATATTATTATCACATAACACATTCAGCATTCAATACACAGTATGCAGTATTAAAACACAAACTCGGGACCCATTGGTCTATTACCACAACGCTTGGTATTTCAACCTTACAACCCAAGGCCTCTACCTTATACAAGTTGCACATCGGGTCTTATAGCCTCAGGTCCCATCCCAGCTTAGGTCTTATTGCCTAGGTTCACTGCCCCATGTAAATTTATACTCTTATGTCTTACTACCAACAGGTCTTACTGCCTAAGTACACACTTCCCCAGCAGGTGTTATTACCTCGGGCTTCTGCATATCACAATCTAAATGCACATAAGGTCTTACGGCCTAAGGACACACTAGTCTAACAGGTGTTACTACCTACCGTATATTCCTGAAAAAAATATACACAGTGGCACAAACATACATGTAGAACACTACATGGTATATGAGAGAAACAGTTACTACCTGAACGCCTTTTCGGTCCTTCACCTTTATCAGCTACGTTTTTCTCCATCTCGTGCAAATGATATTGAATCCTATAATTTAGAATTCAAAACCATATGGGTTATTACTTATTCTATTGCTTTTGATATAATAAAAATTATGTTATTCTTGATCCATCTCTATCCTTGTTCTTTACTTAGCTTTATTAGTTATCTTTTGGACATTTTGTGTTATGTCTAATGCATACTTAATCTAAGATATGTTAGACATTCTACTCCCTTAAAATTTGGGTATCAATGTGGTCACTTTATACTTTAGAACATGTTTTTAAGCCTCATGTTCCTAGTAGCCAAAATTCCCTTTAAAATATCAAAAATTCGGATATCAACCCTAATATGTCAGATTTCATTGGTCAAATTTAAAAATTCATAACTTAATCTCAAAAACTCTAAATGAGGTGGTTCCAATTTTCATGCAAAGATATTTAAGTCCTCTACAAAGGAAAAATGTCACCCAGTGCAAATTATAGTCACAAAACTCTAAGAGACTTGAAAAACCCAACTAGCTTAGAATTCATTCCAAATTTGATACCCTAAATTTAACAAATCATAACTTACAATCTACAATTCCAAATAATGCATATTATATCTCATTTTAAAGATTAGGATGTCTACTAATACCATGTAAAATATCATAGTAATTGGACAAGGTTTATCCATTCAAAATTAAACTACAAGTATTATGACTCCTGAAAATGAATCTGACAGTAACTAACATTGACAACCTTAAATTCCAAATTTAGGGTTTTTACTCCAATCCATCCACAATTATAACCAGAAGTTACTCCCACATAATTTTTCATGTAGAATCCATTTTAAACCTTAAATTCAACAAAATTCAGTTCCTTCCCTAAGAACCAACTAAGGCTAAAATTTAGGGTTTACATGCCAGAAATCCTATTTTCAATTCTGATGCTTCTAAAATCGAATCCTCACCTTTATCCCACAAAATTTTTTATCATTAGAAACCTCAAAATCATGAAAATCATATTCCTTCCTATTGTTCTAGTATAGCCAAAATTCAACCCTTAGAACAACATAACATGATTTCGCAAATTTTAACTGCAAGACTTGTCAGATTTCGTTCCTATCATACTCAAGCCTAATTTAACAACATATTCATATTCATATGATCTTAAAAGCCTAAAATCACCTCTTATTCAAAATTATGGCAGCAGTAATAACCTCATGAAAACTTAACAAAACCTCAAGATATTATACTCAAATCGGAGCTTACGCTTACCTCTATCGATGCTATAGCCCGTTCTTGATTTCGACAGCACCTACACCTTAGAGGAAGCAAAAAACCCTATATTCAAGAATCTAAAACCATAGAAATGTTGCTCTCATCCAAAGAAACAAGATTTATGAAGGCTCTATGGACTATAAATGTGATTTCGAGGGTGAAATTGCTCAAGAACTCTTTCTCTCTCTTAGTGTTCTTCAACGTTTCATTTTCACTTTCCTTTTTCCTTTTCTCAATATTTTCTCCCTTAATTTTTCCTACCTTGAATTAAATTTAAGGAGCTTGGGAGGTGTTGGGATATTTGGACCAGTGTCCCAAGTGTTTGAGTCACAAGGTATTCGGTGCTCCTTCTTAAATTCGGTCTTTTCCCTCACCCTCTTGCTTGGCTGACTTAATGCTCCCTCTCTTAGGCCTTTAACCGACTTAATGGTTTATAGGAAATGAAATCAAATGATTTCCTAGGACTTTCATGTTCGATGTTCAGAAAAGTCGAACACGTGGCTTTATCGAAGACTGGTGAGTTGTTTCGGCTAATTTGAGCATGTGACACACAGGGTGGCTAGGTGGCATCTTCTTGTTGAGCCAACCAAAAAGCTAAAGTCAATTTATGTAAAGACACTTTAATAAAGCTATTTTACTAAAGCTACTTTATGAAAAGCTACTTTAGGTGTGTCGGGCCATAATTACGTTACATGTGTCTGTGTCCTCGATCCAGACTATGCAACACATGTACAAATGTGGCAAAGATGGTGCCACACTCCTCAGGGAATTACCAAGTGTTTGTATATATATCCCTAATGGTGCCATGTGTCTCTGAAGGTCGTAAGAATGGTGCTAAGCTAGTGTCCCTTTAAAAATGCAAGGTGTATGTGTATGCCCTGAAAATGCCATGTGCACACCTACAGTGACATATTTCACCTGACTAATTAATCACATGTTTCATAAGGAAGCTAGGTGGTGTTTTTCTATAGCTCCAACCAAAATCCACTTTATGTATGTATATATTAATGTGGCACCAAGTTTACATAGACACAAGTATGTTTCATCCGACTCATCACACATATACTAAGCATACCGGTTACTAAATTTTTAGGATGTTACATCTTATAATCATAAAGTTTATAAATTAACATATTTCAGGTAAGACTCATCAAATGAATAAATTATAAAATTGCAAATAGAAATAAACCTTACAAAAAATAAGAATTAATTGTGTACTTGCCTCTATACTAGAAAAAAACAATTAGTAAGGAGCTAACAAGTACAATAAATGATACTTTATATAAGCAATTAAACCCAATTGTTTTACTTGGAATATGATAATTATAGATATGTTCAAACCCCATTTTCAACTTCATTTTAAATCTTGAATGATGATTGAGAGATATAAGGAGAACAAATGCAAGACATAACCTAGTCTAAAATACATGCATTTAGCATACAAACCTAAAGCTGTTAGACCATAAAAAGAAAATTCCTTGTAAGTAAAAAAGATTATATTCATACATATTCTAATATCATTTCAATAAATGTTCATGTCCCAACATTATCAACCTACACAAAAGAAAATTCCCTTTGAAATAGAAAATTATAGTATCTAAATTACAATTCTCTCTCACACAAAGTACTCCATAGTACCCAAAAAGAATGAGCTCATGTCTACTAACAAATAGCAGAAATAATCAAACTACGACACTAAATCTCTAATGATTAAGAAAGATAATTTCAAAAACAAATGAAGTTTTCCTAGCAAGCCTGAACACCCTTTACTTTCCAACCCATTATCGACAGTAGAACTTGTTAGGGGAAAGGATATGAAACTATTGAATTTTTTCTAGAAACCAATGAATTTCAAATAGTGGGATTTAAAGTTAAATCCACTACTAGAAAAAAGGCTTTTAAGACCAGTTGAAATTAGCTTTTTAGATCTTGTATTGATCAGTTTAAAAAGTATGTCCTTGTTAAGACTGGACCTACCACTAGTCTTAAAAGTTACTTTTTTAAACCGGTTAGTTAGATCAACAGTATGAAAAAGTTTCCATTTATAATAAAAAAAAAGATACACACTCTTTAGATCAACAGTATGAAAAAGTTTCCATTTAAAATGGTATATTTTGTTTTACATCAACTGTCAAAAACATTCCAATTGCCGGTTACACATAACTTGGCCAAGCTAGGACACAAATAAGCAACTAATGTCCACTTAAAAGCCTAACATTATAACCCAAGTTGGAGCATGAAATGACACAAATAATGGTCCAACAATAGTGTTAAAATTTGGCCAACCAAGGTTAAAAGAGTAAGAATGATTTATTTCAATAAATTATAAAATATAAGGGCAAAATGGTAATTTTCCATAAAACAAGAAACAAATATTTTTCCCCTAATTTTCCCAATAAATCGGGCCAAGAGGGAAAAATAAAAGGAAAAATGGCTAGTTGGTAACTAATAAGCACAATTTGGAGTATTATTACTAAGGGAAAAATTAACTTGCAAAAGTCAAAAGTTACATGGTAAACTACATATATGGAAGAAGGGAAATTATGATAAAGCAAGAAGCATTATTAATTCCCTCTTCTCCATAATATTTCATCAGACAAAGAGGGAAGGAAGAAAGAGACATATATATATTCATTTGGCTATATTAAAGCAAGAAGAGGAAAATTCAAAAGCAAGATGGCATTAGTTAGTAATGGCAAGATGTAATTGTTGGAAAAGTAAGTAGCTATTTTTGATTTCCTTATTCCTCTTCAAGTTTTGGTCAAGCAAGGGAATATATATATTTATTAGAAATAATCAAAGCAAGAAGAATAAAAAGACCTCTTGACCAATCACAAGCAAGCATTTGTCAAAGTTAAAGTAAGAAAAGATATTTAATTAAGTTATCTCTTTCCCTTCATTTTCATTCTGGCTAAGTATAATAACCCGAATTTTGGGATTAGAGGCTTAAGGCTAAGCCTATATTAAGTGAACTGCTAGACCCCGGTTTAGCGAATATCCAAGCAAGGAATGATATTTATCCCAAAATTCCTTAATATTTTTGGATATTAAAAAGGAAATAAACGGTAAGGGAAAAATGGTAATTTTGCCATAAGATGGGAAATGATGATTTTCCCTAATATTCCCAATGATTGGAGTTGGATGGGAATTAAAAGGAGGGAAATGACTACTTGATAATTAATGAGGTCATATTGGTAATTATTATCAAGTAAAGTCAATAAGCGGGAAAGCTTAAGGCTTTGGTAGACCACTTGAGGTGGTATAATGAGATAATTTGAGAGTGAGTTGTACTCTCATAATTCTTGTTAATATTAATGGAATGATGAAGGAAAGGAGAAAAGAAACTTGTTATGCAAGAAATGAGATAGGTGGACTAATTGAATAAAGGCCACCGAATGATTTTAATTAATCATCATCCTTCATCAATTAATTCCCTTCTTTCCTGTGGTCAGATTAAAAGGGAAAAGAAAGAGAAACAGATCAGATCAGATGAGAACAAGAAAGAGAAAGAAAGAATGGAGAGAACGAGAACGAAGGCGGTGGAGAGAGAGAAGAGAAAGAAAGCTTGTTTTCGCCGGAACTCATCCGAAACGGCATTTTCTCTCTAAATGTCCAGTACAAAGATTGTTCTACTCATCCCGAGCTTCGATTCTATGATTTCAAATTCTCGATCGGAGGCCATTGGTGCCGTCTTACCGATCGGAGCGTCATCGAAATTCAGAACCGAATTCAGAAGTATGTAGAGGTAAGCGTGAGCTACCTTTCTACCATTTCGGTTTGTCATTTGAATAAGTATTTTGGAAGTAGTATACTGTTCATCTCTCATTCTCTTAGCCTTTTGGGGGCCGAAATGATATCCAATAGATGTCTAAATGGCTAATCATATAATAACAAGTAGAAAGGGGGATATTAAGTCAAAGAAAGAGAGGAACTGACACAACTCTTCTAATAACTCTATAATGGCTGTTGTGTGTGTGGCATGAGAATAGAGTTGGAATTTCATTGATTAGATGATTCCATTGAGTTCAAAAGAGAAAATTGTGTAGGGTTCATGTTGAAGAGAAAGTGAGAAAAGGCCTAGAGGATGAAATGACCAATTTACCCTTTTAGCTCTACATAGGGGATGTTAAGGGGTATTTTCGTCATTCGGGCCCGAATTTGACTAATCCAAAGTCATAAATAGATTCTACACGTGAAATTGTATAGGATTGGCCCATGTTGTAATTCTGTAAAAGTACAGTTGGGCCGGGCTTCCGGGGGCATTCTGGTAATTTAGCATAATTGGGCTAAGTTATCAACTAATACGAGTCTATAATGATATAAGAAAGAGTAATGACTCATGTATTAAATGTTTGGAATTCTAGGACTCGATGGATGGACGTACCTGAATCAGAGCAAAGACGAAGGATTGAGGACGGACGTGAGGTCCAACAGGTAGTGGACTTACTTTTCCTACATGGTTGTGATATGTATGTTGTATGCATTGACTGTGTGACTGCTATGCCTATTTGTGTTGAGCATATTTGATTGATTGAAGCTCTGTTATATTTGTGCGATAGCCATTGGTATGTCATAACATTGAGTATGCAGCATGTCATTATGTTGGCATGAAATAGGGTAGGCAAGCATGTCATGCATTCATATATATCTGCCATGCATAGTAGCACTGTTCACTACTGAGATTCTCTCGAATCTCAGTCCTCCCAAACAACCATTTCAGACAGGTTGAAGAGTGCCAAGAGAAGTGCACAGGGGAGATATGAAGATGTGAAGTGAAAGAAAAGGCTGTAGTGCGAGGCACTACTTCTTGTATTTGATATATGTGTGTATATATGGATGCATGTGTATGTATAAAGGTTGTATAAGCAGAGAATCGCTCTAATGTATTTAAGAAATTTTCTAGCATGAATAAGAGAACGACTTTCAGTTTAATAATTTATCACTCGCTTACTCTGATTTAATGGAACTAAGAGCTGGTAAGGTAATATAAGGAAGGGTGCTTACACCAAGCTGATCCAAATAGAGAGAGAGGAGAGTCTCAAGAACACCAAGAACATCTAAGAGCTCTAGGGTTTCCAATAAGCAAAAACTCAAGGTAAGATGCATGAAAACTTAGTGTTTATGCCTCTACCTTGGAACCTCCTCTAACCTCTTCTTCTCCTTGAAATCAATGTTTACAAGTCAAAACAAGAGTGTAGGGAGAGAGAGAAGAGACATTGAGGAGATAGAAAGAGCTAAAATCCAAGAGGTAATCTTCAAAGCTTGATCCTCTTGCCTTGTATAGTGTTGTTGGTGGTGGTGGTGGTGGTTTTACCTTGGCTTTCTCTTGTTTTGTAAATTTAGGCTGATATAAACCATAGGGGAAATACTATTAAAATTTCCTCTAATCATGTTCATTTAGTGTTTTAACTAGTTAATCATGTGATTAGAAGTGGAAAGGAAGTGATCAAGCAAGAGAAATCAAGAAAACTTAACTTTCCTCCTAAGAATTTAATTTTCGGTCAGAGTTAGAGCAATAGGGAGGAGATGGAATGTTGAAATTTTTATGGTTTTACGGGATTTATAAGGTAAAATTATGTTGGTATGCATGTGTTCATGATTTGTGGGTGTTGGTATACAAATTTAGAAATTTATGAAGTTGAAGGTGCATATTGTTTGATTGTTATTTATGAGGAGGTGATGTTGTACAATGTAGTTCATAAGTCAAAATTTTTCCAAAAATTATGAAACTTCACAGGATTAAAGTAGAGATATAGATCTTTAATTTTATTGATAGTTTGTAATTTTTAGACAAGAACATTAGAAGATATGGATTTTTGAAATTGTGCAATGTTTCTAGAATGCAATTGGGAATAGTAGAGTTTGAAAAATTATTGGGAATGATATGGTTGTAGTGGTCAAACCTAAGTATTTTTACTCAAATTTAAATTGAAAGATATTCATTCAGGCTTTAGAATCAGTAAAATTGGATTTTTGTAGAATTAATTATGAATTTTCAAATTTGACTAAGAAATCTGCCAGTTTCTGGAAAATAGTGAAACTGCACTGTGCAGAATTGTATTGTGCTGAAACTATTATAACTGCACTAGATAACTAGTAGAAGTAATAACTAGTTACTTGTAATTTCAATTTTTTATAGGAGTTAAAACTAGCTTGAGCCAAAATGAAAATTTAGGACAGTCAGGGAAATTTGGAAAAGCCTCATGTATAACTTTTCTTGCATATATTATGTGATTATTAAATGTTTGAGTATTTTATTCTCTGTAACATAAGCCAAGTGTCTTGGACACACATATTAGCCTAATTTTGTCAGGGACCCAACAGGGGCGTCGAGTTAAGCCAAGGTGCAAGTATATCGTTTGGCCTTGTATAGTGTACACACAGTTTTCTATCATCTTACATGACATGGCCTAGATATGGTCTTATTTACATGGTGACAAGAAATCTTACATGGGCACAATAAACAAAGTAGATGACGACAGAGGAGGGAATCACCACCATCGGTAAACTGGCCCACGATGACCCAGCAAACGTCAGACGAGCAGTTAGCTCAATCGTGTCAGAGCAGAAGTGGCTCTAGGGTACATCATACCCTAGGGAGACGTGTATGGGTGAGACCAGTCTTTGGACCCCACCCTAGATCAGCACCAACACCATTACAGAACTTATCAATAGGAGACTTAGAACAACCGCTACCAGATGGGTTTAAGTCGGATCCACAGGTTACTACAAGTTCTAGAGCAAAGCTTGTGTTAGTGAGACTTGACCTACGGTCGGATAAGGAGCTATGGGTACATATCAAGAACCTGTATTTCTATATTGTAGCGCATGTAAACAAAGATTGGGATGAGCCCTAGTGTAGCAGGGTGTAATGGTGGTGTGTACCTCTCAACAAATATAGCCTCACTAAATCAAATAACCCATTCATGATTATAGCATTAGCAATAATTAAATTCAACTTGAGAATATGAGACAAGTACGGATGGGTTGATTCCTGCTCCAGAACATATATGTGTGAAGTAAAGATACCACGATATGACAAGTAGGGATAAAGCAATCATTTTGGTCTGATTCTGAATAACGCATACATACGAGAAGTAACAATCAAATAGTCCCTTAACCCTGAACCCTGAACAGATAAACATATTTATAGAAAGAACTGATTATAAACAGTTAAGGGTACAGATAGACAGAGTTACAGTAAGTCCCAGTGTACACAGTTGTACTAGGAAGCAATATCGAAATATTTAGAGTTGTAGGAATGGAACGACCTAAGCCATAAGGCCTAATACACCAATCAGTGTCCCAATAAGGCAGTGGGCCTAGAATTACTAGTGTACTACGTGTCTTGAGATCATAAGACATGTTAGACTAGTATGTCCTTAAGCTAACAGATTGTTATGCAATCAAAGTTATGCCAAATTGTGATGAAAGTAGTAAGACCCAAGGTACATGTTTGTATGGGGCAGTATCCCTGGGCATTAAGACCTGACAAACACTTATGTTATATAGAACAATATTGAACACATTGAGGGAAGTAACTCCATCCCAAGTTGAACAACTATGAGTTGTGGCTTCCAGAGAATACATTTATAGGCAATGTGGTCTCACAGCAAGGGGTCTTAGTGGATCTAAACAAGGTGGAAGCTATATTAAACCAAAAGAAGCCAGAAACATTATTTGAGATACACAGTTTTCTGGGTCTTACCGAGTATTACAAGTTTATACAGAATTTCTCCATAATAGCTTTGTTGTTGACAAAGTTAACACGACAAACTCAACATTTGTATGGGACAACAGTTGTGAGAGGAGCTGAATAGAGCTAAACAGAAGTTAACAACAACATCAATATTGACAATCTCAGATCTGCAATTAACCTTTGTGGTTTACACAAATGCCAATGGGCATGGATTGGGATGTGTCTTGATGCAGCAAGGTTGAGCAGTGGCATAAGCATCTCGTTAGTTGAAGCCTCATGAATAGAGATATTCCATACACGATCTTATGTTGGCAGCGATTGTGTTCGCATTGAAAAGCTAGGGACAACCGTAGAGCTATACTGCAACCACAAGAGTTTAAAATATCTATACGATCAGAAAGAGCTCAACAAAAGACAACGCAGATGGATGGAGTTGCTCAAATATTACAATCTAGAGATCAAGTATCCTCCAAGAAAGGCTAATATAGTGGCATATGCATTAAGTCATAAAGCAATACAGATAGTAACCCTTATGATTCACGAGTAGAAGGTAATTAAGAATTTCAGAGATCTGAACCTATCAAATTAGATTATGATAAATAGTAGCAATATCAATCAGATAGAGAATGATCTGAGAACAGATATAGAAGAAGCTCCGATGCAGGATAGGCATGCCCAGTCTATCAGAAACATGATTGTGAAGGGAGAGGCTCAGAAGCATGACTTATTACCAAGTGAGTTGGTCAAAAATAGAAAATGAATATAAATTCCACCGCAAGCAGAGCTAAAGTGGCAAATCTTGGAAGAGGCACATAAGAGTAAATACACTCTATACTAAGAGCAACTAAGATGTACCACAATCTGAAGTCCACATATTGGTGGCCAGGCATGAAATGAGATATGACAAGGTTTATTACTCGCTGCCTTACTTAACAGAAAGTGAAAGCCAAGCATCAACAACTTTCAGGGCTACTGTAAAACCCTACAATTCCTGAGTGGAAATAGGAGAGCTTTACATGGATTTCGTGACAGGATTACCAAAGGTCTGAAATCATGATGCAATATAGGTGATAGTAGATCGATTCACAAAGATAGCCTATTTTCTCTCAATTAGTATATACTATTCTCCTGATAAACTCATAGAAATTTACATCAAGGAGATAGTGCGACTACATAGTATACCAAAGAACATTATATCTAATAGAGATCCTCACTTTACCTCTAAGTTCTGGAAGGCTGTGCAAGAGGCTTTAAGTACTAAGTTCCGATTTAGTATGTCCTATCATCTCAGACAGACGGGCAAACTGAAAGAACAATCTAGACACTAGAGGAAATGCTCAGGGCGTGTGTGATAGATTTCAAAGGTATTTGGTACCAATTCCTTCTACTTGCAGAATTCGTATACAACAACAGTTATTAATATAGCATCTAAATGGCTCCCTATTAGGTGTTGTATGGAAGGAAGTGTCAGTTACCCTTATGTCAAATAGAGTTGTCTCAGAGGCAGATGTGTGGGCCAAACATAGTAGTTCAAACCACGAAGCAGATAAAAGAGACTACTAGCTGTACAGAGCAGACAAAAGAGCTATGCAAACAAGGTTTCACCTATTACTAGTATTGGCAGGGCATTAAAGGTGAAGAAGCTAAGCCCTAAGTATATTAGTCCTTTTGAGATATTGTCACAGATTGGGCCAGTAGCATACTGAATAGCTTTACCCTTGAGTTTAAGTAGGCTACATGATGTCTTCCATGTGTCACAATTGAAGAAATATCAACCTGACCTAGAGCATGTGATCGAACACAAAGAGGTAGACGTATGAGATGACCTGACATATGAGGTCACACCTGACCGAATCATTAATCGGCAGGAGAAAAAATTGAGACATAGGAGTATCTCATTCATCAAAGTGGTGTAGAAGGGGTTATCTCCTACGGAAGCTACTTGGGAATTCGAGGAAGGCATGCAAAAACGTTTCCCAGAATTCATGAGTCGGTACTTGTAGCAAATTTCGGGGACAAAATTTATTAAAGGGGGGAGAGCTATAATACCCCATTTTTAGTCACCAATATTCCTCTTATGTAATTAACATATTTAATGGAATAAAATAGTGCATTGTGGTATACATCAACTGTCAAAAACATTCCAATTGTCGGTTACACACAACTTGGCCAAGCTAAGACATAAAGGAGCAACTAATGTCCACTTAAAGGCTTAACATTGTAACCCAAATTGGAGCATGAAATGACACAAATAATGGCCTAATAATAGTATTAAAATTTGGCCAAACTAAGGGAAAAAGAGCAAGAAATGATTTATTTCAATAAATCATAAAATGTAAGGGCAAAATGGTAATTTTCCATAAAATAGAAACAAATATTTTCCCCCTAATTTTCCCAATAATTTCAGCCAAGGGGAAAATAAAAGGGAAAAATGGCTACTTGGTAATTAATAAGCACAATTTGGAGTATTATTACTAAGGGAAAAATTAAGTTGCAAAAGTCAAAAGTTGCATGGCAAACTAAATATATTGAAGAAGGGAATTTATGATAAAACAAGAAGCATTATTAATTCCCTCTTCTACATAATATTTTTGTTGGGATTCGTACACGAAGCAGAAGAAATTAACTATTTAAAATCCTCGAATCCCAATCGCGGATCTATCAAAGACGTCTAAATCAAGTAGTTAGAATAGTACCTTTGTAGTTTTCGTGCTTTCGATCTCTAGGAGTCAACACCTTTAGTCGCCTCCCTCTACTGGTATCTACACGAACACGACTCAACACGGCAGCGTGCTAGCGCCTCTAATACTCTCTAGGGTTTATTGCGGCTCTCCAAAATCCATACAACCCTAGGGTTCTCTAGCCCTTCGAATTTTATAATTAATGTAGGCCATATTGGAATCTCAAAATTAATCTTAATTAATTTGAAATTCAAATTAAATCAAATAGTTCTGATTTGATTAAATCTGTCAAACAGATTTAATTTATCATATTTATTTAATCTAAATAAAGAGCCAATAGATTTAATTTATCTTTATAAATTAATTCTAAGATATGATATTTGTATTAGCTTTAACTATTTAATTTATCAAATAAATTAAATATAAAACTAACACCTTATAATAATATTATAATCTGTATATAATATTACTACAATTATTATTATTTTTTGAATTTATACATACACACACACACACACACATAATTCATCCACCCTAGGTCAAATATTGTATTCATTGAATCTTAGATACATCTTAGATTCAATGAATCTGGACATCATAGCTCGTGTGAGGCTATTCTTGTGTGCGACCCTGTAGGCCCACATGAAGTTGGTAGTGGGCCAAAAACTATTCTAGCCTACAAGTTGCAAGCGGCCTTTAGCAAGACATTGCGACTACCCAATTCACATGAGGATCGATGATACGATGCAACCTATTATACAACCATGTCATATCCCTTTTGTCACACGATATTTTGGTCAAGGATGAGGCATGAACAGTGTCATCCTCCTATTTCTGACCATCACTTTCTCGATTCTTAAGTAGCCTGAAATTAGAAATGGAAACTTCTTCCCATTACAGTATGGCCATACATTTCTCAGACTCACTCATCGAGGGGCCCAGTAATATCTCTCACTAATGTGAGGGACAAATTCCATCTTGACCACTCACATTCCTCTTCATGAAAACTCATAAGCCCGATTGTAGGTTTATCATCACCCGGTCAAAGGTGAATTTTAACTAGGTCAAAACTTAGCAACTCTTATGCAGGAATCTATGATGATCTCAGGTCAGAGGGCACTGTGACATGATTATATGTATGAGATAAGCTTATGACTTAATCGATGCAGCTTTCTCATAGCGGGTCGGTCCAGTACCTTGTACTCCTACAAGTGCCTAAGACTTTAATTTGTATCTCTATACCTCATCAAAGTCATACTGATCTTATTTCATCTTTGCTCCCACATAGATAACCGACCAGGGACATTTAGGATAATCTTTATAGTTCATCCAAGGATACAATTATCATAATAAACATGCAAATGATATAATAACAATATGGATAAATTCTTAAACAACAATAATGTTTAAGGTACAATAATTGGCCCCTAGGGCACAATTTGCAACAATTTCCTCAAAAAAAGAAGGAAGCAAGCAAGCGACATATATATATTCATTTGGCTATATTAAAGCAAGAAGAGGAAAATTCAAAAGCAAGATAACATTAAATAGTAATGGCAAGATGTAATTATTGGAAAAGTAAGTAGCTATTTCTAATTTGCTTATTCCTCTTCAAGTTTCGGTCAAGCAAGAGGCAAGTAAGGGAATATATATATTTATTGGAAATAATCAAAGCAAGAAGAATAAAAAAGACCTCTTGATCAATTACAAGCAAGCATTTGTCAATTAAAGCAAGAGGAGATATTTAATTAAGTTATCATCTTCTCTTTCCCTTTATCTTCATTTCGGCTAAGCTGAACCAAATAGAGAGAGGGGAGAATCTCAAGAACATCCAAGAGCTCTAGGGTTTCCAAGAAGAAAAAAATAAAGGTAAGATGCATGAAAACTTAGTGTTTATGCCTCTAATCACCTTGGAACCTCCTCTAACCTCTTCTCCTTGAAATCCATGTTTAGCAAATCAAAACAAGAGTGTAAATAGAGAGAGAAGAGACATTGAGGAGAGGGAAAGACCTAACATCCAAGAGGTAATCTTCAAAGCTTGATCCTCATGCCTTGTATAGTGCTGTTGGTGCTGGTGGTTGTTGTTTTGCCTTGGCTTTCTCTTGTTTTGTAAATTTGGGCTGATATAAACCATAGGGGAAATACTACCAAAATTTCCTCTAATCATGTTCATTTAATGTTTAAGTAGTTAATCATATGATTAGAAGTGGAAAGGAAGTGATCAAGCAAGAGAAATCAAGAAAACTTAACTTCCTCCTAAGAACTTAATTTTCGATCAAAGGCAGAGCAATAGGGAGGAGATGAAATGTTGAAATTTTTGTGTAGGTATAAACATGGTTTTATGGGATTTGTAAGGTAAAATTATGTAGGTATACATGTGTTCATGATTTATGAGTGTTGGTATACAAATTTGGAAATTTATGAAGTTGAAGGTGCATATTGTTTGATTGCTATTTGTAAGGAGGTGATGTTGTACAATATAGTTTGTACGTCAAACTTTGTCCAAAAATTCTGAAACTTGACAGGATTAAAGTAGAGATATAGAGCTTTAATTTTATTAATAGTTTGTAATTTTTAGATAAGTACATTGAAAGATATGGATTTTTGAAATTGTGTAATGTTTCTAGAATGTAATTGGGAATAGTAGAGTTTGAAAAATTATTGGGAATGATATGTTTGTTTGTAGTGGTCAAACCTAAGTATTTTTACTCAAATTTAAATTGAAATATATTCATTCAGGCTTTGGAATTAGTCAAATTAGATTTTTTTTAGAATTAATTATAAATTTCCAAATTTGACTGAAAAATCTACCAGTTTCAGGAAAACAGTGAAACTGCACTGTACATAATTGTATTGTGTCGAAACTGTTATAACTCCATTAGATAACCAGCAGATTTTAATCTAAAAGTAGTAATGCTACAAGTAATATATAGTTACTTGTAATTTTAATTTTGATAGGAGCTGAAATTAGCCAGAGTCGAAACAAAAATTTAGTACAATCAAGGAAATTTGGAAAAGACGTAGTAAATTTTCTTGCATATATTATGTAACTATTAAATGTTTGAGTATGCCATTCTTTGTAACATGAGTCATGTGTTATGGACACGCATGTTAGCCTAGTTATGGTTAGAGACCTAATAAGGGCACAGAGTTAAGCCATGGTACAAGCATATCGTTTAGCCTTGGACAGTGTACACACAGTTTTCTATCATCTTATATGACATGGCATTGCATATTTATTTTCACATTTTATATATTTAAAAGCATGTTACTACTGAGATTCTCTTGAATCTCATCCTTTTTCAAAACAAAAACTTTACAACTGAGGCAGGCGGCTCGAAAGGCATGATTGTGGCTACCAATGATTAGCGTCCCGGGCACTCTATAACTACTGTAGTTATTTATGCATGTAAAGTTTAGCTCTTCTGAATGCTATGTACATTTGTATATTTTTTTTCAAACCCTGCGGGGATTCTCCTATAATGTAAACAAGTACTCATTATCAACATGTTTCTGCTGTTTCTGTATGCCCTACGAAACTCTACGCTTAATACTCATGAATATTGAAATGTTAAGAGGTTTGACAAACTCTGTCTTGTCTGTCTGTAGCTTATCTGTCTGACATTGTCTTGTCTGTTTGTAGTTGATCAGTGTCTCTTACTGATGAGCTTATTGATGTTTATGTTCTAGGATTAGGCCCATACTCTGGCCTTACTCAATGGGTCTAAGTCATCCTTGTACTAGTAAGTACCACCCTCACTCTACCTATCACCATACAGGAGTAATACTTAGTGCTTTTCAGGTATTTTGATGTTCCTCGGGGCTTGTCTGTGAACTAGCCAAAGTAATTCACTTCGCTGTTCTTATCACTATATAATCAAGCATATCAGTATACTATCCTGTTGTCAAAATTGCACGCAATGTGGTTAGAACCACTGCTCTGATACTAAAAATGTCAACACTCATCTGATATACCCCTCGTTATCGATAATAATCAAAGTAGCAATGCGTAGTTCAGTGGGCACATAGAAATAGTATAAATATACTGATAATATTGATACAATGTTTCTTGATTATATTACAGGAATTCACCATAAGTGTTCGTACATAACAATTATAGACCTTAAAATAAATAAAGGTCTTCATATTACTAATGTCGGCTCTGGTACTAGTCCGGTACCTTCTTTTGCCAGTAATTATAGTTCTGCCCTTTGAGCCGCTACCTGCTGCTGAAAACTTTATACATTTATGAAAAAGGTGAGATTCAAATGAATCTCAGTAGTAACATACAATCAAACATATAATATATGAAAATAAACATGTCATGCACCATATTGTATAAGATGAAAGTGTTGCGTGCACATTGTGTAAGGCCAAACGACTGTTTGCAACCCTAGCTTATCTCTGTGCCTCTGTTAGGTCCCAGACTATAACTAAGCTAATGTGCCCCTAGCACTATACTCATGTCACCGAAGATGGCATACATAAAGCATACAAATAATCACAGTGCATGAAAGAAAAAGTTACTACCTGCAATGTGCCCCTTTCCCTGCTCTACTGAGGGTCCATAGTCCTTGATTCCACTCGGGCTACTGATATATCCTAAAATTTCAAATTTAGGATAAATGAGTTATTACTTATTCATGTATCATTCTAAACTCATTATGTTGGTTATCTTAGCTTTAAAATACTAAATGACCAAAATGCCCCTAGGGACTTGGTTTAAGTCCCTTTGTGCCTACTCAAATTGTATTATACCAAAAATTATGACCCAGGCTAATCCTATACAATTTTGTGTGTAAAACCCATTTTTGACCTTAGATTAGTCAAATTCATGCTCAAATTATGAAAATCCCCCTAACATCCCTTAACTTAGGTTTTAAGGATGGTTTTGTCATTTTACATTCTAAGGCCTTTATACTTCAAACTTTACATGTTCCCTACACAATTTTCCATTCTAAACCTAATGGAATCACCAAAACCATGAAATTCTAGCTCTAACCTCCAAAAAATTTCTGGCCAAAACTTATAGGAAAATTAGGAAAAATGAAGTTTTATTATTTCAATCCATAAACCACCTTCTTTTCACCTCTAATAACATGTTTAACCATTTAAAAACCTTTTAAACATGATTAGTGTGAATTTGGGAAGCACTTCCCCTTAGGGTTTGTGCATCCCAATCATCAAAACAAAGACAAAACAATCACCGACTAACAACAATCGTCAACACAACAACATATTAATCATGAGGATTAGGGTTCTTGAGGTTACCTCTTAATTCTCCTACTTTCTCTCTCTAATTGCCATTCTCTCTCTTCCCTCTTGGAATTTTCTTGCTAAACATGGTTTCTAAGATGGAGAAGAGATTAGAAGATGTTCTAAGTGAATTTAGACGTCAAGAACACTTGAAATCAAGCTTACTTATCTTAATTCTTGCTTCTTGAACCCTAACTCCTCTATATTGTTCTTGTGTTCTTCAAGATCTTCTCTCTCTGTTTTTATGGAGTTGGCCGAAATAATGGAAGGAGGAAGGAGATAAAAAAGTCTTAATAATATCTCTCTTACTTTTGTAATAATATTATTTAATGGCAAACTAACATGCGCATTATTTACTTGGCTATAATAAATTCCTCTTGAATTAATATAGACCAAGTAAATAAATTCCCTCCTCTTCCTTCATTTTAACTGAAAATATTTCCCTAATTTAGAGAAAATAATTGTTTCTTCCTTTATTGATCAAATAACCATTTAGCCCATACATTTATTTCCACTTTTGCACTTTACTGAAAATTTGGTAGAATTTTCATCAAACTTTAAAAATTCATATCTTTATTTATAGATGTCCAATTGTGGGAGTTCTAAAGGCTATGTGACCCTTATTAAGTCTATTTTTAAGGGGAAAACATATTATTTAGCCAATGGAATATCATAATTCCTAAAATAGCATTTATTGGACGATGTCACAGAAAATTGCCAGATTTATTGGGCTAACTTTAAAAATACATAACTCTTTGTGTATAGCTCCAAATGACGTACTATCAAATTAAATATTGATAAGTATACTTTTATTATGGAAAATTTCATAGGCATTGTATATCATTTTCCTATTTAAAAGTGTCACATGATCATATTGCCACGTGAAGAAACACACTAGCAGTAAATCCAAATTGTTACAATTTGTGTTCCAAACAGTCTTGTTGTATGTGAAAACTAATTGCCTTGTTTTTTCACTTAATGTGCTCTTCAATTCACCATTTTCTTCTCTTTAATACCCCAAGGTGTAAAGGAATTTCAAAGAATAAAATTATACCTTCCTGGGATACTTGATAAACCGGGGATTAGCAGTCCACTTGATTCAGGCTTATTCTCAAGCCTCTAATCCTAAAATTTGGGATGTTACATTTACCCCCAAGAAGTACCTTGAAAATCTGAAACCTTTTGCTTAAAGGTTTGGAATTCTGACCTAAAGTTCTTAGATGACCTAGAGGATGATTAGAGGCATGGTAATGATGAAATAAGTATTGATCTTTAATGCGAACCATTTCTGTTGCAGTGAGTATTATCCAAAAAAGTTTATTTGATGGGGTTATGGAAACTCGAGGCACAGTGATTGTTTTGAGGTTTCTCTATGATAAGTATTGATCCTTCGTAATACTGTGGTGTTAAAGGTATGTTGGTATGATATATAGTGCCATATAGGGAGCTATGATTATGCTGTATATTGATCCTAAATGATCCGAACTGATGATACTGAAGGTTGAGGATAGGTTTAAAACTTATCTAAGTTGAAATTAGGTAGAAATGTGAATAAGGTTGCACTATAGTTCTATTTCATGAAAGAAGTTTGAACCTTATAGATGATGTTGAACCTTTAGTAATGTTTTGAGGATATTACTTGGATACCGTAAAGGTTAGAATAGGCACTATTGATCTTGATTTTTTTAGCATACCTATTGGGTATAGTTGAGGAAAGTGATTTCTGATTTGTGTGATGTTAAGGTAGTAAGACAAGTGCGGGTAGACAATGCAGCCCCACCTATATTTGACAATGTAAAGCATCAAAGTGGGCAGTATAAGTGTAGTGAATCTATATGTAATTTTTGAGGCAACAGGAGAGGTTGACGTTCGCACCAGTATTAATCATACCATATCATGTTTAGACCTGTATGATCTACAGTAACACAATCTATGTGACATACAATGATTTACCCTGTATGATCAGTAGTGAGGCAGCCCCATCAGAGCATGTTGAAGATGCAGGATTTAAGTTGTGATCGGGGGTTCTCACTGGAGGAGACCAGAGGATGAGCTCTTAGCTCTTACCCCAACACGGCTAGGTAACATAAGGCACCATTACTGTTGCACCCGTACTTAGGTACCCTAAGCAAAGAGGTGGTGTGTAAAATATGCTACTGAGGTAGTATACTATACAGTGATAAGCCAACGCCATCAGAGTATGTTAAGCAACCTCATGATCTGGATGCACCCTTGATATGGCCAGGAAGTCATTCAAGATAGTCTTGGTTTCACTAGTGAAAATCACAAGTAGCCTTGGGGTTGAAAGGTGGTGTGTAAAACATGTTACTGAGGTGGTGTGGCCAACAATATTACATTATGTGTGGTGTATAATGATATTACCATGTAAGCCTGTGTGGTTTACTGTAACACATCATGTATGGTCAACAGTCACACAATCTATATGGTTATGGTGATGCATGTAAACAGATATTGGGATGAACCCTAGTAGTCGAGCATCATGGTAGTGAATACCTCTCAACAGTACAGTATTAACAATCTTAGATCCACAGTTGACCTTTATGGTCTACACAGATACGAGCAAACACAGATTGGGATTTGTTCTGATACAACAGGGCCGAGTAATGGCATATAATCCTAACAACTACAGCCTTACAGAATTAATTACCCTACTCATGATAAAGAGCTAGCAATAATTGATTTTAATTTGAGAATATGAGACAGGTATGGACAAGTTGATGCCTGCTCTGAAAAATTAATATGATCATGATGTGACAAGTAGGGATAAGGCAATCATTTTAATCTAGACAAAATCATCTCTTTAATCCTAAATAGTGCACACAATATGATCAATAAGGGTCAAATAGTAATTTAATCATGAACAGTAACACAGTAAGATTAGTAAGGTCAAATAGTCATTTGATCTCAAACACCAGACAGACAGACATAGTTACAGATAGATACAGTTATAGACAGTGATGTTTACAGGCAAACAAATTGGTAGTAAGTTCTAGTGTATATGTTGGTACACCAGCAATGTTCTAACAAGGTAATAAGGCCTAGGGTTACTAGTGGACTATGTGTCATGAGATCATAAGACCTGTTGCACTAGTATGTTCTCAGGTCAGCAGATTGTTATCCAATAAGAGTTATGCTGAACAGTGTACACAATATGGTCAGTACGGATGCAGGTTAGCAGATTGCTATGCAAGCAGAGTTATGCTAAATAGTGTACACAATAGGGTCAGTATGGATGAGTAGGCAGTTAATCATGAATACTTACAGACTGATAAACAGTAATGCCTAACGAACGAACAATACAGTAATGGGTTGTGTAACCCCTTAATACAAAACAAGATAAATGTGTGACTGTTAATAGGCATTTAACACGCACATATAAGATCCATTTGTGATGCATGCTTTGAGAACATGCACACAACAAGGATAAATTATATAATAAGATGGGATTTCCCATGGATAATCAATTCTATATGATATTCAAAATTTTGAGGATGAAATTTTATTGACATGGGAGAAATGTAACATCTCAAATTTTGGGACTAGAGGCTTGAGAATAAACCTGAATCAAGTGGACTACTAAGCCCTTATTTAGCAAATGTCCCAGGAAGGCATAATTTTAGTCTGTAAAATTTCTTTTACTTTTATGGCATTCAAAGGAATAAAATGGTAAATTAAAGAGCCAGGAAATGATAAAACAAGGAAATTCACAGGCACACATAACATGATGATGTTGGGAACATAAGTTATAAAACTTAGATTTGCTGCCAATGTATTTCCCTGCGTGGTCGTCTGATTATGTGACATTTTAAAATAGGAAAATGATGTCCAATGCCTGTGCTATTTTCCAAAATGAAATTAGACTTATCAAGATTTAATTTGATAGGTCATATATTTCATTTGGAGAGTTATGTATTTTCAAGTTAGCCAAGTAAACTGGCAAGTTTCTGTGACAGTGTCCAACAAATGGTGATTCTAGAATTCTGAGAATTCGGTAGGCTAAGAACAATATTTTTTTCTCAAAAATAGACTTAGTAAGAGTCACATATCCTTTAGAACAATAGCAATTAGACATCTATAAAATTAGATATGAATTTTCAAATTTTGATGACAATTCTGGCAAAATTGAGTACAAGTGTGAGATTATAAGAAATGTAAGAGCAAAAGGGTAAATTGCCAAATAAATCAAGAAGATATTAATAATTCCTTCCTTCCTTGATATTTTGGATCAAAAAGGAAGGGGCAAGAGAGAAATGAAAGGCTTGGTCCAAATTAATCAAGAGGGAATTAATATTGGCCAAGTAAATTAAGTTTGAAAAGTTAACAAAGTAAAGTTGTAATTAAAGGGATCTTATATAGTAATTTCAAGAGGTAAATGAAGTCAAATTAAGAGACTTATTTAGTCCCTTTTTACAGCCCTTGGACATCAAATCATTTAGATAGGTGAACACAAGAGGTGTGCTGGGAAAGAGAAAGGGACTACATGCATAGGAATGCAGTTGATTTTCTGAAGGCCTTTTATTATTTTAAGATATGTAATTATTATGAATGAACCCCCTTTGATATCAGTATATTTATGCTATTCTTGTGTGCCTACTTAACTGTGCATAACTACTCTGGTTAAGATCAATATTAAGGGGTATGTCAAGTAGGTGTAACACCTCTTTGATCTTGCTATCAATGGGAAGTGTTGCCACTTAAACAACAAAGAGAGAAGCAGAAAGGAACTTAGGAACTAATGGTACTTTGGTATTTATAAATGGGATTCATAGCCGAATAGTTCAGATGATACTGACGAGACATGACGATAGGCATTGGAAATTGAAACATTACGTATTTAAACTGGTCATATTTGAAAAGCAGTCTAAATAATAATTGCGAGACCAAATGCACATCTTATTCGGCGTAAATAAAAATATAATGTTAGAATTTAATAAACAAAATTTAAACCAATAAAGACTTAAATGATAATTCATATTAACATATTTAGACCTTGTGCCACTATAATTGGTCTGAATGTAACCAAATTATATTATAATTTAACTTACTAATAAAAGTATATATATTCTATGGGAAAATTAACTTATCAACCTAGAGACAGAAACAATAATGGAATAAAGATGCAAGAGATGTGAATGAGATCAAGATCAAGCCAAAGATTGGAAATAAGAATATTTCTTTATTACTAATAATATTTCAGGTATCATCAGTACACTGATTAAAAAACATTAACTTACATAATAAAAAAACTCAATTTTCCTCCTCTCCACCAAAGGAAGAGAAGGAAGAAGAGGAAAGGGAAGAAGGATCATTCGATAGATTGTAGTCGACGTCATCGGTGTCGAGTAGAAGGTTGAGCTTATTGTTAGCAGTGTCGAATATCATCAAGAGTATTCTAAGGTGTTAGTTGATATAATCCACCTTCGTATAGAGGTGCTACAGAAGTTGCTTTGCTGAAGGTAGCAGAGGATGCGATGGAGACTTTAGAGGAGGAATAAGAAAAGTAGGACGAACAAAATTAGCCCAACACATACTATATTGATTTTATAGAAAAGAGAGGAAGAGGAGCTTGATATGAAGAAACGAAAGAAATGAGGAGTTTAAATAGACAAGATAGATGAAGATTTCGAAGAGACACGTAGTTGGGAAGCTTACCTTGGAAGCTGAAGAAACTCTGAAACATTTAACATCGGGGTATAAAGAAATGCCAGTATCTAAAAGGATATTTACATGTGATGTATAAGCGTCTGATCTAACAAGAATTTAAATTTAAATTTTCTTAATATTTAACAAATATCAACATTGCATTACATTACAACTGGTCTAGAAAATATTATTTAGACCGTTCGAAAGCACGACCAGTTTAAATTGTATCAATATTTCAAAAAAAACTATCAGTCATACTTTTTAAACTGTCTCCGCTTATGTGGTATTCTTATAGGCCTTTTTTTCTAGTAGTGATCATTGAATTGTAGCATACCAATTCTTTGTCATATTTTGCTGACACAAAAGAAGAAGAGAAAGATGGCTCCTATGAGAAAAACAATGTCAACGATTTGAATTGAAGAAGGCTCATCAATAGTGGTGAAAATAGAAGGTGTAGACATTAGAAGTTCAATAAGGTCATCGTCTATAGTAGTCATAAGTTTTACAAGTTAAGTTAACCATAGTGAACAGGAAGGAGGATTTGTTGAAATAGGATAGAGAAAAATTTAGAGGGTCCAGATGAGAAAGAAGTTGAAGATGATTACCATAAGAGGTGAAGGTAGAACTCGAACCATAGGATAACTAAGTCTTGAAACCTAGAGAGAGTAGTGACAATAGGGAAGTTTATGATTTGGCCTAGATCTTAGACATTTTCAACGTTGGAAGGTAAAGTAGAGAAAAGAGAAAGGAAGAAGAAGGGTTTGAATGGCTTAGATCTCAAATATGCCCTTATTATTTGACATAGAGACTAGAGACAGAGATGGAGAAGGTATTCAAAAGGGGAAGATGATAGAGAAAGAGAGAAAAGGGAGAAAGAAGGAGAAAAAAAAGAAAGGACATATTAGTAAAACAATAACATTTAGAAATTCTTGTTCCATACCTTTAGACCAATTTAGGATTAAGTAAGTTGGGATCACTAATTTGTATTTTTAACA
This sequence comes from Albizia julibrissin, assembly GCA_037074505.1. Taxonomy (NCBI): domain Eukaryota; kingdom Viridiplantae; phylum Streptophyta; class Magnoliopsida; order Fabales; family Fabaceae; genus Albizia; species Albizia julibrissin. The sequence continues at coordinate 31,661,895 of CM073486.1, read as the reverse complement.
TTTGCAAGGTTTTTTTTATTTTCCCAAAAAATTAAGTCACAATAATATTGTTAGGTAATGTTAGGTAGGTTGTTAGGTAGTGTTAGGTAGGAAACATAATAATATAAATATCCTTATTGTATACATAAATAAAAATGCAATTGAGATACAACTTTCATTTGTCTCTCTCTCTCTCTCTCTCTCTCTCTCTCTCTCTCTGTATGGCTTACATGGTATTAGAGCCTAGGGCTCTCTGAAATTATTTTCTGGCATTGATACTATTTATCTTTCTAATGTTCATCTAGCGATGCTATTGTTCACCAGGCACTGTTACTGTTCATCCGGTGCTATTAATGCTTATCATTTTTTTGCCTTTCCGGTGGCAACCACCGACGTTTGCCTTGATTTGTTGAATCTGGTCTATTCCTAGTAGTCATGACTTCTTCTTTTGTGTTTTCTTGTGACAAGTTATGTAATGGACAGCCCTACCCTCACTAGGCACTGGCGGTCCGGACTAACTTCCACCCAACTAGAGCTCAAAAGGCCAGGTATTGTCCTTCCCCTTGAGGATTTAATATGCCTTCCCAAGGCTTGAATACTCGAGGGGCAGTCCTCCACCACGTCAGCCTTGTGGTGGCTAGAGGCAGGGGTGCCGGCACGTTGGCCTACAATAGCTGGAGGCAGGGCCATTACATAAAAAGGTGCCTTTTTTATGTAACAGACGGCCCTACCCTCACTGGACACTAGCGGTAAGGGTGGGGCCATTTGTTACAGGTTATATTTTCCATCGTTTTTAGACGTTGTCTTGTTCATTTTAGGTTGTTGTGTTACAATCTGGTCTTGAGATTATTTTCTTTGGCTCTTTTTGTCCTTTGTTGTTATTAGATCATTTCTCATGGTTATTTAGATCTACTCTTAATATTTGTTTTTGGTGAAACTTGGTTGTTTGATAAGCTACTTGGTGCTGTCCCAAGTTTCCCACACTACTAGAAAAAACACTTTTAACGTCCCTTATTTGGGACTTTTAACGTCCTTTTATGAGGGGACGCGTATGCCAGCGACGTAGTAAATTTGGACTTTAGACGTCCTTTGTAAAAAGACGCCTAAAGGGCTGGGTTTAGGCGTCCCTTTGACCAAAAGGGACGCCTAAAGTCCCTGTTTAGAATTTTTTTTATTTAAAAATTAGGGACTTTAGGCGTCCCTTTGGCCAAAAGGGACGCCTAAAGGGTTTTTTCTTCTATACAATGCCATTTGTATTGTTTCTGGCCATATCATTCTGAAAGCAAACAGAAACGTATACACAAAAAGGAAACATACAGCACGCAGTTTATAATTAACAAAACACAACATCCACCTCTAATGAAACATTCATGTACTACATTGTTGACAGAAATGTTGTCCACTAATATAATAAACTACTACTAAGTAAATGTACAGGAAATGATAAACTTCTACAAATCAATGTGTTGAAGAATCCTCCCAGCCAACAAGTCTCTGATCAAATTAATGTCTTCATATAAGTAAGCAGCATCATTATCAAAGATCTACAAATTAGAAAATATGATTATATATACGAAATTAATGAAAGTAAAGGATTGTTTAGCAATTCAATTAAAATACAACCAAAATATTATCATTTGATTACCTGTTGAAAATCATTTGTAACGCCACTTGGAATGATATTATACATGTAAAGTAGAACATAATAGCCACATTCAGTACCACCTGGCTGTTGAGGGCACTATAAATCAAAAGCAATTGGTTAAAATCAATAACATACATCATTTATAAAACAACCGTAAATAAAATAACTTAAATTATATTGGAACCACATACTTTGGGATAGAACCACTTTGGCTTGCGAACAACTCTACCCTTACGTGACCCGCCAAGCATTCTATATGTTTGGGTCGCGCTACCATTAAAATGTAAAACATTTTAAGTTAGAACCATTAAAATGTAAAACATTTTAAGTTAGACCAATTTATTTAAATCAAGCATTTCTTTAATTAATAAAAAAGAAATAACTAACGTGTTGAAGACTGATTTTGTGTCTTTGTCTGGCTTTTTTGTCAAGGAATCAAACCAATAGATTTCATTAAGGCGTGGGCAAACAACACACAGGCTCCAATGGTAACTAAAACAATACACAGATTAAAATGAAGTTTAGATTAGAAGAAAATTATTTCTCAAACATCCAAAAATAAAATTTTTTACTACATACCCTTGAACAATTGGCGCTAGATAACATCGCAATTTGGTCGCTGCCATTGTGAAGCCCACATAATGCATCCTTTGTGCGACATCATTGTTATCTGATGTCGTATTTGCCGGACACAAGAATCCGTATATATTTGGTCTTTGCATATCAATGCACATGTGGTAAAAGGACCTAAAATAGAAATAAAATGACCAATGAGTTATTGAAGTTATGAAATCTTGAACTTAGAAAAGAAAAACTAACCAAATGGCAAGTTTGACCCATCCTGCATCTATCTCCTCCAAATGCATAAACTCCTTAAGATCTTTATTGTCGATCGTGTAGGGATACGTCAATTGTGTACCCACAATCCCTGGAGGCATATTGAAGTCGACTTGGGGAATACCTTTGTACATCTGTTGGAGCCGTGCTAGAAAGGGCCATCTCAGCGCATGTTGCTCCTCCTATAACCATAGAAAATAAAACCAATTATATTACAATGATGCCAATAAATGTCAAGTGATATGAATATAATTCCTACCATTGGTGGGGTTCCCAACGTGCCAATAAGATATTGAGGCCAAATGATGAAACCTCCAATTGCCTGACCCAGCGTGGCAATCTCAACGTCAGGGATAGGGATGGCTGCACCTTCTTCCCCCTCATGAACACGTGTCACTGTCACCCTACGTAAATACTGTGGAATTTGATTATGATGGTGGGTGGTAGCTTTTGTGTAAACGAGAGCATCGGCTACAACACGAATCATGTCTGGGTGTCCAAATAGAGGATACACGATTCACCCGACTCTGGAGTGGCAGAAGGCTGGCCCAGTGGTTTTGTTATGTGAGAAGGCTGGCCATAGGGTTCTGTACTATGGGAAGGCTGGACAAGACTATGGAAAGGAGCGGCAACAAGTTCTGGAGTGTGGGAAGGCTGGATAAGGGGTTCTGGATTGTGGAAAGCCTCGGCAACGAGTTGCGGAGTGTGGGAAGGCTGTACAAGGGATTCGTCCGGCGGGTTGTGACTTCCTTTAGTGCTGGGGAAGGCTGGGGATTCCTCGTTTCTAACCCTAGTAGCCTCCATGTGATGAAAATCAAACCACGATTTCATTTCACCACGTAGTTGTGTCATTAGCTCATCTCAGAGCTCCTCTCGGATTTGATCGCGAAACTTATCCACAAACTCTTGACTGGGTTCAGCTTGTGAAGAATATAACGAGGTTTTACCAAAATACTTCGAAATACCAACTCCCCTTGGCTCCCCTCTAACACGGCCGGGGTATTCAGCCTTCCCAATCGCCGTGGCCAATATGTCCATCCGTCCACTTGGAGTGAACGAATCTTGGCTACTCTGCTCTTCGAGTTCGTCCTGTAGCATACAATTCGTTATGAATACCCATTTAAATGCTAGAAATGTGAAAGAATTTTACAATTAATTACTTATGCTATTACTACTTACAATCCTCGAGGCAACCTCAGCAATAGTAGAATTTATATATTTGCCACCCTTAATCCTCCCTGCTTTCCATTTTTTGTGACGTGGAGGAGGAGCTGGCGCTTGCACAACAACGGAAGGATCCGATTTCGCAGCTTCCTTCATTTTTTCCAGCTCTTCTGCCATCATCATCCGCTCCAGCTTCCTGTAGCCACCCCGAGACATGCAATGCTGGTACTGATTTGCTTCTTGCCTCTGTGTGTTCACCGCACTTAATTCCTGTTTAAAGGAAAAAGGGAAAAACAAATCATTAGTGCATTAACTATATTGAAATTATAAATTTTCATACTGAAGACAGAAAATTTACCAAAAATTCAGGAGCTTGTCGTTTAGCTACAAATGACCTCCAGTCCTCTGGAGATAGATATGAATATTCCTGACAAGGATCAAGATGACTCTTGTCACCTCTAAGGTACTTCCTGGAGAGCTTATTTTTAAAATCCTTCCAGCGCAAACGAACTTCTCCCATCCAGTGGTTGTACATATCTATGGTGTCAGGAACATCGAACGTTTGCTGCAAAAACGGAGACAATTAAACTTGAATAGGAAGAAAGGTCTAAATACATAAAATGTATTGAAAGTTATGTACCAAAATCTGTTGCCATATCATGGCTTTCGTCTTTTTGGGAACCTGCCTCCAACTATCATAGATGATTCGGACTTTGCTTCGACCCAAAAAACCAAGATAACTAATGAAGTGGTCTTCCTCAGGACCCATTGGATTCAGGTTGGCATCAAACTCTATGTGAACCCTCTCCTGTTCATTGTAGTGGTGCTTCGCCAATACAGCCATCTTCGTGGCACCTCTTGTTCTTCTCGGAGCGGGTGGCTCTTCTTGCCTTCCATTATGCTGCTCGGTGTCGCTCCCTGAGTCACTGGAACTTGACATATTCCTAGACACAAAAAAATCATTGTCAGAAAGGTAAGTAGATTGTCAGATAGGTAGGTATATTGCAGGTATCTGTATAAACTACATTAAGGGAAAAAAGCATATAGGACATAATACAGTTTTTTATAGTTAAAGGTCTTACTTCATACTGTTTCCCATATTCCTTCACAATGATCATTTCTTGTAGAATAATCTTCATCATCTACCAACTCGACCTCACTTCCTAAAGGTGGATTTGTTGTCAAAGGTGGTGTGTCGTCAAGGTTGAAGGTTGGATCACCATACTTTTGTTTTTTGCTTTGAAGTACAATGGACATATTTTTATTTGCAGGATCTGTGACATAAAACACTTGCTTCGCCTGGCTTATTAGAATGAAGGGCTCATCTCTATAACCAACTCTTCGAAGATCGACTGAGACAAATCCAAATTGTGGATCTATTACCACATCAGCATTGCTAACCCACTTACATTTGAACAAAGCAACTTTGAACTTGTTGTAGGTCATCTCCCATATTTCTCCTATACCTCCATAATAAGCCATTGATGCACATATGGGGTTTTTGTCTTTAGAACTGGAAAAGTGCATAGCTTCAGCTTCAACCATCACCCCACTATTTTGCATGGTACTTCTGTCATCTTGCTCTTTTGTGTAGAATGAATACCCATTTATGTCATAACCAGTCCAAGTAACAACCTGAAATGAAGGCCCCCAAGCTAGCCAGTTGATTGTCTCCGACACACCGATCTCATGCGAAACCTTCTCCTCAAACCACTTAACAAATGTCTTGTTTTGCTCAATAGCTATTTGCATGTCACCCTTCTTTGGATTCAAGTTCTTCAAAGTCTTTTTGTGCTCATCTATGTATGGCTGAACTTCTTCCATATTATTCAAGATATACAAGTGTGCTTGCAACACCTCTTCACGATCCGCAGTCTTCACTTTAAGTCCTCGTGTTCCCTTGCTTCTCCCCTCTTCATGCCGAGACTGTTCCTTTTTACCAGATAGATAATCTTTACAAAAGTCCATAGCCTCTTCAACTACATATCGCTCAACTATTGAGGCTTCAGGTCGATAAGGATTTTTAGAATACCCTTTTAAGATCTTCATGTATCGCTCAAAAGGGTACATCCACCTTAAATAAACTGGACCGCAAAGCCTTACCTCCCTTACTAAATGAACTACCAAATGCACATTATATCAAAAAATGATGGAGGAAAATGCATCTCTAGTTGGGACAGAATTATGTAACCCTCATTTTCTAGTTCATCCAACTTCTCAGTGTCGATGACTTTGTTACAGATAGCATTAAAGAAAACACACAATCTGGTTATAGTAGTTCGCACTTCTTCTTTCATAATGCCTCTAATGGCTACTGGTAACAATTATTGCATTAACACGTGATAGTCATGGGACTTCATTCCCACTAACTTCAAATCGTCCATTGACACACACCTGCTAACATTAGAAGAGTAGCCCTGTGGGACCTTAATTTCATGCAGACACCCACACAAACTTCTTTTCTCCGCTTTTGATAGCGTATGCGCAGCTGGTTCCATATATGCCCTCCTACCATCATCTCTTAGTTGTGGATGCAACCGATCTCTTATTCCCATATCAACAAGGTCAAGTCTCGCGCTCATTCCATCCTTGGTCTTACCTGGGATGTGCAAAAGCGTACTTACAAGGATGTCACACACATTTTTCTCCACATGCATCACATCAATACTGTGTCTTACATCAAGACAATGCCAATACAGAAGATCAAAATAAAATTTACCTCTTCTTCCATATGTTCTTCTCACCCTTAGTCCTTTGATTTTTACCAAAGGTCACATTGACACGTTCTACCCGACTATAAACTTCCTCCCCGGTTAAGGCCCTTGGTGCAACTCCATGTTCTGGTAAGCCATCAAAACGCTTTCTCAGCCTACGATATGGGTGGAATTGATGAAGAAACCTCCTGTGGCCAAGGTACACTGTTTTTTTGCAATGCTTAAGTTGTCGAAAGTGTGTTTCTCCTTCACAGATTGGGCATGCTTTATGACCCTTCACACTATACCCTGACAAATTTCCGTATGCGGGGAAGTCGTTTATCGTGGTAAAAATCATTGCACGCAACTTGAAAGACTCTTTCTTATAAGCATCGAACACATCCACACCTTCCTCCCATAACTTCTTCAAGTCCTCAATCAAAGGAGCCAAATACACATCGATGTCATTCCCTGGCTGTTTTGGTCCAGAGATCATCATAGAAAGCATAACGTACTTGCGCTTCATACATAACCAGGGAGGTAAGTTGTATATTACAAGGAGAACTGGCCACGAACTATGTATACTAGTAAGAGTTCCATACGGATTTATTCCATCTGTACAAAGTCCAAGCCGAAGGTTTCTCGGCTCGCTGCCAAATTGAGGGAACATTTCATCTATCTTCTTCCACTGTAGAGAGTCGGCCGGGGGCCGAAGATATTTTCCGTCACAAATTCTCTCATCAAATGCCATCTCAACTTCTTCGCTTTTGTTGCGGTCGCAAACAAACGCTTAAACCGTGGTATTATTGGAAGATACCATAACACCTTCGAAGGTTGCCTTTTACTTGTTGTCCCTTCTCTACAACCACCGTCTTTCTTCACTTTATATCGTGATGTTTTACAGTTAGGACACTCACTAAGACCTGCATACTCCTTTCTATACAATACACAGTCATTAGGGCAAGCATGTATCTTTTTGTACTCCATACCCATCGTAGACAAGATTTTCTTTGCCTCATACATACGGTTTGGAAGTACATTATCTTCTGGAAACATATCACACAATAATTCCAATAGTAATGTAAAACTACTATCGGTCCATCCACAAGTTGCCTTTAAGTTCACCAAATGCAATGTTCCCGTCAGTCGTGTGTACTTACTCCCAGGGTATAATGGTGTCTCCGCATCACTCCGCAGGCTGTCAAATTCATGTGCCTGGGCGAAGGATTCAACCTCGGCATCGTGAATCATTTTCTCCATTCTATCTTATTCTATAACATCCACTCCTTCCTTCTTGTGCGACGGACAATCAGTAATTACTTCCTCACCATGCCATATCCATCTTGTGTATCGAAGATTTATTCCATCACAAAGTAGGTGATCCCTTATATCATCAACATCTCGTCGACTCTCGTTTAAACAATTCACATAAGGACAAAAATACTTCCCATTTTTAGTTGGAGCATTCCTTCTAGCAAATTCAATAAACTCTTCCACCCCATTCTCATATTCTTCACTAGTTCTCAAAGCATTCATCCAACTATGATCCATTGTTTTACCACCTAAACCATTCCCAATAACACTCAAGTTTATAACAATTGTTAACTATGAGATTGCCTTTTATCACTTTTTTCAAAAAACATTTCGGCAGCATTTCCCATTAAGTGTAAGATCCCACAATTTTAATAACAAACCATTTCACCTTAATTGAAACAAAAAAAAAAAATAAAGTAACTTAGGCAATTAAGGACAATATCAACAATTTAACATATCAATTTTTCTTTAGGGAACTAATATGTTTAAATTAGTACAAGTTAAAAGTTCTATGCACCTACCTAATATTAAAAGTTCTATATATGTATTCATTATTTCAAACCAATAAAAGTTCTATAGCACTCAGAGCTTCCTACACATGTTTTATTTTATAATTAAATAAATTATATAACTTATTTAATCTAATAAAATTAGTTAACTAGCAAAACTACTATATGTACTTATGGAATCTCTAGCATACATATGTACTTATGGCATATATGAGTGGCTTATAGTTTCTAGCAAAACTACTACTTTAAATTAAACGGTCGATCATGACATTAACTAAAGTGAAATAAAATAAACCAAAAGCAAAAAAAATAAAAAAGCTTACAGGTTGGAAATTAAAATGGCGTGATGATGAAGAGGTTAGGAGGGAGGAGGCGCGCACACCACCGTGAGAGAGGGAGCTCTGATGCTGCAAACTATGAAAAGATTAAGGAAAATGAGGCTTTCAATGGTGGGGATAGCTGACCTTCGTCTCCCTAGCTAGTTGGGGAAAAAAAGAAAGAAGAAGAGAAGACTAGCGTAACTTTCTCAGCTCGCTGCAACAAGTTAGTAAGGCGGAAGAGAAAGATACAGGGGGTGAGTATTGAAGTGAGATGATAGAAGGAGGAGATGAGAGAAAATGAAGAAGGAGGGATACAGCGGTGGAAGGGATCCACGGTGGAAGGAGGCTAAGTGTTTTTTAGAGAGGGAGGAAGAGTGACGAACGGAATGGAGGGAAATGATGAAAAAGTGGAGGGAAATATGTTTAGGCATCCCTTCTCTAAGAAGGGACGCCTAAACATATAAATAGGCCTCCCTTCATAGAGAAGGGACGCCTAATGTGGGGTGCATGCCAGCCACGTGGCTGGCATGCACCCTTTAAGCGTCCCTTCTCAAGAAGGGACGCCTAATATTAGGTGCATGCCAGCCACGTGGCTGGCATGCACCCAGAAGGGACGCCTAATGTCTCCTTTAGGCGTCTCTTCTACAAGAAGGGACGCCTAAAGATTAAAAAATCTCTCTTTATTTACGTAAATGCCACTGAGTACAGTTTTTACTTCCCTTTTCAAAAAAGGGACGTCTTTATGTGACGTTAAATCCCTTTTCTGTAGTAGTGCCAGTCTCTTTTAGCAAATCCAGAACATATTTCCACTATGCCAAGGAATGCCTTTCTTGCTTATCATAACCTCAATCCCAAGAAAATATTTTAACTGACCCAAATCCTTTGTTTGGAAATGAGAATTCAGGAGGGCCTTTAGCGATAAGATTCCTGAAGTATTGCTCTACGTAATAACAATGCCATTAACGTATGCCACTAAGAGTATTATGCCAGCATCTATTTGCTAATAAAATACAGAATGATCACACTTACTATGCTTCAAACCAAAATTCTTAACCACCTTGCTAAACCTATCAAACCAGGCATAAAGACTCTGCTTCAAACCATATAATGATTTCTAAAGATGTCATAACTTCATACACTCCTCCTGAGCAACAAAACCAGGTGATTGCTCTATATAAACCTCCTCAATAATATCATCATTTAAGAAAGCATTTTTAATATCCAATAGATGAAGCTCCTAACTAAAAGTAGCTGCCATAGAAATAAAGAAACGAATAAAGGATAATTTTTCCATAGGGGAGAAGGTTCCTGAATAAGCATCACCATAGGCTGAGCATATCCCTTGGAAACAAACCGATCCTTCATGCTTTCCAAGGTGTCATCTGCCTTTGTTTTAACCATTAACACCCACTTGTACCTAATAGCCTTCTTGCTAAGAGGCAAATCAATGAGATTCTAGGTACTTGCCTTATCCAAGGCCATCATTTCTTCTTCTATAGTAGCACGTACCAACCAAGATATGCCAAGGCTTGATAGAGAGTAGTGGGAATGGTGATAGAATCTAAGGAAGCTATGAAAGAGCAGGATGGAGAAGAGAGATGGTTATAAGAAACAAAATAAGAAATAGGATAGGCACAAGTAGGTTTACCTTTGCGGAGAGCAATGAGCAAGTTATTAGAAGGTGTTGAAGTAGCAAAATGATCAAGTATGATTTTAGGTTATGGGTTAGAGTCAGGAGCGGATGGAGCAAATTTTGGATCAGACGTTGAAGTAGGTACTATTGGTGGGTCATGAACAAGATCGACTACATTACTTCCCCTGGGACTTTTTTTATCAATATGATGGATAGGTGGCTTAGCATGTGCTGGGACAAACGCTTGCACTAACGATAAAGGAACCTCATAGACCAAGACATCATCAAGACCGTTGGTGAGGGCAGGGGACGGAAATGGAGTAAAGACAGGAAAGAACGGTGTTGACTCATGAAAGGTGACATCTATGGATACAAGATAACATCGAAGTATAGGAGAATAACACTAATAACCCTTCTAAACCCTAGAGTACCTAAGAAAGACACACATAAGAGACTTGGGATCAATTTGGTAACAGTGGGATGAACATCTCAAACAAAACAGACGCAACCAAAGATTTTGGTATTAATAGGGAACAAGGGGTTGGAAGGAAGTAAAGTTGTATACAGAGTGTCACCATTAAGAACAAGAGATGGCATATGATTAATAAGGAAATATGTTCTAGATCATCTAAAGGAGATTGGGAAGCTTGGGGCAGTACCAAGTAGCTTCTCCATAATTCCCAATCTGTTTTTGGACATTGATATAGCATAATGTTTGATGAGCTACCTAAGGATGTAATAAAAAAGGTTGATCATGAGAAGATCAAGTCATTTGCCTACCCTGAGAGATACTGTAGATTGATTGGGAAGTTGAACTATTTCATGATGACTCCCCCTGATCTGACCTTTCCAGTGAGTATACTTAGCCCGTTCATGACAGCACTTACCGTTGCTTAGTAGGAAACTTTGAAGCATCTCTTACATTACTTGAAGGGCTTATCTGGTTGGGGTATACTTTATACAAATCATGGCTACACCGAGTTGTGTTTTTGTGATACAGATCATGCAGGGTCAAAGGCTACTAGGAGATCTACCACCAGATACTGCGTGCTTGTTGGTGGAAATTTAGTGTCCTAGAGGAGCAAGAAGCAGGATGTGGTTTCATGATCTAGTGCAGAAGTTGAGTATAGAGCCATGGCTCAGTCATGACAGAAAATTGTGTGGATTCACCAATTAATAAAGGAGGTTGGTCTTACCACGTCATTACTTGCGAAACTGTGGTGTGGTAACAAAGCTGCTTTACACATAGTCTCAAACTCTATATTTCATGAACAAAAAAAATACATTATGATTAACTGTCACTTTGTACAGGATAAAGTCAAGGAAAACTTCATTTATACAAGACATGTAAGGTCTAGCGATCAATTGGATGACTTGTTAACTAACAGCTCTGAATGGGACTCAGGATGACTATCTTTGTAACAAGTTCGACATGATTAACATCTACACTCCAACTTGAATGGAAGTGTTAAGTAATGTTAGGTAAGTTGTTAGGTAGTGTTAGGTAGAAACATAATACTATAAATATCCCTATTGTATACATAAATAAAAATGCAATAGAGAGACAAGTTTCCTCTCTCTCTCTTACAAATATCATTGTAGTTTTTTTTTTGCATTTTTTAAAATATCATGATACATTTTTTGATGTTAGGTAAGAATTCTATATACTATTGCAAAAAATCACTTTTTAGACTGGTTAAAATGACTTTTTAGACCAGTTCTGGATGAGGTCTTGATACAGCCGGTCTAAAAAGTCTAAAAAGTATGAATTTTTAAATCGGTTGTATAACAACCGGTCTAAAAAGAATGACATTAAGACCTGTTGTTGAAACAAGAGGTCTAAAATATAAGACGTTTTAGACCGGTTGTTAGAACAACCGTCTAAATGGAAACTTTTTAGACCTTTTATATTAACAACCAGTCTAAAAAGTATCCATTTTTTAAAAATATTCTTCTTAAAAATTAACTTTACCCAGGCCAACAAGCTATTTCAACGACATCATTCTTCCAACAACCCAAATTCCATAGAAGCAACAAACAATAAATCATTGAAAATCAACACATTATCACACACAATCAGAAGCAACAATTTCATTTGTTAACAATTATCATTATTCTTCCTACACGTCACATTCTCAGCAACAATTAGAAGCAACAATATCAACACAGCAAAATATCATCTTTCTGCACTTTCAATTCCACAAGTTTTGAAGAAAAGCATATGGAAGACAAATTCCTCAGCATACACAGAAAATTCCTTAGTTTTACAGAAAGGCAAAGGGAAAAAAAGTACAAAGGTCAATCTTTCAAATCCCATGACTGTATCAGCATCAGACCTGTATCACCCATATCCCAGAAATTGTCCTACGCAAAGACATAAACCCAGTTAGATATGAAAACCACAAGTATTAGAACAACATTAGATTAAAAAACTAACTATTCTAGTAAAAGCTCATAGATTAATTCAGCCCACTTTTGTGGATGAAATCAATATCTTCTTTAGGAAAGGGATTAGTAAGATCAAACATCTATAACACCAAAGCCAGATAAAACATTAACTTGCTAACTTAAAAACAATAAAGTAATACAAAAATTTTGAAATATACATTTACCTCTTCAATAAAATCAATTATGCCTAGGGTGATAATATTATGAATGTGCCTCAAAACATACAAACCACATAAGTTGGACCCCGGTGGTTGCCTACGGCTTTGAAAAAGAATATGAAATCATTAAAATAAGTATAAAAGCATAGCTTATAGAACACATTCTTAAAGAAAACAAATATGTACTAACCTTTGGGATGATCCATGTAAGGTCTTTTAACTCACGAACATGCTTACCACAAGCAGCGTGTAGGAATGTCCACATAGCCCTATCATCAAAATTACAAAGGTTACTTATTTTGCACAAATTTCATAAACTTCTATGAAAAAGGTAATGTAAGAAAACTTATAAGTTCATGGCCTTATTTAATTCATTCCTTGGTTTGAAGTAGAGGGAGTATAAGAGGATGACAATATAACTATTCTTACATAAAAGAACTAATTGCCAATGATCACTAAAAAAAATGAATATTAAAAAAATATAAAGCATTCTTATATTATGAAGTATAAATTTGTTTCTTACCTATGCACATATGGAGCCAAGAAACACTCAGTTGCGGTTTCACTAAGCCTCTCTCATAAGAATCTATGTTTGATAGCAGTAATGGTCCCTTTCTCTTGGATTTGAACTAGGCATACGAATCCAAATTTATTGCTTTTGTCAGAGAAAACCAACATATGATTCATGTACCTATAATAATGCAAGCATACAAATCAAAGTTAAACGGCGTAATTTTTTAAATATTTACTTCCAATTGAAGAAAGTACTTACATTGAAAAAAGCTAGACAATTGTAACCATAAGATGTTGTCTAGAAGCTACCCGGGACATTAAATCATCCCTCTCAAGAAAGCATGTCACCCTTAACTTGTTAATAGCTGAATCCGTAGGCCAATCTCTTATTTGAAAGGATGTATCATATGCCATCAAAATCACTTATTGCATGAAATTCAATAGAGGTTGTGAAACTTCTTGAGTGAAGGGAGATGCACTTGGGGCTATGATTAGGGTTTCCTCAGCTTGAACAGAAACAAGATTCTTTGGCCACAAGATGAAAGTACCCAGGATATCGCTTACAACCTTTAAATCATTAGAAAGGATAGGGACAAGGGCATCTGGGATGATCACCTCATTAAATGATACTCTGACTTGATCATATTTCATTTGTTGGTGGTCGACAGTTGATCCCAGGTTGTGCATACTCCACCATGCAACTAATCGTCTCATAGGATCCTTAACAAAAATGTCACAAGGCTTAGCAATTTCTTTTCCAGGACCCTCTAATGACTACCAAATAATGCAATAACTCCCTTTAGTGCTCTGCTTGTTAGGTGCAAGCGATTATGCCTGGGGAGCAGTGGTATCTTGTCCTGTGCTCACAATCATAATCATTTCCTCTTTCATCGTGCTCAACCGAGCTTCTAATCGTGCATCAAATGATGCTTCTATCTCTGGCCTTGCTTCAACCCTTGCAGTGCCCAACATATACCCCATCTCCTCCCTAGTCACCACACTTGAGGAATGACATGAGGGTGCTCCAAAGTAATCCTTTATACCTACCCCTCCTCTAACTCCCCTGACATAGCCTGGATGCTCATGTTGAAGTTAATGGTAGCAAGTGCCTTCTTCATAAATCGGACATGCTTTATGGCCTTTAACACTATATTATGATAGGTTTCTATATTCAAGGAAGTTATTAATAGTATAAAAGATCATGGCTTGCATTTTAAAAATCTCTTTCTTGTTCGCGTTAACAACATCGACACCTTCGTCTAACAACTCTTTCAAGTCTTTGATCAAGGATTCAGGGTAAACATCTATGTTATTTTTAGGTTGTTTTGGTCCCAAAATCAACATAGACAACATGACGTACTTTCGTTTCATGCATAACAAAGGAGATAAGTTGTAAATTACTAACAGAACAATCCATGAACTATGTATACTGCTTAGGCTACTATAAGGATTCATGTCATCTGTGCTAAGCCCAAACCTAAGGTTCCTAGGTTCTTTACCGATGCTAAGAAATAATTGATCAATTTTCTTCCATTGTGTAGAATCAACTGGATGTTGAAGCTTTCCATCGAAAATCCTCTCATCCACATGCCATCTCAAATTTTTTACATCATTTTCATTAGCAAATAAGCGCTTGAACCTCGGTATGATTGGAAGATACCACAATACTTTTGTAGGGGCCTTATTTAATTTGTACCTCAAGGTTTCATATATCGGACACTGCTGCTTCTCTTCATGCTCTTTTCTATACAATATGCAATCATTAGGGCCTGCATGAATCTTTTTATACTTCATTCCTAGTAGACACATTATTTTCTTAGCATCATAGTATCGATAAGGCAATACATTATCATCTGGAAGCATATCCTTAAAAGCCTCAAGCATTTCTGAAAAACTCTTATCGCTCCATCCATGTCATGCTTTCAAGCTTACTGATTTCAATATTGCTTTTAATAATTGGTATTTTTTACACCCCAGGTACAGTAGCTTCTCAGTATCACTACACATATTACCATATGCATGTGATTGCTTAAAAGCCTCTTCTCCTATATCACGAGTAATATCCTCTATCCAATCATCCAAATCTGAGTCATATCATCAAAGGCTACTCCCCCTATTAAGATGCACTTAGCATTTCTAATTCTTTACTATGCAATACCCATATTGTATAACTCCTACAAAATCCTTCACAAATTAAATATGTATATATATCTGCAATACTTTGTCGCTTCTCATTCAAACATTTTACACAAGGGTAATAAAACATCCTACTGTCATCATCGGCATTTCTTCTAACAAAGTCTAAAAAACCCCTCACCCATTATCATATTCAACACTTATCTTTTTAGCATTTATCCAACTATGATCTATATATTTCAACACATTTTTCTTTTGTCTTTTCTATTTTTTCCCTGGAAAAGGCAAGAGTATGATGAGAGCATGCAATCATTACACTCATTAACTACCTAGTTTAACTACTAAATAATAATGAATAAGTACATAGAAAATTGTATATTATAATGCATTTATATAGAAAAGATCAGTTTGCTAGGCATCACTTCAATTAATTAATAGGAAAGACTAATTATATATTCAAACAAAGCCGTAATCATAAAAACCTTCTACCTAGTATGTAAATAAATATATATTCTACATTCCACAATTGCATTCTTATGGTATAAAGTTATTTGATAGTAAGTAGTAGCCTCTACAATATACAAAAGAAGGATCAAGTTGATACAGAGGAGACAAACCAAAGTTCTTAAGAACCCATTGTGGAAGTTATAACCCCTTACGTGTACAATAACTATAGTGCAGATGGTTTAAAGTCCCCTTTTCAAGGATCTAGTATTGGACTCTGAGAATCAAAACAACAGGAAGAGATAGATTTGAGAAACTTGATCTAGTATATTATAAGGATTGCTGTAAGTCACCTTATGCTTCCAGAGATGGATTTGCAATGGATAATTTTTATTATTTCATTATGTTGTCACAACTTATATTTAAAGCTGGAATTGATACATTGTGAATCCTGATTACCGAAATTGTTGCAATTCTTACCTACTTACCCACTT
The DNA here is from genome assembly GCA_037074505.1 of Albizia julibrissin. NCBI lineage: Eukaryota > Viridiplantae > Streptophyta > Magnoliopsida > Fabales > Fabaceae > Albizia > Albizia julibrissin. The sequence goes on along the minus strand of CM073486.1, from coordinate 31,645,608 downwards.
ACTTAAGAAGCTAATATGTAGCTCATTATTTCTAATTGAATATATGTTACCTTATCGATTACTTATTGTTAGAACTGACTGACACCCAAGAGGGGGGTGAATTGGGTGTATGATAAGAAAGTCTGATATTTAAAAATCTTTTCGCAGATTGTAAACTTAGTATATATGGAAGCAGCAATTATGCAAATCGTATATGCTGGAAATATAAAAGCTTAGGGAAGAGAATATGCAAACTGTGATTTATCCTGGTTCGATCCAATCCACGATGACCTACGCCAGTCCCCAAGCTCCTCATAAGATTTCCAATCCACTATCTTCTTGTTTAATCAGGCACAAGAAAAGCCTTTACAAATTCACAAGAGTTACTCCCCCTCACACACTGTAAGGTTTACTCCTTCTTACAGCAAGTCGAGCAAAGCAATCCCAAAGACCTTTCTCTCCTGCTTACCCATGCAAGTCTTACGAGCAGCAACGTTCTCTACTGCTTGCACCTTGTAAGTCTTACGAGCAGCAACGTTCTCTACTGCTTGCACCTTGTAAGTCTTATGGGCAGAAACTCTTACTGGCGATTCACTCTACAACTTCCACCGTAAGGTGATCAATCATCTCAAGGTCCCTCTACCTTGAGTTTAATAAAGAAATATAATTGTAAGGATTTACAGACTCTCTCACAGAGTAGATAAGATACTCATTGAAGTACAATACAAATATTCTCACTCTCTCAAATATACATAATATAGAAACAAAGTAGAGTAAAGAGTGGTCGGAGGCAGAAGACTTAGGATACCAGCCTGTTCATGTTCTCATCTTATTGTTCTTCGTTCTGTGTTTGAATCCTCTCCTATTTATAGCTGTGTCTGAAAATCACTCGAGTGATTTATTAAAATCACTCTGCTACAGTGCCAAACAATGTCAATTGCTACAGTAACCGTATTGCTACAGCGATAATACTACAGTGCCAAACAGTACTGCTACAGTACTTCTTAATTCCCTTATGAGCATAGAAACATCCAGTATTTCTTCTAGAAGCTTGAATCTTGATATTCCCATTAATTCTTCAAGCTCTTCATTCTCCAATCTCTTTGACTAATCTATTAAATATAATAGTTAGTCAATATAAGAGATAAGTATATTATGCAAACTTTTGCTCTAATAATATTTGATATATATATATTTGGCATCATCAAAACTAATCATATCTAACACTTATATCTTGTTATGTTTGGTTCCCTAAAAAAGCTTTATTTCTCCTTTTTCTTGACCACTTTTTTTTCCTTTCTCTACATCATACATTTTATTATATACAGGAGGGATTATTGGAGGGAATCGTAAATACAGTTCCAGGTACTTTTTATGATTTCTTTCATAAAGTTACGGTATAAATTGATATATACTCCTAGTTTGCAACCTAAGTTGAGAACTTTTGTCTCAAATTTCCATAGCTCTAAGGGACATAAACCTCAAATAATTTTTGGATGATACAGTAGAGGAAGTTGGGGGGTAAACAATTGTTATATTTTAATGACACTATAATGATGCTTTACCTGTTAATTCATATCATAAAAACCATCTACCTAGTATCTGAAGTTATCATTACTAATCAGTTCAATGGAGAGAGCAAGATAGAGAGCAACATTGGGCATATTCAAACAAAGCATTAATCATAAAATAGAACAAACCTGGAAAGTTGCTTCACGAGTCAGAGTTGCTCTTTATGCTCCCGTTTGGAAGAAGAACGATCAGTAAGGCTTTATTTAAGGGAAGAAGAGTCAGAGCTAGAATGTCGTCTCTGACAGAGAAATTAAGGTCAACTTCTAGCAAGGTATAGGTAGTGATTATTGTGAATCTTCCTCAGTGAATACAAACCCAGCCCAATGCTGCCCTTGAGCTTGCAACAAGAACACCATCGGCTAGATTGTGATACTAGGTTTAGAGAGAAAGATTGCTCCAAATTTAGAGAGAAAGAGGATGGCGGAGTTGTGCATAGGAACACCATTAAAGAAATTTTAGGGAAAATTGAGTTCAGAGAGCAAGCTAACATTTGGCGTGAGGAAGGAGAAGAGTGAAATTTTAATTACGGCGTCACATTTAAGATCAGTTGTTCAAAACAATTGGTCTTAAATATATATTTTAGATCGGTTCTGAGAATAACCAGTCTAAAATAGTTCACCTTTTAGAATAGTTATAATGTAGAACCAGTCTAAAAAGTAAAAAAACAATTATTTTTAAATGTTGGTTATTTATTTAGACCGATTATATAGATAACCGGTCTAAAAAATATATTTATTTTTAATTATTTTTATCCTTTTTAGACAGGTTTCTCCTAAATGAGGTCTAAATAATTTCTCTTAGACCTTATTCATGAAACTAGTCTCATAAGTTTTGTATAATTACAGAAGTGCCACTGGTCATACCTTTTAGACCTTATTTGCCTATAACCGGTCTAAATTACCTAATTGTACTAGTGAAAAAGTAAAAGTAAAAATATATTATCTAAATATAATGTCAAGTGTTTCAATTCATTTTTTTTATCAACTATCAATTATCCATACACGATAAAAGAGCAAATTATGGTAATCATTAGCAATAAAAAATTATTAATTTTAAATGTTTATGTGCTTTGGGAGGAAGAACTTAATTATAAGTTAGGGTCCAAATAAAATGTTTCATTAAAACAAATCTGCATATGTGATGAAATGTTAATGTATCATGTGAGGGTAAGTATGCAAGCAAGGATATTGTTTTGTTGGGATGATACAGTGATTTCTTGAAATGTCTTTGATTTTGAGATATTTGTTCATTATAATTTGTGAGTTGTTTTTTTTTAACTCTAAATTTACAATCCCCTAGCGGGGAAGCACACAAATATTTTTTATAATACAAAGAGATATTTAGGACTCTTTATGCATAATCTTGTTGATCAGTTGTATTAATTACAAAATTTCGTGAAGAAGAATTTGTCATTCCTATTTTATAATTACAATGTAGCTATAATTATTTATGGATTAAATAATATTTCATGAAAAAATAGTATAACTAAACAAGTTTGAAATAAAAAGAAAAAATATATCAATATGTATAAGCTCCCTGCAACGCATGGGTAGCACATGCTTGTTCTAAATAATAAGTTGCACAGATAGCACATGCTTGTTCTGAATAATAACTTTCTAAATTCATTTTTATTTAGATTTATTAAAATATATGAATTTTTTTATTTAATTTTACTTCTTAAAGGATATATGTATGATTTAAAAAAAGCTAAGAGCCTATTTAAATATTATATGTATATATTATATTTTTCCCATAATATATCTAGATATATATTATTATATTTAAAAATTTCAAAGTATTAATCTTTGGGAAAATTCTAGAAAAATATAGTTAAAATTAAGAAAGGACAAAATGATGTGGTTAATTCCTAAAATCCTAAATCAGAGCAGTCGTAGGAATCTGGGATTTAAAATGTTAAGACAGTCGATAATACCCTCAGTTTAGTGAGAGAAAAAAGAACAGAGGAAAGGCTAAAATTGAATTGATTGGCTGAAGAGGAAGTGAGAAACGACAAACCTAAGAGGAGGGGAAGGTGGCGAAGGGGTCAGCGTGACGATTGAAAGGGAACGGCGATCTCTTGACTGAGATTTGGTGGCGTGCAGTAGAATTGGAAGGTGGTAATTGAGAAACGAGAAACCTAGGAGGGGAAGGGGGCGAAGGGGTTTGCTTGGCAATTTGAAGGGAACGGCGGTCTATTGATCGAGCTTTGGCAGTGTACAATGGAGTTGGAAGGTGGTAACTAAGAAACAACATATTAGCTTCAGCTAGATTTTGTCGACTGGCTTGTTTTGCTTTAAGACTTTATTGGCTTAGTTTTCAATTGTAAAAGCTTCAACTGTCAAATGTTCTCTATCTTCACCGTTATTCTTGAATCCCTTCAATCTGTTTAAAAACTCACAAGTGTAGAATTTACATTAACAGCACCTCTCTCTTTATTAACAATACAAGCTTCTACATTCACGACTTCAGTTTCTTATTTAATAACTTCATATGGAAAGACGTCAACTTCAATTTCTTGTAATTTATTTAATAACTTCATATGGAAAGACGTCAACTTCAATTTCTTGTAATTATGTAGACTGTCACGAGACAACATCTTATATATATAGCAAGTTATGAAAGTAGAAAGTCATGTTGTTAATTTTGAATATTGTGTTTTTAATATAGAGATAGGTATTGTTATTGGCCCTGCAACTTTTTATTTTCACATTTAGGCATGTCTTTGATTGTCTGATAGGAAGATGTGAAAGCAGAAAGCCATATCGTTAATATTTAATATTGTGTTGTTAATATAGATATATGTGTTGTTATTAGGCATCAAACTTATTACTTTCCCAATTTGTTCCTACGAAGATATTAAACAAGAAAGTGTAGTCATTAATATAGAACCTAGGTTGTTAATAAAGAGAGAAGTTTGAAATTAACAAGTTCAGGGCTAATAACAACGCCTGTATCTAATTAACAACATTATATTTTACATTAACAACTTCACTTGCTTGTTTCACAACTTTATATCTCAATTCACACCCATCGTCCTCCCTCCTCATCAATGATGCTACTGGCTTCATCGGCTCAAAAACCAACACATGCTAGGGATAAGTTGGGCATTAACAAATTGCAGGGCCTATAATAATACATGTCTCTATATTAACAACACCATATTTTACATTAACAACTTCACTTTCTTATTTTACAACTTCATGTTTCAATTCACACCCCGCCATCCCTCCTCCTCAACGGTGCTACTGGCTTTATTGGCTTAAAAACTAACACATGCCAATAATAAGTTTGAAATTAACAAGTTTTAGGGCCAATAACAACACCTATCTCTATATTAACAACACCATTTTTTAGATTAAATACTTCACTTTCTTGTTTCACAATTTTGTACCTCAATTCACACCCCCTTGCTGTCCCTCCTCATTAACGGTGCTCTGGCTTCATCGGCTTCCACTGATCCTTAGCCCTTAAGAAGCGTGGTAACTAAAGCACGTTAGACATGCGCTTGGTCTCAACACCGAAAACTCAAAACTCGTTCTCTGAATTACATCTGACCGATCAGCCGGTGGAGGAAAGCTAAAAAGAAAAATTGCCCCGATTATTCTGAGCTAAGAAAGGGAGAAGAAGATGAATGGCTCAAGGGCAGTAGTATCTTTTTTTCAGATTTTATAATCCCAGATTCCTCTACTGTATTGACACTATACTGATATAGGATTTTGATAATTGGAAGCTCTGATTTGTCTTTTTCTAATTTTCAGCATATTTTTTTTGGAATTTTCCCTAAATATTTAAATCATTTAATTTAGGATTAAGTAGCAAATCCACCCTGAAAGTTTTCTTGAAGGAGCAATGTAGCCCTAAAAGTTTTTATTGCCTCAATGTCGCCCTGAAGTAATAAAACGTAGCAATGTCGCCCTCCATTAACAGAAAGATAATATTGACTGTTAAATGAACATGGTGGCACGTTAAAAAAACATGCTATCTATTAATGTGCTAGACACGTGGATGATAGTAAGGTGACTATCAAGATAGTAAAAAGAATATCAAACTAGCATTTGACCAATTTGAAAATACATTATTCAAATAGTAAAGAGACTATCAGAATAGTATTTGACTAATTTCAAAATATACTATTTGAATAGTAAGGAGACTATCAATAGTATTTAACCTATTTCAAAACACCCTATTCAAATAGTAAGGAGACTATCAGAATAGTATTTGACCAATTTCAAAATATATTATTCGAATGTAAGGTTACTATCAGGATAGTAAAAAGACTACCAAAATAATATTTGACCAATTTCAAATACACTATTTGAATAGTAAGGGAACAATCAGGATAGTAAGGTTACTATCAGGATAGTAAAAAGACTATCAGAATAGTATTCGACCTATTTCAAAATAAACTATTCGAACAGTAAGGAGCATTGAAAAAAAAACCGGACCGGACCGGCCGGTGATCCGGTCCGGTTCATGGAAAAAACCGGTGAACCGGTTCTAACCGGTCAAAACCGGTGGTTCGACCGATTTGACCGGTTTGCCTTTTTTTTAATAAAATACATTTTTTTATTCTTCTATCTACTATTGGGCATTATTTTTTAGGGAAAAATGAAAGTTTGAAGACCAAGATGAAGAGAAAAGTAAGTAAAAAAAGAATAAATCTAAAAAAATTGATTTTGAGAGGATATAATAATTAATTAATTATAGGAAAGGAGATGTCATTATATAAATATAGGCATCATAACTAATACTAATATATTTTAAGCATTTTTTACCTAAAGATCTTTATTTTAATCTATGGAAATTTAAAAATATATTAATATATATATTACCACTAATAAATTATAATATTTTAATATGACCGGTTTGACCACCGGTTCGACCACCGGTCCGACCCCGGTTGAACCATTAACCCTTAAACCAGTGTTGTGACCGGTTCATTGACCGGTCTGGTTTTTTGTTCCTTGGTAAGGAGACTATCAGGATAGTAAAAAGACTATCATCATAATAGTATTTGACCTATTTCAAAATACATTATTCGAATAGTAAGGATACTATCATAATAGTATTTGACCTTTTCAAAATATACCATTCGAATAATAAAAAAACTATTTGAATAGTCTTAGTACAAAATAATCAAATACTATTCAAATAGTAAATATACTATTCGAATAGTCTATGTGCAAAAACATCAATTACTATTAATGAACGCAGTATTTGAATAGTATATAACTAGAAAAAGGCTAAATTATCCTGATAGTAAAAAGAATATTTGAATACTAAGTTTTCCAGAAAACAGAGCATCACCTCGAAATTTCTGAAAATCATTAGAATTTTGTGTAACTTTTTCTTCTTGCTTCTAATCACTCTAACAATTCATTATTTATACTTCTAATCACTTTTCCAACATACTTTATTTAAATAAATGGCTATTGATTTATACTTGATTACTTTCATACTTATTGTTTTCACTAAGATGCAAAAAGATTTTCAAAATTCTTAAGTTTTTATCTTACATCCGATTCACCCCTCATCTTGGGTGTCAGTTGATTCTAACACACTTGCCACTGAACTTTTTTAGATGGCATTTTAGTGATGTATTCTAGGTCTAAATCATAAGCATCATGCCGTTATCTTGGGCAACACACGCCATATATTAGTAATAAGTGCTATATAGGCATACATTTGACTTTGATCATTCCTAACTCATACATTAATCCTTCTCAACATACTCAAACATTAACCTTCCTACAATTACTTAATCCAACTTCATTTAACACACAAAGGGAAAAAAACACCTAAGTCAACAACAATGCACAAAAAGCTAGCCTAACTCTTCTTTCATTCTTCTTCATGTTTGAATGCCAACAATATCATCTTTAACATATCCACCCACTCCTTGCTCCTCCCTTCTTCTCTTTAGACTCACATTCCCATCATATAGCTTATCCACATGCCCAAGCAACTCATTAATCATGTCCTTGTACCTTTCTCCCACATTTTCATCATGCTATTGGAAAAAACCACAACCCCTTCCATATACATGCAAAGAATAACATCGAAACAAAGTCAAATAATACCACAACCCTTTTTATCAGTACCAATATTCTATTGTAAACAAGGATTCCTACATGCTTGAAGATAATTTTTGCATCCAAAAAATCTCCGGCATGGGTTTTACTCTGTCCACGAGGTACACAATGGAGCAACCATACCATAGTAACAACGCCTTGACGAACCTTCTTTTTCACCGTCTCCATGTAAACGACTAAACATCGTTACCCTCCTCCTCCTAGCCCTTGTTGAAGATGCCGTCGAGTTTCCCATTCTTCAAATTATTTATTCTCTTCGATGGTCCTTCACATATGCGCCTGTGTTCTCGTCGATGCTCCTTCTCATTTGACAGATGCTTCTCCATTCCAAACCCTTCTTTTTATTCTACATATTGGGTTGGTGGGGATATAAAGACCCCTAATTACTGACCTAACCCAAACCAGTCAAAGCCATTCAACAACTTAACATTAGTGTGTCTGTCTAATGTGGCCTTATGTATGTCAAAATATCCTATGTGGTAGACGTCAGTTGGCCTTTTTGTTAGTGGAGGGTGACATTGCTACGTTTTATTACTTCTAGGGTGACATTGAGCCAAAAAAACTTCTAGGACTAGATTGCTCCTTCAAGAAAACTTTCGAGATGGATTTGCTGTTAGAACTGGCTGACACCCAAGAGGGGGTGAATTGGGTGTATAATAAGAAAGTATGATCTTCTAAACTCTTTTCGTAGAATGTTAACTCAGTATTTATGGAAGTATAAACTCACAAAAAATTATGTAAATCATAGGGGAAGAGAAGATGTAAACTGTGATTTATCCTGGTTCGGTCCAATCTACGATGACCTACGTCTAGTCCCCAAGCTCCTCTTGAGATTTCTAATCCACTATCTTCTTGTTTATCTGGGCACAATAAAAGCCTCTACAAACTCACAAGAGTTACTCCCCCTTACACACTGTAAGATTTACTCCCTCTTACGGTAAGTTGAGCAAAGCAATCCCAAAGACCTTTCTCTCCTACTTACCAGTGCAAGTCTTATGAGCAGCAACGTTCTCTCCTACTTACACCACTGTAAGTCTTACGAGCAGCAATGTTCTCTACTGCTTGCACCTTGTAAGTCTTACGAGCAAAAAGTCTTACTGGCGATTCTCTTTACAGCTTCCCCGTAAGGTAATCAACCCTCTCAAGGTCCCTCTACCTTGAGATCACTTCTGAAATACAAATGAAGTGTTTTCAAGCTCTCTTACAAAGTGGGTAAAATGCTCACTGAAGTACAATACAAATAATCACTCTCACAGATACATGATACAGAAATAGATAAGTACTGAGAGTGTCTGGGTCGAAGTAGGTGACTCATGATATTCATATGTTAGCGTAGTTGGGTTCTCATGTTTATGTTCGCTCGTGTGTATTTCAATTCACTGTAGTATCTCCATGTCTTCTTCTTGAATGCTTCAGTTTATATAGAAGATAGGTTGAGAGCCGTTGGAGCATTCAAATATTTTCCCGTTGAAAGTCCATCGTGTGTCTGACAGATACTTCAGCATTTTCCGTTGATCTGACAGATGGTTCAGTCGTTGCTTACAATTAGCACGTTGTTGGTTATTTGTTGAATATTGCCAGTGCCCATGATTAGTTTCCGTCGAATGTTGTTCCGATGAGTGGTAGTGGATAACACCTGTAATACACTTAGAAAAATAGCCGTTAGAGAATATTTTAAATATCACTCAAGTGATTATACATTTCAATGGGAGTGATTTCTCAAAAGCAAAATTTCACTCGGGTGAATTTTAACTTCACTGGCAGTGATTTCTGAAAGTTGGAGAATCACCGGAATTGAACTTGATTTCACTGGAGCTTATTTTCAGAAAATAATATTCCACTGGCAGTGATCTTGTCTTGGAAGTGATTCTAATTCTCTAGCAGTGATTTTCACAAACACAGTACTTTTCTGGCAGTGTATTGCGTGATTACTGGAAGTGACTTTCTCAAGACAGTATTTTACTCGAATGTTCAAACAGCTTCTGGAGGTATTTCTGATAAAAACAATGAATCACTCGAGCTATCAGTAAATTCTTTGGCAATGATATCAATTTACTTGAGTGCAGCATTAATTCACTAAAGGTGATCTCCATGAAACAACATTTCACTCGGATGACTCATAATATTACTCTAGTAATTTCATATTTCTGTCAAGCCTGAAAGTAATTCATCAAAATCATCACATCACTTGAGTTATCAGTTCATTCACTGATATCTCACAAGCAAAAGATCACTTTAATGGATATCAGTTTATTGGAAGTGATCTAGTGCATATTGGTATTCTCTGGAAGTGATCAGTTACGACACTAGAGGTGATATGAAGAAGTTTAATATTCACCATAAGTGATTCAGCATCTACTGGAGGTGATATTGCAGCATTCAGAGATCACTAGAGTGGAATGCGTATCACTAAAAGTGATTTTCGAAACAGTGAATTTTTCTTGCAGTGATTTGGCTTGCACTAGAAGTGATCTGCAAAATCAACAGAATCACTCCAGTGAATTGGATGCACTGGAAGTAATTTTCAGCACAGTGAAAAATTCCAGGAGTAATTTGATAGGCCACTGGAAGTGATCTACATAATAAGTCATATCACTTGAGTGAATTCTAGAATCACTCGAGTGATCTATAATTTCTGGCATATCACTCGAGTGATCTGTTGTTCAAATCACTTTAACTCATTGTTGCGTTTCCAATTCTTCAGCAAATAGGGGTCAAATTCCAATGACATAAGTCTTCAAATATAACTCCAAAATTATCATATTATATATCAATAGAAAGTTCTTTACGTCTAGTTTCATATGGCACCAGTTGTAGCTCAATAAGATCAATGGGTTAAGAGTTATAGCCAAAATATTGAAGCTGTTTTGGAAGGTGACTCTGATTTGAGTTTCAACTTGCAACATTTATATCTCCTTCATCTGAGCTCCTTTGATGTTGTTTCTAGTGTCCAAATGACACATTGGAAGTCTATTTTCATATGCAACTAGGTTTGTCTCAATCGGAGTTGTATTTTGAGAGATATGATTGAATGACCAGACCTTACTTAGTTGGACAAAAAACAGAAACTCGCCGCTATAGTGCATCACTTGTTGAAACAATGAATCACTCCAAGTGATTTTCACTGTTTGCAGAATCACTCGAGTAATTCTGAAATATCACTCGAGTGATTGTTAAAAGCACTCTGATGCTACAGTGCTACAGTATGATACAGTGCCAAATACGCTACAATAATCGTATGCTACAGTACCTAAAGAACTTGAATCTTCATATTCTTCATTAATTCTTACAAGTTCTTCATTTCTCAATCTCTTTCTTTCATTTCTTGACTAATCTACAAGATATGCAACATTAAATATAGTAGTTAGTCAACATAAGAGATAAGTATATTATGCAAACTTCTTACGCTTAATATTTGATATCTACATTTGTCATCATCAAAACTAATCATATTTAATATTTTCCACTTAACCCTTTAATTTAGAAAGTTAATTTATTTCCAGCGTTAATCCAAAACCTCCAGTTTCCCGGTATTGCATCCTGTATCGCATGTCTATATGATGGGCTTTGACTAGTTTCCCGTGATCCGCTGCTTCATGCCTGCTTTATTCGGCCTTTAACGCAACTTTTATTATTTATTTATTTTATTATGGAGAAACCCATCTTCCTAGTTCACATCTAACGGTCTCTTGGCTGTGTCTGAGTGTGTTTGGATGTTTCTCAAAACAATGGTTTTGAGAAAAATTAACTAAACACACATTTTTTTTAAACCATGGTTTTGGGGAAAACTTTTTTTTTTTTTGCTTTTTTGGTTTATGGGCCCCACACATCTCTCCTTCTAGTAGGCCCCAAGCAACAAACTTTGCTTTTTTTTCCAGCTTTATAGGACCCATGTCCCTCTCTATCCTCTATATTTTTTTTTCCTGAAATTCTCTCTCAAAATAAACTTTGCTTTTCTCTCCCCAAAGTGTTTAAAATCTAAAATTTTTTATGCATACTTTGGAATTTAGTATTTGATGATCATTAATGCTTGGTGTTAGATAGGTTACGTAAAAGTTTATTGAATCATTTGTTTGAGTGCTAGAGCTTTAAGACTAACAAGAAGTTACTTTTGAGCAAAATATCTTCAAAGTCTGCATTATTTTGTTGTAGTCGTTTATTGTAATTGATTTCCTCCCATCTTATTATTTTTCTAGTAAATTGACATTGTATTTTTCTTTTCTATGATGCTTAAGATGTGAACGAAAAAACGCAATTTCCTTTAACTAATCCTGTTCTTTTTGTTAACTTTATAATTTATAATTATTGTATATCCTTTCTATATGTCATTGGCTAGGGATTTGCCTTTGCAGTTGGCTTCTTTTTTTTGTGTTTAATCTATTTGTGGCATTTCCTTTAAAAAATGCATACAAACCATTTCTATAGTCTTTAACATTTTATTCTAGGACAATATAGGAATTCAAAAATAACATAGGAATCCATAAATGGGGTTTTAGATAATTTACCATTGAGTTTTCATTACTTCTGAAACCTTCAAAATTTGTAATTGAGCTTTTGGTTTTCTGAAGTCACTGTGCTTCTGTACGATGCAACAAAATGTATCTTGTTAATCGTTCAGCATGATGTTCTAAACTCGTAAATCTTAATTGTTTTATAAATATTAATTGTTTGTGGACTGCTTATGATGATTGATTTGCTTTACCACACCGAATAAAGACTGCATAGGGCCTAAAGCCTCTTTCATTGAACTAAGAAACAAACTTGTGCTTGACATTTTCCTGATGATTTCATTTTCTAAAAGAAAAAGATTAATTTCCTCTATATTTAGAGAAAGAGAGAAGGCTTTTCCAAGCGCCTGAAGTAGCTGTGTTCAGTGATGGAGGCTTTCTCCCTTTCAAGTTCTCTCACGTGGAAAACCTTCTCCTTTCAACTGAGAGCAACTTGCCATTTTTTTCCAAACATACTTTAATACTTGTCATCTATAATTTAGAATTAATTTTGTATCTGATGATAATTAATCCCTGGTGTTAACTAGGAAAGTCCAGGGTTGATTGGAATCACTTGTTTGACTGCTAGATTGTAAGACTTTAAAGAACAATGCAGCAAAAATATGTTCTTCATAATTTGGTACAATATTCTTAACTCTTATAAATCTTAAGAGGATGTTTGGAATAGCGGTTGGAACTTCTAATCGTGCTTTTCAATCGTGATTTACGGTATACGAGGTAGCTTTTACGGTCTACGAGGTAAATATGTGGAGGAGTTTTATTTCGATTTATGTGAATAAGCATAAGTCCAACCAAACATCCTCTTAATTGTTTTACGGAATTGTGATTGTAATATTTAAAAGCAGCTTTTCAATCGTGATTTACATAATACGAGGTAAGTATGTGAGAGGAGTATTGTCTTGATTTATGTGATTTACGGAATACATGTTTGTGGACTACTTGATGATGATTGATTCGCTTTTGTATATGTTTGGATTAGTTTTTAGAGAGTAACTTTTATGATTTACAACGAAAACATGTGATAGGAGTCTTGGTCTCGACTTGCGGAAAAGGTTTCAAAAAATACGGATTTGTGATTTGCCCAATACTCTAACCACACTAAATAGAGGCTGTATAAGGCAGAAAGCCTCTCTCACTGACCTGAAACAAACTTGTGCTTGACATTGCTTGATGATTTCCTTTTCTAAAAGAAGGATTAATTTCCTTTTCATTTAGAGAAAGAGAGAAGGCTTTGTCAAACACCTGAGGTGAGCTGCTCTCTCCCTTTCAAGTTCTCTCATGTGGAAAACCTTGGCCTTTCAACTGAGAGCAACTTACTTTTTATGCGAAAACACTATAATAGCTTTTATATATAATTCAGAATTTAGAATTAATTTAGTATATGATGATAATTAATCTCTGGTGTTAACTAGGTAAGTCAAGGGATGATTGGAATTATTTGGCTGACTGCTATAGCACAAGACTGTAAAGGAGAATGCTGCTTTTGACCATTATGCCTAAAACTTTACTTAATTATATCTTATTTATGAATTCTTGATATTTGTCGTGTCAATTGACCTAGAATTTATAGTTTTCATGATGCTTAAGATGGGAAGGGAAATCATAGCTTGTTTTAACATGTGAATAGTGAGCTATAATTATGAAGTTAATAACCGGTCTTGAATTTTGGTTGCACTTTTATGGAGTCAATCTGTTAAATAATGCATGGATGGAACCTCCAAAAAAGGGAAAAATTTCAGTAAAGGGCCTCTATAACCAATTAATGTCAAATTGCCCCCAATAAATTATGAAAAATCAATGCTGGATCTTGGGAGCAAAATGAAATTAATTTTTATACTTAAATGACATGATTGACCCTGCCCATTCTTTTTACAAAAGGAGTCAATATTTTCCGGCCACTTGTAGTAGGCTAGGCCTTTGGAGCTCTAGCAATGGGCCCTTGAATGCCGACCGACAGCTGGGGCTTCGGTGGCCGAAAAATAAATTTAAGGCAAAGGGTGCAAATTGGGAGTTGGAACGCACCTCCTCCTCCTCTTGGTAAAGCGCTTTAGTTAGTATGTGCAAGAAAAAAATATATGTAATAATCTTATATTTCTACTTATTTTACATGATAGTTAATAAGAATCTTGCACATCATAAATAAATGGAATATTTTTATAATAAGATAAATTAATTTTTTAAGATCACATTTGTAAGTGTGTTATACACTAAGAGCAAATCGAATAGTCCAAAGAATAAGTTGGATAGTTTTGAACAAGATAAATTAATTTTTTAATGTTTATTCATTTATGTGTGTTTGCATGCCTTCAAAACCATGGTTTCAAACTATTTACGTAAATAAAGATAAATCTTCTTTTATATAATTACTTCTTAAATCATAAAAACTATTTTCAAAAGCTAATTCCAAATACATAAGTGTTTTATATTTTATAAACAAGTGGAATGATTTTATGAATAAATTTTAATAAAAGTTTAAATTAATTTATTTTATTTCAAAATGTATTTTAAAATATAAAAATTCAGAATGTAGAATTAGGAAATGGTAAAGACTATGGAGGGATAAGCTTGATGTATTATAATTACGTGTTATTTGATTTAGATATTGCTTGTGTGGGTGGCTGAATGGACAAAATGACTTGGCAATTTTGCGAACTTGGCAATGACAAAAAACATAGAAACATATAATATAAGCCCAGCACAATGAAGTAAATAATGTTTTCTTCTCTTTTGATAAAAAAAATTAATGCTTTCTTCTTGAAATAGATTGTATATCTTTATAACCAAAAATATTTATTACGTCCCTTGCTGGAGGATTAAAACAAAAGTGCTATAAAATTAATAATAAATGACGCATTGAGACAGCTCAGGCTGGTTGTTAGTGTTTGAGAAGAGACCCGGTCCCTTGCTCATTTTCACACGCTAATTGAGTACAGTCACCCTTGGTGTGTGCGGTGCGGGCAAAATGAGTCAAGCTTGTCGGCTTGTTTAAGCTCAGAATAGATATTTTTTATTTTATAAGTATTTTTACTAGTTTTATATTTTTTATTTATTTTTTAATTATTGTTTTGTTTATATCTTGTATGATTTATTTTATTGATTATTTACACTTTTCAAAACATATTTATAAGAAGTATTTTTAATTTTATTAAGTCGTCTAATTAATAATTTGTAATAGTGTTATATGGATAATAGTTTACCTTTGATTATGACTTAGTGATTGTGTTTATTTGTTGCATGATAAGTACCGTTTGCATCCTAATTTTAACACATTTTATGTTTTAAATTAAGACTTTCATTATTATAATTTTTTAAAAAGACTAAAAATAATAGTAAAAATTGTTAAAATAGTTTTGACTCTGTAAGGCCGACCCTGACTTTTATGCTCATTGGTCGGGTTTCAAAAAATGACTTTTTTTCTTTTTTAGTCAGGCTTAAAAGGGCTGGCTTTTTTGCTTACCAACTCTACTCATATTGTCCAACCCTTTAACTATATAAAGTGTACAAGTAGATCAACTACTAGGATTTACATGAGATTGAAACTGACTGAACATAATCACATTAACCAAACAAAAGTGCGAACTCGTTGAACAACTGGTAGTTTCCAAATCTATACCCACTTTGCATTAATGTCATACATTTAGCTGTATCTATTTCGTATATCGTAAAAACTACCTCATAGAATATAAATCACGATTGAAAAGCATGATGGGAAGTTTCAACTGCTATTCCAAACATCTTCTTAGCTGTGAACTATCCAGAACTCTTCAAATCCTAGTAATGCGAGGGATCTTTTGGGTTTTCCTCTACTAATACATCTTATATTGCATTGAGAACATTTGATGGGAGGAGGTTTGTGAAAAGTGGCCATCTCCAGCAACCATCTTCATCTATGAAGTTAGTTATGTTTCTACGTTGTGGTTGGTAAAATTGCCAAGTCATCTTACATAGGGCCTGTTTGGGATCTCATTAGGGAGGGAAAAAAGCTCATTTAGAGGGCAAAAACCCATTTGACATCTGCAGACGCGTTTGTGAACACATTAGCTTTTAATGGGCTTTTAGAAAAAAAAACTACTTTTTTTAGAAGCTCATTGAAGTAGCTTCTGGCTTTTTTTACTGGGTTTAGAAAAAAAAAGTCACTTTTCCACTATGTTCCCAAACAGGCACATAGTCAGCCACCCGCATAAGCAAATTTAGTGATGTTAATATCACATCATCAAACTTAACTCCGTGACTATCCTTTTTAAACTATAGGAAGTATCAGTTTAAAACAGAATAAATTTGAAAGATCAAAACTACATATTTAAAATTTCAGTGACCAAACTCAAAATAACTACAAATTATAAGGACAAAAAATGATATTGACACTTTACTTAATTATCCATATTAAACTAACATCATAAAATGGAATTTGACTTATCTTGTATTTAGTCTCCAAGCATTTCAAGTGCAATGTTAGTATTTTACAAATGGGCATTCTTGTGCCAAAAAAGAAGTAATACAGTCAAAATACTTTTGGCAAAGGTTCAATGTTGATAGACGTTGTCTTGTGGTTAATCAAATTTTCATGTCTTGTCAATTTGGCGGCATGACATTACATGAAATCTGGATATGTGTCTAGGGAATTATAATATAGCTCAAGGCTCACTATACTATGAATTATTTGTGAATCCCATAAGAAATTTAAATATTAGGACTATATATTCAGAAAATTTCTATGCTTATAAAATCCCTAAATGATTAAATACATGTATGGATTTGGATCTAAAAATATAAAAGTCCCAAAAGGATTCCATTTAGCAAAAACATATGAACAAAATATATATGAAACTTTTTGAAGGATTCAAGTTGTGAGAAGCAAATAATTCCATCAAGATCTATATATATATATATGGTTTGAAGCGATGAGAGCATAGGGTGTATGTGGTATTACCAACTCGGTAAATATCTATTGGAGGAAAAATATAAAATATCCAATCTATCCATTTATTATTATTTTTTTCTTTTGCAGAAAGGTTTGAAACTAAGTTTACTATAACTACACTTTAGGTTTAAAAGCTTAACTCCTGAAAAGTTGTGAATTACGTAAAGATAAAAGGTTGTTGAAATGAAGGATTGGGAAAGAATAAAATTTTGCCCTCAATTATAAGAATTGTTCTCTCTTGTTTTTATATTTTTTTAAAAAAATTATGGTAAATTAATCTTTTAGTCCCTATAGTTTTGATTAGGTTGTTACTCAATTATTACACTTTGACTTAAGGTAACTTAGTCTTTATAGTTTTAACTTGGTTATAACTCAGTTCTTGAACTTTGACTCCCTGTAACTCGGTCCTTATATTTTTAACCATTTTATAATTTAGTTCTTAAGGTTTAGAATAAATGTGAGGGACTATAATATAAAATAATTAAAACTATAGGAGCTGAGTTGCTGTAAGTTAAAGTTTAGGGATTGAGTTACAACTGAATCAAAATTATAGGGATTGAGTTGCACTAAGTTAAAGTGTAAGGATTGAGTTATAACCTAGTCAAAACTATAGAGACCAAAAGATTAATTTTCCCTTTCTTTTATCATACTTATCTTTATTTTAAAATATTGATCTAGTTATTTTAATTTTTTAAATAAAAAAATATAAATTTTAACAACTTCTAAAATTTTTAAATGTGCACAACGATATAAACCTATATAATCTTTTAAAGTCATCAACATCAAATATTATGAGCTCTAGGGACTTTGCTCCAATTTTGCCAACAATCATTTAAAAATACAACATTTTCATTTAAAATATACTAAAGGTGTTGCTAGAAAGAGTGAAAGACACGTTCCCGTTGAGCTACTTTTTTTTTCCCAAACAAAAAGGCCTTAAAGAGTCACCACTAATGGCCCATTTGATTTAAGGAAGTAAGGTAATAGAATATAATACAATGTAATGAAAATAATGATTATATGAATTTATTTAGTTTATCATTAAAAAAAGATGATGCATATGTATAAAAATATTCAGTTGGATTATATTGAATATGAGATATATGAAAATAATATAATAAAAGATAAAATTACCTCTATAGACACATATATGTATAACATACAGATTAGGTTCACAGTAATTTTTTCAATTTATGCTGTGCACATTGTTGAATTTTTAGTAATTTTTTTAATATTTAATAGTAAAAATATTTTGTAAAGCATAGATTGTTTTCATGATAATTTTTAATATTTAAGGACGATAATATTATTTAATAGGATATTTTAATACTTTTTGACAGTAGAATATAATTTTTAATTTTTTAATGGGGAATATTCTTAAATATCCATATTATTAATTAATTATTTAATATTTAACAATGTTTATGGGTAGGCATTTTGGTCAATTTAAAAAATCATAATGACAATAGTGTCTTGTTTACTTGATTATGGGATGTCTGCATCCCCATTAATCATTTTTAGCACTATAATCCTGAATTAAGATTACAAAATGTAATTTTTTTTACATTATATAAGTCAAATTAAACAATGTAATCCCTTTGTTGCATTAGGATCATATATAATCCTTTCCTGCAGAATCGAACCAAACGAGTTATAAGAGTTTCATATAATAAATAGTACAATTAATACACATGAATGTAGATTATGTGACGCTTTACAAGATTCATCCATCTGAATGTGCATTAAGTAGCATTTGAATTTTGCAACTGCTATTTATGAACGGTGACTAGGATATGAAAAGTAAGGAGTCTATGACTAGGATATGAAAAGTAAGGAGTCTATGGATATCCATATAATTAATATTTATAAAGAATATTTTAATTAATTTTTTATTCTTTTATCTTATATATTATCTTTATTAAAATTTTATAGAGAAAAAGATAAGAAAATACCACTTAAACTTTAAAATCTCAAATCAGTTTTGTTGCTTATAAAAGTATATATATTAATTCCTCTTGTGTAGCAATTGACAATTCATTTTGATAAGAAATCATTTATTTGACATTTTAAAATTTAAGTAGTATTTACTAGTTTCCCCCCCTAATTTTACAACCTATTTTTTAAATTTAACTCAAAAATTTTCACTTTACTTTAAATTTCTCCTATTGGTTAGGGTTTTTTTTAAGGTTAGATAAAAGTTGGAGATTGAAAAAACCTTATTTGTAGGGGTGTTCAAATTCGAGACGAGGACCGGGATCCTCAATCCCGGTCTCGGTCCCGGTCCCGGTTTTTAGCCGAGATGCACATATGCATCCCGGTACCGGTCCCGGGACGAAACTGAGAATTCTCGTTTTTTTTAAAAAATAAATTTAAAATATATTATTATGTTAGTTAAATTTTTCATAATTTAGTATTTAAAATAATTATTTAACGGCTAATAAGGCCATAATAATCACACAAATTGATTTAGAATTGAAGAATAATATTTTATTATTATCATCTTTATCATCTTTGTTATTAACTTTATACATTATATAGTTAAAATTAGTATTATGATATATACAGTTTAGGTCCAATTAAAAATGTAATACATATATTATCAAATGATAACTTAATTTATGAAGTAAAAAATACAAAAATAAAAAAATAACTTAATTTATAAGGTAAAAAATTAAGAAAAACAGGACTGGGATCACCCTCGGTCTCGGTCCCGGTCTCGACCGGGACGGAAAATTCTTAAGATTAAAATCTCTATGACCGGATCGGGACAATCGAAACCGATATACTTTAAACACCCCTATTTATTTAATTAAAAAGATGTGAGGGATATGAGAAATTTTTATCCAGGAGCGCTCCTGTGCCCACCTTTTTCAAACATTTAAATTTAAGAATTTTGTAAGGAGAGAGAAAATTTATATCTCATCCTAGCATTATTGGCCGTAATAATTTTTTGATATTCCGTCGCTACCGTCTCACTTAAAAAAACCCTTTGTCCTCCGATTCTTCTCTCTTCCTTCGATCACCGGGTTCTTCACTGGACCTCTCCTTCGATTGACCAAATCAACAGACGACGACGCCGGCTGCTCCACTTGCTCCTCAACCAACGCCTCCGCTGCCGCTTGCTACTCAAGCCGCCTCCGCCTCCGCCTCCTGCTCAATCAGGTAAGTCAAAACCTTTCATTCTTTTTCTGAAATTTCCATGTTCGAACCCAAAGTTCCTTTTTTTTCCCCTAGCTTGTGTGAACTAGAACTTCCATGGCTGCACCAAAAAAATATTTTTTGTTTATTCCTTTTATTTTAAGCGTTTCTTTCAGCGAGGCAGGTGATTCTTTTTCGTATGGTACCTGGTTGCATTTCTATCTGTTTCAACATTTCAATTGCAGTTCGGTTTCTTGAATTTATTTTCTAGTTCTAGTACAAAGCAAAGCCAGAAATTATTTTAGTTCCAGAAATTATTTGGCAGTTGTATATATGTACAAATCATAGAACGAATTGAAGGCGGAAAAAAAAAAAGATACAGAGAATGAATTCACAATAAATGAGAAACAACATTTCTTAGTGTTGAAGAAGGTGATATCGGGATTTGGTATTTGTGGTGGGGTATGAAGCCTCTAGATTTTAACCAAATTTGTTTTCTTTACGAGAGAACTTGAAACGGTTTACCACTAAAGGCAGCCTACTTAGGTTCGGAGAAGTAAGGTTGTTTAAGAAGCACATTGACTCATTGAGGGAGCAACCAAGTAGTATATTTCCTGTCCATGCTCAGTGATCTGACGGTGTGAGTTTCTTTCACCGTCCCATCTTGTGATTCCATTCCCTGATTTTAATTAATAGTGGCCACTTTTCTGCATGAATTATGCTGACTCATCAACAATGTGTTATAGAAAAAGATTTGAGTTTTGATCGGTGAGAAGTGAGAACCATCTAGATTCTTGCCAATTACTTGTATCACTTGAATTTTGGACCATGACTACTGATTGATGCATGTAATTTTTGCTGGCTGGATTGATTGAACCATGAAAAAGGCCTCAGTTTCTGACCATGTCACCCTCCCAGCCTCATATCCCGCCTCACTTTTGGCATTCACATGTTTCAAATAATGATTTTTAAATATAGAAAATCACTTTTCTCTCCGGTATCTTCTGAGTCTTCCCTCTGCAGTTTCCCTTCTACCTAAAGTGTGATTATATACACCAAGTGAGTGAGAATCAGATTTGAAAGCAATGCACTTCAATTCAGAAATTTGGTTAGCCAGAAAAACTGATTTAGTTGTTTTCGTTTCCGAAGAAGTAATTTTAGTTTTAACATACTGTATTAACAGCATGAGCTGTATGGCAGACACTCATTATATAGACTTCACTCTTGATTTCTGCCATAGACAATTTGCTCAATCTGTAGCATTCTTTTGTTCTCTTAAATTTTTAACATTTACTTTAACCCCAGTCATGCATCCACTATGATTCTCTATTTCTCTAACCATAGCATAGGGAATATGAAAGGATGCAACACCAAGAGGTTCATCTGGACTAGCAGATTCTGAACTGTAGGTTCTTGCTATTTCTCGTAGGTTCCACAATTTCTTACTATCCATTATGGTTTTCTTGTTTGTTATTCATTATGATGTTCTTAACTTTCTTAAATCTTAATAATGCTTGTGGGATGCTCGATGATGATTAATTTGCTTTAACCACACTGAATAGAGGTTGTAAAGGGTATAAGGCCTTTTTCATTGAAGTCAGAAATAAGCTTCTAGTTCTTGACATTGGTTGATGATTTCATTTTCTAAGAGAGCAGGACTAGTTTCCTTTCCATTTAGAGAAAGAGAGAAGGCTTTATCAAGTACTTGAAGTAGGCTGGCTTTAGTGGTAAAGGATCACCCTTTCAAGTTCTCTCATGTGGAAAACCTTGGTCTTTCGATTGAGAGCAACTCACCAATTTCTTATTCCAAAGTGTTTAAAATCTAATATGTTTTATGTATACTTCAGAATTTAGTATTTGATGATGAATAATGCTTGGTGTTAATAGGTTAGGTGTGGGTTGATTGAATCACTTGGTTGAGTGCTAGAGCTTACTTTTGTGCAAAATATCTTAAAAGTTTGCATTAATTTTCCTTGCCCGTTTATTGTAATAGATTTCCTCCCATCTCATTATTTGTCTTGTAAATTGACATTGTAATTTTCTTTTTCATGATGCTTAAGATATGAATGGACAAAAAAAGCAATTTCCCCTAACTAATCATGGCTTGAAAGTGATACCTATGATTATTTTATATCCTTTCTATATGTTATTGGCTGGGGACTTGCCTATGCAGTTGGCGTCACTTTTTTGGGTTCAATCTGTTTGTTGCATTTCCTTTTTTAAAAAAAAGCATACAAACCATTACTATAGTCTATATAACACGTTTTTCCCCTGTTACTATGTCACTTAAGTCGTTAACATTTTACTCTAGGACAACATAGAATCCAAAAATAGCTTTGAAAACTACAACAAACTGACAATGAACTCCTAATGCACCACAAAAAGATACTGTCATGAAAAGTCTTTTAATAAAACATTATAGATTCAAAATAATAAGCTACCCAAGTCATGTTATATTAATTGGGTGAAACTTAGACACTGAATATTGAAAACAGAGCAACAAAATTAGTACTAATGATGATATTTCAAGATGCACATAAAATTCTTAGCAAGGAGACCTTTCACCTGTTCAGGACTATTACTTTTTTAACTGCCAATTAATACTAGGAGGTTTCCATAGCATAAATCAAATCACCTTTTCAAGTGAGAAAAATTGACAACAAGGAAAACTCTCTGTTAGCCTTCCACTACAAGTTAGCTCACAAACAAGGGAAATAAAGAGCAAAAATAAGCAAAATCCTTAATCCTTATGTATCAAATTGTCATACATATGCTTTTCTAGTTAAAATTATTAAACTAAAACTAGGACAAAATAAGAAAGAGGAAAGCCACTTTCTAATTGCCAGGGCATTAACCTCAATATATTTACTCTTTTGGAGAAAGAAACCAAGCATTAGAGTTGGTTTAGGGTTGCTATAGGCCTCACCTACAAAAAGGTTGTATTGTGAGTGTAGTGAGGAGAGTATCTAACCTCTCAAAAGTCAGATCGTGGGTGGACAAATATCATCCTTTCTTCACCATTTTTATCTTTCTGTTTTAGTGTTACTTCTTTAGTATCTGTGTGTGAGGTTAGTGTGAGTTATCTGTTGTAATTCTTCCCTTTCGTTTTTGAGGAGGAAATATTTTGTTAAATCAATATCAGCCAATACTATTTTCCTATTGTTTTATCTTGGGCTCTAACCCATTGTAATCTTCCAATATTTATATCAAGCAAAAAAAGGAAAATAGGGGAACATACCTACGTTGATCATCTCTCCACACACAGACCACTGTCCACCACCTTCCAACTCTGAAGAGACCGTTGTTCCCTTTCTCTTATTCGTTTGGCCACCAACCACCCACCACTATCACCCACCTTCTAATACCAAACACTGCCAAAGCCTCTCTTCTTCAATAAGCTAATAAACCAGTATTCCCTCTTCTCTGAGCCAACAACCCATAATCCCTTCCTCTTCTTTGCTCACCCATACAACCCTTTCCTTCTAATGTTGCCACGTCGACCTACCCTTCGTCCCCTCTCCCTCCTAGGTTTGTCGTTTGTTTCTCAGTTATTTCTCAATTATTCTTCAACAAACCTAGTGAGCAACCCTTCAAAACACAATTTCAGCCATCCCTTTTTTCTTTTTAAGGACCCATTGGTTCAAGGAAAATGAGAGGAGGGAAAGAGTGTAATACCTTATTTCCAATAGCCTCAGATGAGTACAAAAGAGTAGTGAAATCCATTGTGGAATTAGGATTTAAACCCAGACTACCTAACTTTTAAAATCTTTGATAAATTCTCACCTCAACTCAGGATTTGAACCTAGGGTTGAAAGGGTTTTTTTAGAGGGTAGAAAACTTTTCAGTCATTTCCAAGAGTTTCTATTGGCTCATAGAGCCCATAATACATTGATACAAAATGAGTACATTATGTGTGTGCATTTATAGGGAGAGAAACTGTGTAGTGCAGAAATAAAAGAAACACTAGTGGAGTGAAATAAGGGTAATGGTGGAGACATAGTGCAGAAAATAAGGAATGTTTTAAGACACTTGCAAGTCCACTAAGTTGTGTCTACATAAAGCCTTTTGTCTTCTAACACTCCCCCTCAAGCTGGAGAGTATATGTCAATCATTCCCAGCTTGCACTGAAATTCTTCAAACTTAGTTCTACCAAGAGGTTTTGTCATTATATCTGCAATCTGATTTTCAGATCTGATATGGAATAGACTCATGATGCCTGCTTCAATTTTTTCTTTGATAAAGTGCCTGTCTATCTCCACATGTTTTGTCCTATCATGATAAACTGGATTCTTAACCATTTCGATGCTAGCCTTGTTGTCGCACCAAACTTGTATTGGTCCCTCGTGTGGAATTCCCAACTCTTTAAGCAATCTGATGACCCAAATTCCTTCACAAACTCCATTGTTAACTGCTCTCAATTCTGCTTCAGCACTACTTTTTGACACCACAGTTTGTTTCTTGCTTCTCCACGTAACCAGATTTCCCCACACATATGTACAATACGCTGAGATGGATCTTCTAGTCTCTGGATCCCTTGCATGGTCTGCATCAGTATAGATTTCTATATTTCTGGTAGTTCCTATTCTAAAAAAGATTCCTCTTCCAGGATTGAATTTCAAATAGCTTAGGATTCTATACACTGCAGTCATATGTTCTTCTTGTGGTTGGTGCATGAATTGACTTACTATTCCAACCGCATAGCTAATGTCAGGGCGTGTGTGAGTTAAGTATATGAGCTTCCCTACAATTCTTCTGTATCGTTCTGTGTTGACAGGGACACCTTTTGGTTTGATCTCCAGAAGACAACCTTCTTCCATTGGTGTTCCTTCAGGTTGTGCTCCCAACATCCCTGTCTCATGTAACAGGTCTAGTGTGTATTTCCGCTGAGATACACTGATGCCTTTTTTAGTTCTTGCCACTTCCATGCCTAGGAAATACCTCATTTGTCCCAGATCTTTTACTTGGAATTCAATTGACAAATTCTGTTTTAGCTGTTCAATACAGTCTTCATCATTTCCTGTAATGACTATGTCATCAACATAGACTATCAAGATGGTGACTTTTTCATTAACACGTTTGATGAATAAAGTGTCATCTGCTTGTCCTTGGATATACCCAAATCCCTTCATTGTTTTGGTGAATTACCAAACCATGTCCTGGGTGACTGTTTAAGTCCATATAACGACTTATTGAGTTTGCACACAGAGTTGTTAGGAGCAGAAACTCCTTCTGGAATCTCCATATATACTTCTTCCTCCAAATTTCCATTCAAAAAGGCATTTTTCACGTCCAGTTGATGCAGAGACCAATCCAAATTAGCTACTATTGATAGTAGTACCTGGATGGTATTAAGTTTAGCTACTGGAGCGAATGTCTCCTGGTAATAAATGCCATATGTCTGAGTATAACCTTTTGCAACAAGTCTTGCTTTGTATTTGTTGATACTTCCATCAGGATTGAATTTAGGTGTGAAGATCCACCTACATCCGACTGGCTTCTTTCCTTCAGGGAGCATTGTAATCTCCCACGTTTTATTGTCCTTTAGTGCCCTCAATTCTTCTTCTGCAGCTTGTTTCCATTTTGGATCATCCATAGCTTGTTGGAATGTGTTGGGAACTTTTATCTGTGCACTGTTTACAACAAAGCTTTGCATTTTCATAGACAAGTTACCATATGAGACAAAGCGTTGAATTGGATGTTGAGTGCAAGTTCTTACCCCTTTTCTCAATGCAATAGGCCAACCCAGTTCTTCAGGATTTAATCTCGAATTGGAGTCTTGGTCGTTCCTTTGAATGGGAGAGATAGTACTATTAGTGTCTGGTTCTTCCCTTCCTTGTAGTCCGATATCCAACTCTGAATTGATCTCAACATTTGTTTGCAATTCCCTAGGTGTGGGTAAGGGTTGAGGTGTTCTTTGTTCAGGTTCAGGTTCAGGTTCAGGTTGAACAAAGGAGTCAATTGTGGTTATTGGATTAGGTGGAGGCAGTAATGGTGTTTGTGTCAAGCTTTTAGAGTTTTCCAAACTTAGCCATTCAATGTCAGTATACTCCCCCTGAATGGGTAATTTAGGATAAAATGCTTCATCTTCCAAGAAAGCAGTATCCCGGGAGATTATGAGTTTCTTGGAAGTAGGACAGTAGCATTTGTACCCTTTTTGAGTAGAGGAATAGCCAAGAAAGATACACTTGTCTGCTCGAGCAGCAAATTTATTACCATCATTTTTATGAACAAAGACAACACACCCAAACACCTTTGGAGGTAAAGAATTGATCAATGGGCAAGTGGGAAATTGGTCAAGTAGTTTTTGGATAGGAGTGGTGTAATTGAGGACTTTGGACGGCATACGGTTAATGAGATAAGCTGCAGTGAGTACAGCATCACCCCAGAAGATGGTAGGCACATGTCGTTCCATCAATAAGGCTCGGGTTACTTCCAATAGGTGACGATTTTTCCTCTCAGCCACTCCATTTTGTTGGGGGGTGTAAGGGCATGAAGTTTGGTGATGAATTCCATGTTTAATGAGGAAGTCATTAAAGGCATTACTCATGTATTCTTTTGCATTATCACTTCTTAAAACCTTAATGGAAGTATTGAATTGAGTTCGCACAAAGGTATAGAAGTTTTGAAATACTTGAGCTATTTCGGACTTGTCTTTCATTAAATACACCCATGTCGTTCTAGTATGATCATCTATGAGAGTAACAAACCACCTGGCATTGGTGAGAGTTTTGATTCGGGCAGGACCCCAAATGTCACTATGGATTATGGTGAATGGTGAGGAGGGTATGTAAGGCTGTTTAGGATATGAGGATCGAGTTTGTTTGGCAAGTTGACAAGTTTCACAATGAAAAGGAATGGAGTTTTTATTGAATGAAGTAGGAAATACATGCTTCATATACTAAAAACTAGGATGACCTGAACGACAATGCCACAAGTGTACATCATGACTTTGAGAATTGGAGCTAACCAGTGTCCTTCTTTCCTTCCTTGCATCGATCTTCACGTTTGATCCTTCAAGATAGTACAATCCATCCCATTCTCTAGAAGTCTCAATCGTCCGCCTCGATTTTAAATCCTGAAAAAGACAACAATCACCATTGAATGTTACTCGACATGATTGACTTCTAGTCAATTTACTCACAGATATAAGGTTACAAGTAAGTGCTGGCACAAACAGAACATTTTTAAGTTCCAAGTCATTAGATACTATGACCTTGCCAATTCCCTCAACCTTTGTGAATACACCATTGGCAACTTTTACTTGAAGAAGTTCATGACAAAGTTTAAGGTTGTGGAATAAGGTTTTGTTACCTGTCATGTGATCTGTAGCTCCTGAATCTACAATCCAAGTATCTTTACTAGTTACTGTAGTGTTAAGGGCAATAATTGAATTACCTGATTGTACTAGATTCACACTAGGAGTAGATTTGGACTTATTCTGTTTTTCAAGCATTTGGCGAAACAGCTGTACTTCTTCAAAGCTTAGGTATGCATTATCTTCAGCTCTTTGATCTGCTGCAGTGAAGTTGACATTAGGCGACAAATGTTGTTTGTTGATTGATGGCTTACCATGTAACTTCCAGCATTCCTCTTTGATGTGGCCCTTTTTCTTGCAGTAGTTGCACCATTTATTATTCCTCTGTTCATCTTTTGTTCCTTTCGCTGCAAGAGCTGAACTTTCAGTTTGGATTGAAGAACAGCTTTGAGTCAGTAGTTTCCTGCTTTCTTCAAATTGCACATGGTTGACAACTTCACGAAGGGAAGGTAGAGGTTTTAGTCCCATGATTCGACCTCTTATCTCTTCAAAAGAGTTATTGAGCCCGAGAAGGAAGTCATATATTCTTCCCTCGTCCGTTAGTCTTCTATGTAACTGGGCATCTTTGACAGTATCCCATGGATGAATATCGTAGAGGTCTTGTTGTTGCCAGATTTTCATCAAGGCATTATAATATTCTGTAACTGTCAAGTTACCTTGCCTTAAGTCTCGAAGTTGTCATTTCAAGTGAAGTAACGCAGCGGTGTTTTCAAGGGAAGAGTAAGTTTGTCTTGCTGTATCCCAGATTTCCTTTGCTGTATCTGCTAGGAGATAGCTTTCACTCATGTCATCTGTCATAGAATTACACAACCAAGTCATAACTTGATTGTTTTCAGCAAACCATGTGTCAAAATTTGGATCATTTGGAGAAGGTTGAGGTGCTGCTCCATTGATATATTTTTCCTTCCGCTTCCCACGGATATACCTTAGCACAATTTGAGACCACAGAAGATAGTTTCGCCCATTGAACCTGTGGTTAATGGACATTATTTGACTATCTGAGAGTTCTGGAGTCGTCACCGTTCTGTTGGTTGAGGTATGAGTGGTGGAAAAAGATTCTTCAGAATTTGTACCTGACATAAGTGCTACTGGAATAGCCCTGTTTTTGGTTGAATTTTCAGGAAAAGAGCCAAAAAGAGGAGGAAATTCAGAGGGATTCATGGTTCTGAAAAAAGATCGCCGGAGAACAGTACGGACGGTGGCGCGTGAGGTCACGCGCATGCAGTTGTGGAGGCGCGTGGGGTCACGCGCCGGCTCCTTTTGACGCCGTGCTTCTGGGTTCCGCCGATCGGCGGTTTCCGGTCGTCCCTGTGGTGGCGGTGAGACTTCACTCGCCGTCACTCACAATGTTTTAGTTCTCACCGTCCCTCTCACTGTTTCTCTCTGTCGCTCAAATTCTGGCATCAATGACTATCTCACTGTTGCCTCACCCTCAGTATAGAACCTGCTTTGATACCATATTGGCTCATAGAGCCCAGAATACATTGATACAAAATGAGTACATTATGTGTGTGCATTTATAGGGAGAGAAACTGTGTAGTGCAGAAATAAAAGAAACACTAGTGGAGTGAAATAAGGGTAATGGTGGAGACATAGTGCAGAAAATAAGGAATATTTTAAGACACTTGCAAGTCCACTAAGTTGTGTCTACATAAAGCCTTTTGTCTTCTAACAGTTTCACTACATCCCCAATACTTCATTGGCTCTTAAATTCATTATATCATAGTATATGTGAGCGTTTTTCTTTTACTAGAACTATTCTCTACTCAAACTTCACTCATTCATTTGTATACATCAAATCTAAAGCCACGTAAAGCTACCAAATGCTTAAATTAAATACAAAATAGCGCCTTGCACTATAATCTTCAAATCTTCTTCGTAATTTCTCTTGCATTTCCCCATGCATTCTCCACCTATACTAAACACCTATATGGTTGGGTGAGAAAGAGTGAGATTCGGAGAATCTCAGTAGCAAACATTATCACTATGCATGCAACATATACATACATACATACATATATACATACATATATACATATATACATACATATATATATATACATATACATATATATATATATAGTTAATGTATGACATACTTGCCTTTCATTCCTCATGCCAACATAATGACATATCTGCATGCTCAATGTTATGACATACATATGTCCATTGCATAATCAATCAACTATGCTCAACACAAATAGGCAAAGCAATCACATAAATCAATGCAAAAACAAATATATGTAGGCTAGGTAAGTTCATTACCTTGTAGACCACTGTCCTTCCATTGTTTCCTCTTCTTCCAACCATTAGAGCTTCTTGGAAATTCTTTCATTCCTCTTCTTTTTTGACTTCTCCATGGCCCTAAATACCCAATTACATCATTAGAGCCATGATTGTGAGTTATTAAAAGTGTATATTAAGGCCCAAGAAGCTAGGGAGGGCTAAATAGGTCAATTTCCCTAAAAAATGTGAAATACTGAAAAACAGGTCAGTAACTTTTTGGCCGTGGCCAAGAATTCCTTGTTTTTTGACCAAATTTCCAAAAATCATAACTAAATCTAGAAAAATCAAAATAAGGTGCTTCTAAGTTTTACGTTACCCTTGTTATGTCTACTTTCAGGTAAAAATATAGCTATAAGCTAGAAGTACTCACATAAGTACATAGTTCCATTTTATTAGAACCTGTTCCCAAAATTTTCAATTTTTCATGTTCAAACTTTAAAAACTCATCTCCCAATGTAATTGTCCAAAAATTACAAAATACCTATCAAATTAAATCTCTATGTCTCTAATTTAATTCTAGAAAATTTTAGGATTTTTGGACAAGGCGTGACCCCTGAAACACTACGTACAATCACACTATTACAAACAGGGCAGATTCACAACATGCACACACATACTTTATAAATTCCCAAATTGATATACAAGTATCCAAAAATCATAAACACTTGCATACTTACACAATTTTTCCTTATAAAGCCAATGGAATTATCAAAATTACCAAATTCTTACATCTTTATCACATCACAATAGAGGGCAGAATTGAAAATTCTTAGGTGAAAGTTGTTGTTTTCTTGTTTTCTCTTGCTTAATAACCTCCTTGCTACTTCTAATCAAATGATTAGCTATTTAAAACCTCATTGAACATGTTTAAAAGGAGGTTTAAGCAATAGGACCCCTTAGGATTTTAATTATCCAAACTTCACCAAACAACCAAACTAAGCCAAAGAACAACAATAACATCAACAACAAAGCAAAAGAAGCATATTTTGGAGTTACCTATTGATTTTTTGTTTCTTCTCTCTCTAAAATGTCAGCCCTCTCTCTCTCTCTCTTCTCTTGGAATTTTAGTCTTTAATCCATGAAGTTAATAGAGGAGAAGAGATTAGAGAAGGTTATGAAGGGATTAGGAAGCTTAAACTTCAAGATTACAAGCTCCTTTACCTTGATTGATGGAAGCCCCAAGCTCCCTTTGCTTCTTGTGTCTCCTTCACTCAGTTCTCGTTCAGCTCTCTTTTGGTTCTGGTTCTGCATGAGAATGAGATGGACATGATGAAGAGAATGATTGAATGAATTAACCAAGGTGGCTTGCCATGTGTCCATTTCCCATTAGTGCAAATATCTCAATTTTGTTCAAATATTTCATTTCCCTTCCTCTTCTTTTTTCCCCACCGAAAATGAATGAGAAATGAGAGTATATAAATTACTCTCAAATTTTTCCATTATGCCTCCTTGCTTTTGACTTTTTGACTTTTCTTGATAATAATATACCAAAATAGGCTTATTAATTACTAAGTAACCATTTTCCTCTTTTTAATTCCCATTTAACTGAAATTATTGGAAATATTAGGGAAGAATAATTATCACTTGTTTTATAGAAAAAATTACCATTTTGCCCTTACATTATTTTCCCATTTTCGCACTTAAGGAAAAACTGAGTATAATTTTTATCAAACTTTGAAAATTCATATATAATTGTGTAGATATCCAATTAGGGTGGTTGCAAAGGTTATGTGACTCTTATTAAGTCTAGTTTTAAGAAAAAATATAAAATTTGGCCAATTGGAAGCCCATCATTCCCAAAATTCTCATTTTTGACAGCCGACACTAAAAATTTCCAGTTTCTCTAGGTTAACTTCAAAAATACATATCTCTTTGTGTACAAGTCCAAATAAATCATATGACCTATCAAATTAAAGCTTGATAAGTCTACTTTCATTCTGAAAATTTTCATAAATTTTAGACATCATTTGCCCATTGAAAGATATCACACAAACACAATTGTCATACCAGGAAATTCACCAGTATCAACACTACTTTGTGTGTGTCTTCTAATTACATTATTTTGTCATTCACTGAGCTCTTTAACTCACCATAATACTTCCTTTAATATCAAAGGGTATGAAGGAATTTTAGAAAATTCTACTATGCCTTACTAGGACATTTACTAATTTGGGGTTTAGTAGTCCACTTAATCCTGACTTAATCTCAAGCCTCTTGTCCCAAAATTTGAGATATTATAAAGAGAAAATTGGATTTTCCAACCGACGACAGTTGTTTCTCACATCTTCCCATCTGTCAGCAGATGCATAAATGTTAGCCAGAAGAGTGTGCAAACTGGAATCACTATATTCAATATTTGCCAGTTGCTGAGCAATCCTTTCACCCATTTCAATATTGCCATAAAATCTGCAGGCACTCAGCAAAGCTCCATAAAGTGGAATTATCATCTCATTGCTTTGATCTGGTAACTTCTTAATTAACTCTTCTGCTTCATGTAACTGTCCAGCTCGACCAAGAAGGTCAATGAAACACCCATAGTGTTGCACCTTGGGCTCAATTTCATGCGTTCTTTTCATGGAATAAAAGATCTTACGCCCTTCTTCTACCAATCCCCCATGACTGCAAGCACTCAGAACACCAATAAAGGTGATGTCATCAGGTCTAGTCCCAAATGTTTTCATTTCTTGAAAGAGCTCAAGTGCTTTGCTTGTCTTACCATTCATTGCAAGACCACTAATAATAGAAGTCCATGTAGTTGTATCTCTTTCCCTTAGACTATAGAAAATCTCCAAAGATTTCTCTATGCAACCACATTTTGCATACATTTCAATAAGTGCAGTACCAACCACAGCATCCACCGCCACTTTGTTTGCATCTATATAACCATGAATCCATTTGCCTTGCTCTAGGGCTCCCAACTGAGCACAACCTGTAAGGAGAGTAACAGCAATGAATTTATCTGGTTTAATTCTTCTCATTTGCATCTCTTGAAATAATTTAACTGCCTCATCAAAGCGATTGAATTGCACATAGCCATTAATCATAGCTGTCCAAAGAACAACATCCCTTGTTGGACTTTTCTCAAAAAGATCTCGAGCTTCATCCAGTTGACCACAAGTCACATACCCATTTATCATACTTGTCCAACAAATCACATTTTTCACAGGCATCTCATCAAAAATTTCCCGAGCTATACTTACACAGCCACACTTGCAGTACATGTCCACCAATGCATTGCCCACTATAGTTGTTAAAAGGAATTCATTTAATACATAACTGTGAATTTCCTTACCAAGGTCCAAATCTTTTAATGCTGTACAGGCTGACAGAGTGCTTACAAATGTAGCTTCATCAGGCTTTTCATTGCTTTCTTCTAGCATCTGCCGAAAAATAGTAATGGCCTCTTTGAATCTCCTACACTTTACATAACCTGTAATCATGATATTCCAAGAAACCTTATCTTTCTCAGGCATATTTTCAAATAACTTTTCAAAACTATCTACTTTACCCAATTCAGCATACATTCTCATCAGTGAGTTACAAACATAAGTATCAAACTCAAGCCCGGTCTTCACTATGAAGCCATGAACCTTCACAGCTCCATTACGCTCTCCAATACAACCAATAGCCTTCAGAACAAATGGATATGTATAATTATCTGGCCATAAACCATCATTCCTCAGTTGACTAAATAGGGAAATTGCTTCTCTGAAACAACTCTTTCCCACAAAGGCTTTGATCATAAGATTGTATATAAACAAGGATGGCTCGTGAATGTAGTTAAAAGTTCTACATGCATAGGGTAAATCACCAACAGATGAGTCAGTACAGATGACCAAGAGCTTGCCGAGGGTGTCCAAGTCTTCATGTAGACCCACAAGAAACATCTGAGTCTGAATTTGCTTGAGCTGGAACATTGATTTGCAGGCTTTGAGAAGGCCAAGGCATGCTCTCTTGCTCAGTTTTCCACTTTGTTTAGCGGTAGAGAACTTGCATGACTTCATGAGCAAAATAAATTTATTACTGTATATAGGCATTGTTGGAGGTTATGTTGAACAATGCAAATAAATTTGTGAATCACATGAAATTTTGACCTCATCTCTTCATTTCAGATCATAGTTGGAACTCTCATACCCTTCCATTTGTTTTCTTGTTTTCGTCACATGGCATCCTTGATATCGTTGATTTTCTTCATACTCATTTGGAATCTTTCAGGCGTTCACATTAGCATTAGCAGTACCTAATATTCACAAAATTCATAGTCATCCACAAGAGATCTTTCAGCTAGCAAAACATTAATCAGCAATCCTGCATAATAGGACAAAAGAATGATGATTATCGCTGGGATGGGAATTTTTTCAACATGAAGAAAAGTCAAAATTCCATTTTATAAGGATGGTTTAATATGTATAATAAACTAAAACATAATTCCATAAATAAAAAATTTGGGTACTCTTCAAATAAAAATATTAAATGAATAATTCTGACCAAATGATGACAAGAAAAATATGACAAATATTAATATCTCAAGTTTTTATACAACACAACATCTTTTGCTCGCACAAATAAAGACCAACAACAAAAAATAAAGGTAATAAATGAAAGCTTAGCGCCACTTCCCAAAAGTAAAAAATGAAAAAACATTGTGCCATTATCACAGGAATATATAGACACACACACACCATCGATTTCACCGCCTTCTCTGGTCTCTACTACTCCCTTGGTCTTACTGCCTCCACTGAAGACGACGTCACCGTCCTCCTATCACGATGAAAATGGGATAGGATGACAGAAGACGGGGACCAAGTCGAGCATTCGCTGAGCTTGAGTTGCCGCCTTGCCGTCACTGGCATCACTGGCATCTGAGTTCTCAAATGCTAGTGACGGCAAGGCGGCAACTCAAGCTCAGCGAATGCTCGACTTGGTCCCCGTCTTCTGTCATCCTATACATTTTCATCGTGATAGAAGGACAGTGACATTGTAAGACCGAGGGAGTAGTAAAGAGCAGAGGAGGTGTCAAGATTGACGTTGAGTACTTTTTATATTGATGATCAATCTCATACCTTAGCCTTCGACATTCTATAGCATTCTTATGTTGTATCTTTTGAAGCTTCCTCAGTGATTAATTTTTAACAAAGTACGCTTGATTACTGAAGCAGTTTTGAAACCTATAGGACAGTGTAGCATTGATGATAGACTTGTTTGTGGATTCCAATCTGTCTCCTACAATTCATACGCACTCCTTTCTTGCCATCTTCTGGTATGAATGTATTTTTTTCCCTTCATTTTTTTTTGTATTTTTGCCACAATTGTTCTGATGAATGATTGTAATCTGCTGGAAAACAATTTTGATGGCGTGTTTGATCCTTCAGCATATATCATTACTTTATGTGTGAAGTTGCAGTACTGTCAGTCCTATATGCTTGCTAGAAAACTCTTTGGCATTGTTGGTCACTAAGAGTAACTTGTACTATCAATTTATATTACAAGTTACTATCAGTCATTCTGTAAATTAGTTGGATGTTTTGTTTATTGGGCTTGGAATTTGATTTTGAAATGATCTGAAATGGCTTTTACTGTTTTTCTGCCAAGCCTAGCATCCATGAAGCCATTAAAATGGCTCGCACCCTTCCAATTCCAAACATTTGAACACTGTTTTCAGAAGTTAAAAGAAACAAAAGTGTGATTCAAGGGTTATGATATATGCTTGTTCAATCATTATGTAGGTAATAACTAGAGGAATGTTTCTTCTGTTTCACTTCTATGATACTTCTTTGTTATTTTGCTAAAGCTTTTGATTAAAGTTTATAATTTGTGTTGAAGAAACATACTTTAGAGCAAGTAACATATTGGGTTAGCAAGAGCCATTTTGACATAGAAGCCTTAGGTAAATCAAAATCAAAACGACAAATCAATTGCATAAAGAACCCCAAACCTTGTAATTTGTTTCAGATGTGGAATTATAAACTCTATGAACTGGAAACTCTTTAGCTCGGAGTAGCAAAGAAATGTTGAATGCTACAAAGGGACTTGTCTAGGATAAATTCAAGCAATTCAGGAAGAAACTGGAGAGATCTAAAAATGACTCATACAAACTGTATTTCTGCAAAAGTTGTTTTGCCTGCAGCCCTTTTAAACCGTTTAAATTATTTACACTTTATTAATGAAACTTTAGTGCCCTTGCAGGCTATATTAAAAATGAAATGAAATATGTAATTATATTTCTGTAAAATAAAAACCCAATAATTAAATAAAGCCCAAGTGCTTATAAACATAGTACTTCATTATTGAAATCACTTGTATTGAACATATCATGCTTATTTACAATATGAGTTAAATAACATGCTAGAAACTACTTTATTGGACCCTAAGTCTTGTCTTAACTTGCCATCAATATATTGACTAGTTTGAGGCCTTTATTCAACTTGCCTTCCATAGCCCGGAGGTCTCTTTTGCTCTTGATCCAATTAGTTCTTGTAGAGCCTCATTCAGAATATGGATTTAGATTATGTAAATTGTGATTGGTCCAGTTGGCAAGCTCTGTTTACTCAAGCCACGTTCTCTCCTTGTCATTAGTATCACATGAGATGAGAGATATAGAGAGAAGCACGTTTGGATCTGGTAAATGTAGTCATTGAGCACAAAATGCATAGACGATCTTATTCATAGAGGCTCTATGAGGATATATGTCTTGCACTCACGCTTCAACAATGTTGAGTTGTTCTTTTCAATTACAACTGATAGCATTTGTATTTCAGACTTGGATAAATGAAAATTTACTACCTATGAGAATTTCAGTTTGCTCTTCCCCCTCCAAGTTCTAAGCCCTGACTCCCCCCCCCATTCTTTTTGTCTCTCCCTTCCCCTACCTCTGTTTCTACCTTCCTTCATATTTTCCATTCTGTTTACATCTATGCAAGTGTGTGTGACTGTATTACATCTCTATTATTTTAAAATTTGTCTTAGTTGTAATATTTCAGTTCAGAAATTTGGTTAGCCAGAAAAACTGATCTAAATTTTTTTCATTTCTAGAGGCATAATTTTTCTTCCATCTTATTGTATTGACTGCCTGAGCTGTATTGCACCGGATCATACTAGCACTAATGCACTAGATCCCATCAGAACTCTGCAGTTAAGCGTGCTTGGGCGAGAGTAGTACTAGGATGGGTGACCTCCTAGAAAGTTCTCGTGTTGAACCCCTCATTTAGGGTTCAATCATACCAGCACTAAGGCTTTGTTTGGTTGGAGGTTTTGAGAGGGGAGGTTAGGTGAGGGGAGGGTTAAGGGTGGGAAAAATGTGTTTGGTTGGAGGGAGGGGAGGTTAAAAATTGTCTTCTTTTGCTCCCCTCCCCTCCCCTCTCCTCCCTCCAAAATTGGAGGTTTTTGGAGGGGAGAGAAAAATTTGTCTCACTTTGACCAAAATGCCCATACTCATTTTTTAATATTCCAAGTTTACCCCTCTTGTTTAAAATTAATGAGATAATATGTAAAAATCAATAAAATATTCCTTAAGTTTTTTAAAATTAATGTACACAATTTTTTTTATCATATATACTTGAGGTAATAAGTTTTTTAAGATTTACAAATTAAAAAATAAAAGAAGAAAAAAAATATATAAATAAAGAAAAACGGGTATATTTGTCAATTTATAATTAACTCACCTCACCTACCCTTCTTAACCAAACAAGAAATCAAACCTCCCCTCCCCTCCCCCCTTCTTGAACCAAACAAAACTTATAACATCCCATAACCTAACTTAAATTAACCTCACCTAACCTAACCTTCATTGAACCAAACACACCCTAATGCACCGGGATATCAGAACTCCACAGTTAAGCGTGCTTGGGCCAGAGTAGTACTAGAATGGGTGACCTCCTGGGAAGTCCTCGTGTTGAACTCCTCATTTTAAGAAGGTGGGCCTTGGCGCAACTGGTGGGTGCGCTGGCTTTTCGCCTCTAGGTCCAAGGTTCGAGCCCTGGAAACAACCTCTTGGCAATAATGTCAGGGTAAGGCTGCGTACATATAGGATCTCCTTCCCCTAAGCCCGCATTGTGTTGGAGCCGCTTGGCATTGGGGTCCGCCTTTATTGTATTGACTGCCTGAGAGCTGTATTGCAGACAATCATTATATAGAATTCACTCTTGATTTCTGATGTAGAAAATTTGCTGGATCTGAAGCGTCTTTGTTCTCTTCCTTTTTTAAAAAATTTTTCAACAACCATGCAGCCACTATGATTCCCTATTTCTATAACCGTAGCATATGGAATATGAAATGATGCAACATTAAAAGGTACCTCTGGACTAGCAGATTCTGAACTATTGGTTCTTGCTATTTCTTGCTGGTCCTACAATTTCTTACTTACAAAATATGGTTAATCTGCATCTATCGGCATGGTTTTCCTGTTGATTATTATTATTATTTTCTGAACTTTCATAATTCTTAATTGTTTTGGGATGCTCGATGATGATTGATTTGCCTTAAACACAATGAATAGAGGCTATAAAGGGCACCAGGCCTCTTTCATTGAAGTCAGATACAAACTTCTTATTCTTGACATTGCTCCATGATTTCATTTTCTAAAAGAAGACGATCAGTTTCCTTTTTAATTAGAGAAAGAGATAAGGCTTTTTCAAGTACTTGAAGTAGGTTGGCTTTAGTGTAAAGGCCCTTTCAAGTTCTCTCATGTGGAAAACCTTGGCCTTTCGACTCAGAGCAACTCATCAATTTTCTATCCCAAAGTATTTAAAATCTAATGTTTTTATATAGACTTTAAAATTTAGTATTTGATGGTTGATTAATGCCTGGTGTTTAACTAGTTGGCTAAGGGTTGAATGAATCATTTGTTTGAGTGCTAGAGCTTAAGACTCAAAAGAAGATACTTTTGAGCAATATACCTTAAAAGTTTGCATAATTTTATTTTGCATGTTTATTGACATTGGATTTTTCTTTTTCACGATGCTTAAGACATGAATAAAAATGAGCATTTCCCCTAACCAATCATAGAATGAAAATGATGAACAATAATTATTGGATATCCTTTCTATAAGTTATTGGCCGAAGGCTTCCCTTGGCATTTGGCGTCACTTTTTTGAGTTCAATCTGTCTGTTGTATCTCCTTTTAAAAAAATGCATACAAACCATTACTATATATAGTCTATGTATAACTTTTTCCCTCCCTGTTACAATGTTACCTAGTCTTTCACATTTTATTTATAGGATAAATTCTAGAAATCAAATAACATAGGAATCCAAAGATGGGATTTCAGATGGTTTACCATGAGCTTTCATTACTTATGAAACCTTCCGAATTTGTAATTGAGCTTTTGGTTTTCTAAAGTTATTGTGTTTCTGTCAAGTAGAGATATCTTGGTTGATAGCATTTTTTTCATCAAAGACCTCAGTACCTTAGTCTAAGTTTCAAAATATAGATGTGTCTTCCAAGATACTCTAGTGTCATTTTCCCTTCATTGGTTTTATCAACATCTATCTGATTTGTACTGGCATAGGATATTTTATTTCATTGACAGAAAGTTTTAAATTGACAGAACTCAAACTTCTGTAGGAGTTTAAAGAACTATGCAACAAAAATTTATCGTTAACCATTCAGCATGATGTTCTAAACTAAATCTTAATGGTTTGTTGAGTACTTGATGATGATTGATTTGCTTCTACCACGCCGAATGGAGGCCATATAAGGCATAAAGCCTCTTTCATTGAACTCAGAAACAAACTTATGCTTGACATTGCTTGATGATTTCATTTTTTTTAAGAGAAAAGGATTAATTTCATTTTTGTTTAGAGAAAGAGAAAAGGCTTTGTCAAGCACCTGAAGTAGGCTGTGTCTGGTGATAGAGATTCTCTCCCTTTCAAGGTCTCACGTGGAAAACCTTCCTTTTCAACTAAGAGCAACTTACCAATTTTCATGCAAAAATACTTTAATAGTTTTTATATATAATTTAGAATTAATTTTGTATCTGATGATAATTAATCCCTGTGTTAACTAGGTAAGTCCTGGGTTGATTGGAATCATTTGTTTGAATGCTACAGCACAAGTCTTTAAAGTTCAGTGCAACTAAAGTATCCTAATAATTTGGTATGATGTTCTAAACTCTTATAAATCTTAATTTTTTTTGGGCTGCTTGGCGATGATTGATTCACTTTAACCACACTGAATAGACTGTATAGGGCATACAGCCTCTACATTGACCTCTGAAACAAACTTGTGCTTCAAATTGCTTAGTGATTTCCTTTTCTAAACGAACTTTTCATCTTAAGAGAGAAGGCTTTGTAAAGCACTTGAACTGGGCTGTGTTTAGCAATAGAGGCTCTCTCCCTTTCAAGTTCTCTTATGTAGAAAACCTCGACCTTTCAGCTGAGAGCAACTTACAACTTTTTATGCAAAAATACTTTAAACGCTTTTAGATATAATTTAGAATCAATTTAGTATTTGATGATAGTTAATCCCCGGCGTTAACTAGGTAAGTCAAGGGTTGATTAGAATCATTTGTTTAACTGCAGGAGCGTAAGACTGCAAAGGAGAAGCTGCTTTTGACCAATATATCTTAAAATTTGTTTAATCATATCGTATTTATTAATTCTGGATATTTGTTGTGTCAATTGACCTAGGATTTAGAGTTCATGATGCTTAAGATGGGATTGAAAATCACATCTTTTTCTTAACAGATCATTACATGTGAATATTGATCTATAATTATGAAGTCATTAACCAAACTTGAATTTTAGTTGCACATACATTGAGTCATTCTGTTAAATGTACTGTATAAGTATAGATGATCTGTCCCCCCACCAAAAAAAGAAAGAAAAAGAAAAATGCATATAAATCATTACCTTGTGTGTGTGTGTGTCTATATATTCCTGTGATAATGGCACAATGTTTTTCAATTTTTACTTTTGGGAAGTGGCGCTAAGCTTTCATTTATTACCTTTATTTTTTGTTGTTGGTCTTTATTTGTGCGAGCAAAAGATGTTGTGTTGTATAAAAACTTGAGATATTAATATTTGTCATATTTTTCTTGTCATCATTTGGTCAGAATTATTCATTTAATATTTTTATTTGAAGAGTACCCAAATTTTTTATTTATGGAATTATGTTTTAGTTTATTATACATATTAAACCATCCTTATAAAATGGAATTTTGACTTTTCTTCATGTTGAAAAAATTCCCATCCCAGCGATAATCATCATTCTTTTGTCCTATTATGCAGGATTGCTGATTAATGTTTTGCTAGCTGAAAGATCTCTTGTGGATGACTATGAATTTTGTGAATATTAGGTACTGCTAATGCTAATGTGAACGCCTGAAAGATTCCAAATGAGTATGAAGAAAATCAACGATATCAAGGATGCCATGTGACGAAAACAAGAAAACAAATGGAAGGGTATGAGAGTTCCAACTATGATCTGAAATGAAGAGATGAGGTCAAAATTTCATGTGATTCACAAATTTATTTGCATTGATCAACATAACCTCCAACAATGCCTATATACAGTAATAAATTTATTTTGCTCATGAAGTCATGCAAGTTCTCTACCGCTAAACAAAGTGGAAAACTGAGCAAGAGAGCATGCCTTGGCCTTCTCAAAGCCTGCAAATCAATGTTCCAGCTCAAGCAAATTCAGACTCAGATGTTTCTTGTGGGTCTACATGAAGACTTGGACACCCTCGGCAAGCTCTTGGTCATCTGTACTGACTCATCTGTTGGTGATTTACCCTATGCATGTAGAACTTTTAACTACATTCACGAGCCATCCTTGTTTATATACAATCTTATGATCAAAGCCTTTGTGGGAAAGAGTTGTTTCAGAGAAGCAATTTCCCTATTTAGTCAACTGAGGAATGATGGTTTATGGCCAGATAATTATACATATCCATTTGTTCTGAAGGCTATTGGTTGTATTGGAGAGCGTAATGGAGCTGTGAAGGTTCATGGCTTCATAGTGAAGACCGGGCTTGAGTTTGATACTTATGTTTGTAACTCACTGATGAGAATGTATGCTGAATTGGGTAAAGTAGATAGTTTTGAAAAGTTATTTGAAAATATGCCTGAGAAAGATAAGGTTTCTTGGAATATCATGATTACAGGTTATGTAAAGTGTAGGAGATTCAAAGAGGCCATTACTATTTTTCGGCAGATGCTAGAAGAAAGCAATGAAAAGCCTGATGAAGCTACATTTGTAAGCACTCTGTCAGCCTGTACAGCATTAAAAGATTTGGACCTTGGTAAGGAAATTCACAGTTATGTATTAAATGAATTCCTTTTAACAACTATAGTGGGCAATGCATTGGTGGACATGTACTGCAAGTGTGGCTGTGTAAGTATAGCTCGGGAAATTTTTGATGAGATGCCTGTGAAAAATGTGATTTGTTGGACAAGTATGATAAATGGGTATGTGACTTGTGGTCAACTGGATGAAGCTCGAGATCTTTTTGAGAAAAGTCCAACAAGGGATGTTGTTCTTTGGACAGCTATGATTAATGGCTATGTGCAATTCAATCGCTTTGATGAGGCAGTTAAATTATTTCAAGAGATGCAAATGAGAAGAATTAAACCAGATAAATTCATTGCTGTTACTCTCCTTACAGGTTGTGCTCAGTTGGGAGCCCTAGAGCAAGGCAAATGGATTCATGGTTATATAGATGCAAACAAAGTGGCGGTGGATGCTGTGGTTGGTACTGCACTTATTGAAATGTATGCAAAATGTGGTTGCATAGAGAAATCTTTGGAGATTTTCTATAGTCTAAGGGAAAGAGATACAACTACATGGACTTCTATTATTAGTGGTCTTGCAATGAATGGTAAGACAAGCAAAGCACTTGAGCTCTTTCAAGAAATGAAAACATTTGGGACTAGACCTGATGACATCACCTTTATTGGTGTTCTGAGTGCTTGCAGTCATGGGGGATTGGTAGAAGAAGGGCGTAAGATCTTTTATTCCATGAAAAGAACGCATGAAATTGAGCCCAAGGTGCAACACTATGGGTGTTTCATTGACCTTCTTGGTCGAGCTGGACAGTTACATGAAGCAGAAGAGTTAATTAAGAAGTTACCAGATCAAAGCAATGAGATGATAATTCCACTTTATGGA
This sequence comes from Albizia julibrissin, assembly GCA_037074505.1. NCBI lineage: Eukaryota > Viridiplantae > Streptophyta > Magnoliopsida > Fabales > Fabaceae > Albizia > Albizia julibrissin. The sequence continues at coordinate 31,602,689 of CM073486.1, read as the reverse complement.
GCTTTGCTGAGTGCCTGCAGATTTTATGGCAATATTGAAATGGGTGAAAGGATTGCTCAGCAACTGGCAAATATTGAATATAGTGATTCCAGTTTGCACACTCTTCTGGCTAACATTTATGCATCTGCTGACAGATGGGAAGATGTGAGCAAGGTGAGAAACAAGATGAAAGATTTGGGAATCAGAAAATTTCCTGGATGTAGTGCTATTGAGGTGAATGGCTTTCTCCACGAGTTTCTCGTCGGCGATCCATCTCACCCAGAAATCAGAGGCATATATTCCATGCTGGATTCCATAACTAAACCCTTGTTTGGCTTAGAAGAAAATGAGATGGAAACAGAAATTTTATGTCCAGTGAATTCTTAATTGCAAAATTGTAGTTGATGAATATCCATTTCCTGTCAAAGTAAAGATCAGGACAAGAGATTGAACCCGATTTTAGCCAACCTGCCACAAGCAATTATAGAACCCCCATTTTAAAAATCCTCTCCGGGAAGATGCGCAAACAGTTGAAGAATGAAGTTTTGGGTAAAAGGTTAAATACTATTTATGGATGAGTTTGTGACACTGGAATTTTTTGTACAAATTTGGTGTTAGATTAATCTTCAAAAATTCATGAAACAACTTGCTAATCATGATGGACGAGATCTTCCTGGCTCTTCTGTACCAAGATAATTCTATCCTAAAAGATTCCTCACTCATACCTCATGGGAGCCTGATATTCTCAAGTATAGCGAGTCTTTTCTCTCTTACTATGTTAACTGAAACACGAGCTTTTACTTTGAATTTAGTTGGGTTTGCTTCAGAAGATGAAGTAGTGATAACAACACTAGATCTTTACCCATATGTTGTTTCAATTTGTTTGATTTCCTTGAAACCAGATTAGCCAATTTCGTTTTCATTTCCAATTGTTTAGATTAGACAGCGACAGTGATGTATATATATATGAATCGCTCTTTGATCTTTCTACCTATTCAATTCTAACCGCTTTTTTTTTTTTTTTTTGGTCAACAATTCTAACCGCTTTGACTGTGATATTATAACTTTCGTTATCTGATAAATTTTCTATTGGTTTTGATTCTTCGAAGCCATATTTCCCAATTTATTCTCCAGTTTTAACTACTTAGACTGTATTATTTTATAACCATTATTTTCTGCACAATGTTCTTTCTGTCTATTATCTCATAATCTTTTGTCCAGCATTACATGCAACTAATTCGATGACATCATGTTTTAAGGTTTGTGAAGGATAACTATGGAAAGCAAAGAGAGAAGTGTTCGCTCTCTGTTATTTGACTCTCCTTTTATATCTTGAAAAGTTGTTGAGTTGTTGCCCGCCCTACTTTAATTATGTTTAATGTCAGAATGAAATAATATTAAAAATATACAAATTATTTTCTTATACAAATTGACAATACTCCTTATGTTCCAAGCGGGACCAAAAAAAAAAAAAATACATATCTTGAATTTCTATGTACCAGTTTTAGTTGCCCAGAAGTATAAGCTGTTAAATGTATGACAAATATTATGTAGATCAATTATCCTCATTTTTTTACATTGATTTAATTCCATTACCATCTCTTCCATGAAAAATTTTACACCCTTCTAAAACAAAAAGTTGGTTTATAAATGAACATTTTTTTTTAAATGAGAGAAAAATATATTCCACTGATAAAAATTTCATCAAGAACATACTCTTGTATAAAAGAATAATTGGTTGGCAACGTACAAAACAAACAGACCAATCTTAAAAAATTTTAATCTTCTACTAAATAAACATATTTTGGTTCAAATATTGTTAAGGATAAAAGATACAAAATATTAAAAAATATTTTTTTGAAAATTGTTTTTTAATATTATTTTGTGTAAAAAAAATAAGTCGTAAAAAGTTTGCAATATTTTATAACAATGCTCAAGTAGTTTTTTCTTTGATCAAAAATCAAAATGCGTATGGCTCTATAGCTCTTTAAGTTAGCGGTAGAAACTGTTTTTTCAATGTGATTTATGGTGTATAAAGTAAATATATGAAATTACTTTTTGTTTCAACTTAAACGTGTTTCTCAAACGTTAACTCAAATAGAGACATAGTCTTTATAAAATTATAGGATGTTGTGTGTGTTCATAACAAATGATAAATAGAATATTTCTTTGGGTCATAAATATAAGACATAATTGACTTTTTTAAAGAGATTAAAGAAATTAAATAAGTTACTTAATCATATTATATATTATGTAACATGAGATTATATATCAGTTTATATGTCAGGTAAAATAGTTTAGAGAAAAACATGATAAATATAAATATTTTAAAGTAATTTAATTAGTTTTTTTAATATCTTCAAAAAATTAACTTTATCTTATATTTAAGACAATAATAAAACTTTACTTGGTATTCCATTCTGGCTGACAATTTAATTTGTTTTGAAATTATAAAATTTAAATTAAATGAATTAATATAAAAAAAATAAAGTCAATAAGTTGCCATGATTTGTCTTTTAAAAAAGCGTGTACTCGTATTTTTTAACTTTACATGATTAAGACGTTCAAACGCGCTTTAATATTTAACGTTTTAAATAATATTTCAATTTTTTTTTCTTGAAAGGCAAGTTTACCTTAATGTCTTAATTCCTGATTTTTTATTTTTTTTATTTTTTGTCAACAATGTTTTAATTGTTAGTAACTTGAATCGTAAAAATATGAAAACAATTTTTACAATGAGCAATTGAACTAGGCACATGCAAGTCAAATATGCTTAACTTTTCATGCATGAAATTTCTCATATTGTGGTCCCCTCCAGCTATCATGCATGTTGGAGGAGAAATTATTTTTTTAAAGCTGTCGCCTACTAATGAGTAATAATCAATCATGTATAAAATTTGACCTTTACTCTATGTTATTTTCTATGAATTTCCTTTCATAATAATTACAAAAAATTTTAATAATATATGAATCTCAGAATAAATGTAATTTTGCCCTTCTCTCTTAAAATTTTTTGTATAAATTTCTCAAAAAAATTCATAAGATCTAATTTTATCTTTGGTTGATTGACTCTGGAAAGTAGAAAAAATCAGAATGTTGTTATTTAAATTATATTTTAAAATATAAAATTCTGAAAGTGATTCTACTTGAGTTAAAAGGGGAAAATTTTAAAAAATAAAAATTCAATGATAATTGAATGGATTTTTAAGGTCTAAAGCTTCATATATGTAATGGGAACTCAAATTTAAATTAGTTAGTGTGATGATTGATCTCCGAATACTTTTTTAAAGCAGATATTAAGTGAAAAGTCAATCATTATTTTCATGGTTATTATGTTTGATTTTTCTATCATTATTTCAACCAACAATAATACAGTATCTTTTTTAAAAAGAAAACTATTCTCAACGTGGTCAGAAGAATCAACCCCATCAGCCACCCCCACTAGCTACATGATGATTATCTGAACATCAAAATTTGCTTTCCATGACGGCTCATAAACTTCAAACCTCTGACAATTCTATCATCTGCACAAAACTAAATAAAACCCTCCTCAAAACTCCCACAAATCCCTCACAAACTATCATGTTAATAACAATCATGACACACAAATCCTCGTTTCTTCTCTCATCCTTCTTCTACTTTCTCTCCTTAGTTATCGCAGCCCATCATGCTAAAAGCTTTAGCTCAATTGTACTAAATCCATCTCCAAGACAATCACTACAAGAAAGCAGTGTTTTTCTTGCGGAACAAAACACAGAGCCGCCTGATTATCGGTATGCGTGTCTGGACCAAAGTGGCGTGGCTCCATCAAGCAAATACCAAAGCAATCTCAAGAGTCTCATATCCTCACTTTCTTCTGATGCTGCAACCAGCAATGGATTTGGTAACAGAACTGAAGGTAGTGATGAAGAAGATATGGTGTATGGGCTTTATCTTTGTAGAGGGGATGTGAATTCAAGTGTGTGTCATTCTTGTGTTGAAGATTCTAGCAGATTGATCCAACAACATTGTCCCAACAACGCTACTGCAGTTTTATGGTACCCATTTTGCCTTCTCAGGTATGTCCTATTAGATTTATGATTTTGTACCTAACTCGTATATGGGTCTACATATTTAACACCAGTAATTTATGATTTTGTAAGTAACTGGTATATGGGTCTACATATTCAACACCAGTAAGTTATCAATCAAAATTCATATTTTGAAGGAATAGGATGTTACCATCTCAATCAGACTATTATTATGCGATTTTTATTGATTACTACACAAAAATGTAACACCTTACGCTAGGGTCAATTACCAGAGTTGTTCACTCATTTTAGAACTACGTGTGACCCAGTAGGTACTCTTGGAAAAAACAAAAGCTCTTTCTCAAAGCTTAGGTACTATGAAATATATAATGAATTCTCCTAAAACTTCGGAAATTCGTAACTAAACCATTTTTAAAAAATAAGTCAGACATCCAGTTGGTTCGATTTGTATCATCCGGTGGTTTAAAGCTCTATTTTTTAGCTTTTGAAAAGCTCTATTTAGATAAAATATAACTCAGCTCATTTTCCAACCCATCTATTTCTAAAACTGTACAGCACAATTTTCACAACTGTTTCCAGTTTTTCTGTGTAATCTTTGAGAAATAATATATTTTTAATAGTGCACGTATTCAATAGGTACTCAAACCAGGATTTCTTTGGCAATCTAACGCTAAGGCCTCGGATTCCCATGTTTGATGCATCGCAAAACTTCTCGAGTGCTGGAGAGTTTGACAGTGATGCTAGGATTCTGATGAACGGTTTGATACAGACAGGTTCAGAGACAAACTTAATGTTTGGGACACATGTGTTCAACATAAATGGTACCCAGAAAAGGTATGGTTGGGTTCAATGCAGCAGAGACATAACCAGTGAAGAGTGCAGAACATGTCTAAGCAATATGCTTGAAGATGTTGTGAATTGTTGTGAAGGCAAGAGGGTTTGGAGAATCTTTTCTCCTAGTTGTATTGTCATGTATGAGACTCAGCCTTTCTTTGTAAATGACACTGGGTTGATTGCTCCAACATCCCAGCCAGGTACGATTTTGTTTCCTTCACGACGTAATACTACTGGTCCCTTAAGTGCTTAAGTGTTAGTGGAGGGATTAGATTTGATCTTAAATATAAGATCTCGATCCACTTTATCCCCCCATATTTAACTTCTTTTCTAGACTATCCCTAACATGTTAAGGGAATTTGCACTAAGGGGTAGTTTCGATACAAATTATCTTAGAAGGTATTTTAGAAAAACTAACACACATTTTTTACAAATAAATAATTTAACCAATTTCTTTATTCTACCCAGATTAATTAAGTAGATCTTATATTAAGAATAGGAGGTGGTGATAATAGAAGGTGCATTTTTGTGCATTACACATAATTGAGGAAACAAATTGTACTATTAGTAACTTGTAAATAATATGATATCCTGACGTACATGTGAAATTGACCTCTTTTCTTGATGACTGTCCTAAAAATAGTTACAAAAAGTTTGATTTGTATATAAAAATTTGTTTGCATCTTTCCTTGTCAGTGAACATGACAATCCTCTTGAAAATCACTTTCCAGGCCTTAATCAGGAAAAAATATGCTGCAATTTTATTTTTCTTTTATTTTGCAATCTTGCAGGTGAGGAAAGTAGTAACAGGACAATGCTTATAGTTATCCTCGTTATAAGTGGAGTAGTAGTACTCACTCTATTGGTTTTCTGCACAATCTACTTCAGGTTCTTGAGAAAGAAAAAAGGCAAGCTCTTAGTGAAAATCCTTGAAGAATTTTCTTTCAGCAAATGATGTATAAATTTTTTATTTTTTATTTTCTAATTATGTTTGATTACAATGGTCGCAGACAAACTAGCACTGCAGGAAGATGGGCTAAATCCAGTATTTTATCAAGATCAAACTGACGAAGAGAATAATATGAGTGCCGACCTTCCTACGATGTCCCTGAAAACTATTCTTGAAACTACTTGTAACTTTTCTGATGAATATAAATTGGGACAAGGTGGATTTGGCTCTGTTTACAAGGTAATGAATTGAAGTTATGTTCACTTTTCGATTCTTACCTTCACATTATTCTTAGCTTTAACTTATGTTGGAACTTTCTCTAACCTATTCCTGTACTTAAATTCAGAAAATCAAGGGAGACAAGTTGTGGGATTCCACATCTCCATTTCAATAATATTAGATGTTCTATTAGAGCATTTAAGCAAGTTACTTTAGTTCTCTTATCTCAATTGCTAAATTTTGTAGAAGAGTTCTCAACTTTAATATGCCCATCCATTAGTATTAGAGTTTCAGAGTTGGCAACCTGAAAAAAATTACTACAATTTGAGGTTTTTAATCTACAAAGAAGTTGAATGAAGCGGCACAAGAAGTGTCTTCCAAGACATCAACTCTCCATAGGTGCAAATTGATGGTGATAATATATAGGATACTTAGTCCCAATTGAAATTGTATGAAATACCTTGTACTCGTATAATCCTTATGTATGTTAGTTCTTTCTTTTTGGCTTTTAGGAGAGGGTTCTACACACTACTCGGATACCCCATAAAAAATATTGCACTAACATCTCTTATATTAAGCTTTTAGAAGTCATTAATCTTTAGATAATTCTGCATTATTGACAATCTACCGGAAGTTTCCAAGGTAAAATCTCCTTAGGAGGACATTAATTTTGCATAAGTGAAACTATAGTGGGTCTGACTATAAATTTGAAAAACTTGATGTGGTTTACTCAAGTTTAATTCTGTCTTTCAACTTTCTTACGTTTGGAGGAAAAAAATGGTTACAGGGTGTTTTACCTGATGGGAAGGAAATAGCAGTAAAAAGGCTGTCAAAAACTTCAGGGCAAGGATCAAAAGAGTTCAAGAATGAAGTGATATTGATTGCAAAATTGCAGCATCGGAACCTTGTGAGATTGTTAGCTTGCTGCATTGAGCAAAATGAAAAGCTACTTGTTTATGAGCACATGCCTAATTCTAGCCTTGATTTTCACCTATTCAGTAAGTTACCCATACCTCTTTTGAGTTTCACTAAATTATACAAACATCTTCTATATTAGATATTTGTGCATACCTGTTTTGAGTTATTAATCTTCTTCTTCTTTTTTTCCTTGAACTTATGGGTATGGGTGTCATTTTATAATAATTACAAAATTAATCTTTTTGTTCAACGTTCCATTATCTGCAGAGTTTGCAATTCTTATAACTGTATTGCTTTATTTATTGCTTTCAGGCATAGAGAAGCGTTCCAAGTTGGAATGGAAACTACGATTAAGCATCATTAATGGAATTGCAAAAGGGCTTTTATATCTCCATGAAGACTCTAGACTAAGGGTTATTCATAGGGATTTAAAAGCTAGTAATATATTATTAGACCACGACATGAATCCCAAAATTTCAGATTTTGGATTAGCTAAAGTTTTTGGAGACAACCAAAGACAGGCAAATACTATTAGAATTGTTGGTACCTAGTAAGTTCAATTTATAATGCTCTCTCTTGTCATTAAGACACCAATTTAAATCCAATATCTTCATATGAATACTTACTGTAAAATTGATTCAATTGATTTGTTTGTTTTTATGTTGGACAGTGGTTATATGACTCCAGAATATGCTATGGAAGGCTTGTTTTCAGTAAAATCCGATGTTTTCAGCTATGGTGTTCTTTTACTCGAAATCATTAGTGGGAAAAGGAATAGTGGATTTTATCTTTCAGAACATGGTCAAAGCCTTCTCGTATATGTATGCTTTCTAACTGCCACTTTTATTCCTCAAAAGTATACTAAAAGGAACAAATCTAATGGATTTTTCCAACTTTTGAAAAGTAAAAACACAATTCATCTTCTTAGGTCAAGACCTATTTCAAACTGACTGAAAAAGCAGAATATATCTTTTCCTGTCAAGCAATAAAAATATTCTTGATGTACCATAATTTTATTGAAAAATCTCAAACCAACTACTAAAAACAACATTTATTTTACAAAATTTGGTTTATATCTAAGCTGAAAGGAATTCATCATATAGGCTTGGAGGCTCTGGTGTGAAGGGAAGGGCTTGGACCTGATGGATCCAATATAAGAAAGGTCATTTGAACCTTCTGAAGTTCTCAAGTGTATCCACATTGGCCTCCTATGTGTGCAAGAAGATGCAGCAGACAGACCAACAATGTCAAGTGTAGTACTTATGCTTGCAAGTGATTCAGTGAACCTTCCAAGGCCAACACAACCTGCATTTTCTGTTGGAAGAGGTTTCAAGGAGAAAGAATCTTCATCAAAAAATACAATACATAACTCCATCAATGGAGTAACTATTTCTGAAGTTAGAGCTAGATGATCCTAAGAACCAGATAAGACTTTTTTTTGGGTAAGTTTATAATGGGATGGATGAAATTTGTATATAAGAGTGGCTATGAAAGAAATTTTATTATTTTTTCCTTGTGTACAAAAAAGAATTGTGCATCAGAAGACATTATTTTTAATCATTTCTTGTCAGGTAAATCAAGTTAAGCGAGTTCAATAACATCATTTGATCCATGTAGCTGATACCACCTAGTGGAATAAGACTTTGTTATTCTTGTTGTAGTAGTATTTCTTATAACTACACAAATCTTCCTTGAATCTTGTTCATTCTATAAAAACATCCTCTTCAATTATAGAAATTAGATAGACATCCCTAAAAAAATAAATTACATCATTTGATCCATGTAGCTGATACCACCTAGTGGAATAAGACTTTGTTATTCTTGTTGTAGTAGTATTTCTTATAACTACACAAATCTTCCTTGAATCTTGTTCATTCTATAAAAACATCCTCTTCAATTATAGAAATTAGATAGACATCCCTAAAAAAATAAATTACACAGATTTCATCTCAAATTGCATCAATATATATATATATATATATATATATATATATATATATATATATATATATGTTAGAAGATATTATGCATTTATTAGGATGATTAGGAAATATTATGTATTTATTAGGATCACAAGAAATCAGGGATTAGATGATTAGGATCAATTGTCTTAATTAGCCCATTTAATTCTAAGGGCTCTTACTCATGTATAAATACCCCATATGCATATGAATCAAAATACAACTTTCTGAGTGCATATATTCTCCACATGGTATCAAAGCGTTAGAGTTTTCTGTCCGGAGAGTTCCTTCTTTTTTTTCCGGCGACGGTCCACTGTGCGTGAGAGAGAGAGAGAACGTGCGTCACTGTTCCAGACGTTTTCTCGGAACACGCGCCAGCATTCCGTGCTCAGGAGGTGCCGATCGGCCGAACCCCACCGACGGCGTCTTGTTTCGACGGCGCGTCGCATCTCACGCGCCTCCCTGGTGTCCGCCGGAGAACTCACGGACCGGCACGTGCGGCCATTTTCCGGCGAGTCTTCTGCCGCCGTTTGCTGTGTTCTGGTCGACTCAGTACCCCCGTTCTTCCCCTGGTGGTCTCGTGCAGTGGGTATACCAATTTTGGCCTTTGGTGGTTGAGTTTGTCTCTGTAATTCTGGTTTTTTTGTGGTTTGTGTGTGCCACTTCTGGGTTTCTGCTTCTATTTGCGTGGTAGTCACGTGTTTGGTGTGTTATAAGTCACAATCTTTTGGCATTTGGATCTGTTTTTGGAGTTGTTCATAATTTTGGGACTGTTGTGGCTCGGATTGGTTGATTATCTCCTTGGTTGAGGTTCGTATTCTGTCAGTTTTTTTTGGTCACATTATATATCTATGGCTGATTCTAAGGCTAGTGTCACTGAAATTGTTCCGGTACATAACAAAATCACTGATCATAAGTTAAGTTGGACAAATTATATGGATTAGAGCAAAACTGTCCGTATGTACTTGCTTAGCATTGAGAAGGAAGGACATCTAACCGATGCTCCTCCCATAGATGATCCTAAGATGGCTTGGGCCAGGGCTGATGCCCGTTTATTCTTGAAAATCCAAAATTCTATCGAGAGTGATATACTTCCTTCTGTGAGCCACTGTAATACTGTTAAAGAACTCATGGGTTACCTAGAATTTCTCTATTCTGGGAAAGGAAATATTACCCGTATTCACGATGTTTGCAAGGGGTTTTATCGTGCTGAACAGCAAGGCCGTCCCTTGAAGAATTTTTATATGGATTTTAAGAAGATGTATGAAGAGTTAAAGATGTTGATGCCATCTACCAATGACCTTCAGGCGCAGATTGACAATATGGAAAAACAGGCAATTATCAGTTTCCTAACTGCGCTTGATCCGACCTATGAGACAGTTCGTTCCCAGATTTTGTCGAGTTCTGAACTTCCATCGCTTCAGGATGTGTATTCACGTGTCCTCCGTGCAAATAGTCTCTCCCACTCAGCTTCTACTCCTACTGCTAGTGCTTTAGCTGGCCGTGGCCCCAATGATAACCGTATCCAGAGCTTCTCGAGCCCTGGAAGTAATACATCGTCTTCTGTCGATACAAGGAACCAAAGTCTTCCACGTCAGGGCAACAATCCTTCGAATCCTAGCCCTATTGTCTGCTACTATTGCAAGGAACCATGGCATACCAAACGTTACTGTCGTAAGCTGCAAAATAAGCTGCAACGTGGTGGTGCTGATCACATGGCTCAATCCTCTGATTCTCCTCATATGGCTCCATCCTCTGCTGCCTCTCTCACACCGGCTGCACTTGCTACAGGTAACTGTGATTCATACCTGGCTACTGCTTCGTCTAAGTGGATCATAGATTCTGGTGCCACTGATCACATGACAGGTAACCATCATTTGTTTTCTACATATGCACCTTACGCTAACCCCACCTCGATAACAATTGCCAATGGTTCCTTCTCTCGTGTCCTTGGATCTGGCACTGTTACCCCTACATCTTCTGTTTCCTTGTCCTCCGTCCTCAATGTGCCTGATCTTGCATTTAATCTTCTATCTCCTAGTAAACTTACTCGCCAAATGAACTGTTTTATCTCACTTTTCCCTGATCACTGTTTGATCCAGGATCTTACGACGAAGCGGATTATTGGTAGGGGCTATGAAGCAGGCGGTCATTACTTTCTTGCTGATACGGTGCCGCGTTCTGTTGCTTGTTCTGGTGGTTCATCCCTCTTTGATGTTCACTATCGTCTTGGTCATATGTCGTTGTCTTCATTAAAGAAATTGTATCCTCAGTTTCATCATGTGTCGTCCTTAGAGTGTGAGTCGTGTCAGTTTGCTAAACATCACCGTGTTCATCTGACACCTCGCGTCAATAAACGGGCTACGTCCCCTTTTGATTTAGTTCATTCCGATGTTTGGGGTCCGTGTCCTATCGTGTCCATGTCTGGTTTTAGGTATTTTGTTACGTTTGTTGATGATTTTTCTCGAACTACCTGGCTATACCTAATGAAAAGTCGTTCTGAGTTGTTTTCTCACTTTTCCAATTTTTATGCTGAGATCAAAAATCAGTTTGGTACCTCTGTGAAAACATTGAGGAGTGATAACGCTAAATAGTATTTTTCAGCCCAGTTTCATGACTATATGCTTACCCATGGCATGATTCATCAGTCCTCTTGTGCCGATAACCCCGCCCAAAACGGTGTTGCCGAAAGAAAGAACAGACACTTATTAGAAGTTGCTCGGGCCTTGATGTTTCAAATGCACATTCCAAAACCTTTTTGGGCCGATGCTGTGTCCACGGCTTGCTTTCTTATCAATCGTATGCCAACTCCTGTCCTTCGTGGTGATATTCCATACACTACCCTGTTTCCTTCTAAACCCCTGTTTCCCATTGACGCAAAATTATTTGGCTGCGTTTGTTTTGTTAGAGATGTACGCCCTACAGTTACCAAACTTGATCCAAAATCTCTCAAGTGTGTTTTCCTTGGCTACTCTAGAGTTCAAAAAGGTTATAGATGTTATTCTCCCAGCCTTCGGCGCTATCTTGTCTCTACAGATGTTACCTTTCATGAGTCACCCCATTCTTCCCTGTACCTGTTATGCCCCCTTCCTTAGCCACCCCTAATGGTCTTGATGACGTATTGGTCTAGGGTTTGAACCTAGGGTTGAGAGGATTTTTCAGAGGGTAGAAAAAATTTACAATTCCCACAAGTTTCACTACCTCATCAATACCTCATCGCTCTTAATTTCATTATATCAGAGTATGCGAGTGATTTACTTGCCTTTCTAATAAAATTAGAGCTATTCTCTGCTCATACTACATTCATTTGTTTATACACATAAAATGTATAGCTGTATAAAACTATCAAAACATTTACACCAAATACATAGTGCCTTGCACTACGATCTTCACTTCACCTTCAAAATTCCTCTTTGCAAATCTCCTTGCATTCTCCACCTATACTCAACACCTATATGGTTGGGTGAGGAAGAGAGAGATTTGGGAGAATCTCAGTAGCAAACATTACCACTATGCATGCAAGATATATATATAGTTAATGCATGATAAGCTTGCCTTTCATACCTCATGCCAACATAATGACATATATGCATGCTCAATGTTATGACATGCATATGGCCATTGTATAATATAACAGAGCTTCAATCAACCAACTATGCTCAATACAGATAGGCAAAGCAATCACATAAATTAATGCAAAAACATACATATTAAATACATGTAGGCTGGGTAAGTTCACTAATCAAAATCCTTCATATTACATATCATTTTAAAGCTCATTATGTCTACTTTTAATATGGAAAATTTCATGGTCATTGGAGAAGGTTTGCCCTCTGAAACATCACACATAACATTTACTGCCATATAGGGCAGATTGAACAACAAATTCATACCCACTTCTTAAAATTCAAAATTCATATAGAAGTGTCCAAAAATCGTGAACACTTGCATGCCGATACAATTTTTCCTTCTAAAGCCAATGGAAACCTCAAAATTAGCAAATTCCCACTCCTTCTCAACGTCACAACCAGAACAGAAAATCAGGGTTCTTAGGAAAAGTTTGTTGTTTTCTTGTTTTCTCTTGCCTAATCACTTCCTTTCTACTTCTAATCACATTATTAGCTCTTTAAACACTAAATGAACATGATTTAGGGGAAATTTTGGCAGCATTTCCTTTAGGGTTTCATCAGCTCAAATTTGAAAAAAACAAGAGAAAACAAATCAATATCCACCAACAACATCCAACAAGGCAAGAGAGGCAAGTTTTGAAGTTCACCTCTTGACTTCACCACTTTCTCTCTCTAAAACATCATTGTTCACTCCCTCCTCACTCTTGATTTTTTCTTGAAAGCCATGGATTTCAAGGAAGAGAAGAGGTTAGAAGTGCTTATAGTGTGATTAGGAGGCAAAAATAATAAGATTACAAGCTTCTTACCTTAGATTTTGGTAAACCCTAGCTCTTCCTTGTGCTTGAGCTTCTTGGAAATGGTTGAAGTCTTCCTCTCTCTCTTGGTTCAGATTTTGCACCAAAATGGCAAGAAAAATATGAAAAGATGAAGACTTAATGCAATTGTTCAAATTGCTCTACAAGTGGCATATTCCAATTAGTCCAACTTTATAATTTTTTTGTAATATTCCAAATAATTCCATTTCCCTTCTCTTTTCCCTTGATCAGCCGAATTGCATGAGAGATGGAAGAGGAAATATTGTTCTCAAATTATCCTAATGCCATCTTGCAAATTGTTGACCTTTGGACCTTTGACTTTTGACTCTTTGACCTTTCTTAATAATAATTCACCAAAATAGGCTTATTAATTAGCAAGTAGCCATTTTCCTCTTTTTAATTCCCATTTAACTGAAATTATTGGGAATATTAGGAGAAAATGATCATTTCTTGTCTTATGGAAAAATTATTATTTTGCCCTTACATTTTTTTCCATTTTCGCACTTAATGCAAAACTTGGCAGAATTTTCATCAAGCTTTGAAATTTCATATCTAATTGTGTAGATATCCAATTGGGGTGATTCCAAAGGTTATGCGACCTTTATTGAGTCTAGTTTTGAGGAAAAATATAAAATTTGGCCAATTGGAAGCTTATACTTCCCACAATTATTGTTTTTGGGTACTGCCACTGAGAATAGCCAGTTTCACTGGGCTAACTTCAAAAATACATATCTCTTTGTGTACAATTCCAAATAACTCATGTGACCTATCAAATTAAATCTTGATAAGTATAATTTCATTCTGGAAAGTTTCATAATTTTTGGACATCATTTGTCCCTTGAAAGATGTCACACAACACAACTGCCACACAGGGAAATTCACTGGTAGCAACAGCACTCTGTGTTCCAATTAACCATGTTGTGTGTAACTTCTAATTGTATTGTTTTGTTATTCCCTAAGCTCTTTAGTTCATCATAATATTCACTTTAATATCCCAAGGGTATAAAGGAATTTTGGGGAATACAATCATGTTTTACGAGGACATTTACTAAACTGGGGTTTAGTAGTCTACTTAATCCAGGCTTAATCTCAAGCCTCTTGTTCCAAAATTTGGGATATTACAGGATGAGGACAAGATGTAGAAGCTTACAATGATCATTGGAAGCGGGGAAAAATAGAACAAGATACAAAATGAAGATCAAAGAAGTAGTTTGAAAGCATTCTCACTCACTTTTGATTCGCTACAACAAAACCAAAGTGAAAAGACCTAAAAAATGAACATTTTTCTATCAGATTGCATCAGCTGTAGTAAAGTGAAAGCGAAAGTGTGAAAATGATGTTATGCGTTTTGAAAAGATGATGAATATGAGGGGTTCTAACCTTATAGAGGGTGACAAAATTGGATATTATGGACTCAAGAAAGGATGGGCACCAAGAAAAACTCCTTAGGAGAGCACTCTTGTTAAAAGATTGGAATCTTGGAGGAAGAATCTTAAAGATATTTTAGAGCTTTCTTTGGTTTCTTCATCTTCGCTATTTTTCTACCAAATCTTGTTATGGACATAAGTTTTATTGTTAGCTATATAGTTCATTTCAGATTATGTCTAGCTAAACTTTTCATTTAGGATTACTTTTACCAATTGTATGAATTGGAACTACTAGATTTTCTTGCTTTTGTCAGTTAATGAGAATATATGCTGATTTTTCTTTATATTTAATGCTATCTTGTACTTGACCACCACATAATTAGATTAGTTCAATTGAATGATGTTTGAGAGAGCTACTTTGGTTGTGGAATTGGAGAAGAATCATGCTAGACTTAAATTTCATGGATTAAATGGATAGTTTGTTCTTAGGATAGAGATATATTTAACAACCTAACATAGTTTATTGAAGGATTATTTTGAAAAGATGGTTTTAATTAATTATGAACAAGTGATTGAATATTTTGAATGAAGATTAAAAATCAATCTTGACTTGAGAGAGCTTGGTTGATGATTCTTAGACCTTTTGACTAGCATATTGACTCATTTAACTAGCGTAAGTGGATAATTGAATGGTTCCATGAAATACAATGGGGGAAAAGTAATCCTAAGCCTTTAATCTCTTGAAGTTAGAACCAATTTTCCATTACTCAATTTTATTGTTTCCATCAAAATTCCTCATTTGACTTATTCAATTATAAATGATTTCATTCAACCTAGTTAAGAACATGGTTATATTAATTAGCTTGCTTTTGTCATAATTCTTGTGGAATGACACTCTTTCTATCATTATCCTATTACTTGTGACTTATGTGCTTGCGGTAAGCTAAATGAAAAACACTTGGCAGGTCTTAAACCCAATCCTCCCTTTTCAATAGGACAAAACAAGGCATTTGTTGGCAAAAGATGCATTTTCCTCTTAGATTTTGAAGATCCTAAAAAGAAATTAGCACAAGTAGCATCAATAGGGTACACACATATTGGGGTAACAAAATGCAGTATAGTATATGAATGTTCACTGATGCTAGGACAGATTTAATCAAAGTTAACCGAGAGGCTTGTGAAAACAAATTTTCTCACCAAGAATTTATTCTTGAATCTACAGAATCAATCACTTGCTGGTATACGATAATTTTACTTCTACTAGGATCTACCCAAGTTCCCAAATATTTGCCAAGTCTTAAAGATAAATGGAAACCCAAAAGTTTGGACAATCTAACCTTGTCATAATAATGAAAATTGGGACTAAATACCAAGAAAGATTTAGATCCATTGCTAATTTTCCTAAACCATAGACTATACATGTCCGAAACTATATTGATAGAGAAAAACTTTTTGACCGTACTTTCAAAAGAAGAGTGAATTATCTGCATGAAGCATATGTGAAACCAATTGTGCTCTCTAATAAATCTTATTCCCTTTCTAGTGTTTATACAACTAAATTTTGTAAATCATACAAGATAATACATTAGAAGAGAGAGTGTACAAGTATAGAGAAAGGGGATCACATTGTCAAATGCCCTTATTAGGAAGAATAGTTGGAGTGTGTTGACCATTAAAGAGAACTTAATAGCATACTATAGAAATGACTGCATTATCAACTTGATCCATTTAAAAGGGAAATTCATTTGGGTCATTGATAAGTAAAATATCTGCACATTTATTTTCCCTTATATGAAGCATATTTTGGATGACATTTGAGCTTAATGTAATGAATTTGGGTGTAATTGATAAATAAATAATGATTTGACATAAAATAGAATTCATTGAAAAATACTAAATTTTGACCCTGTTTCAGTTTTTAGGCAATATCTGGAGCTCTAGATGTCAAATTGGGACATTCTTTATATGGATAAAAATCTGAGAAACTTTCCTACAACTCTTATGTTGAGGTGAAAACCCAGTTCTGTCCTCAAGAACTCTGAATTTTGCTTAGAAGTTGAGCATGTGATTCTGTCCAAGTTTGACCTTTGTCTACTAATTTGACCATAATTGGAGCCACAAATGTTGAAATGAGGAGCTCTCACATGCGTTTTCAAGCTAAGATCCAGATCTACAACTTTCATGAAGACAACAAAGTGAAATTCTAACGTTTTAATTGCCAAATATTAGCTGCAATCAATGAGCAAGGTGATCACAAAGTCAATATTGGTGGCTTAGAGTCAAGATTCTTACCTAACATGTGGAAATTCTTACACCCAATTCATCTATAAATAGAGGAGTTGAAGGCACAAGGAAGGAAACCATCTTAGAGTTGCATTTTTATTGTTCTTGCATACCTCCTACATGGAAGGTTTAGGTAGTCCTCCTTTATAAATGGTATAGGTTGCCTCCTACATGGAAGGTTTTACCTCCTATATGGAAGGCTAGATTTTTCTATTTTCATGCATCTTGTAGTTGTATCTTTATGTTTTAGAATTTAATAATCATTTTTTCTGCAATATTTATGAAGTTTTCAATTTATTTTGGTTTTTTTTAATTTTATCATGAGCTAAATTTTCCTTTTCCTAGGGTGATGACGTAGCTTACTAATGACGGATTGAATCTTGACTTATTAAATCTAATTTTAATTTTTCCTTTATGATTGAGTTTTAATTATTGCTCTTAATGCTTACAATTGATTGGACACCTTTTGGATGATTTCAATATGCATGTTGAGACCGGAAGGAGATACATGTGTGTGGATCCTATAATTAAAACCATAATTTGCGTATGAAATAGGAATATATTCATATGGGTTGTGTAGTCTTAATTGAGTTCCATAAATCTTAATGCATGATTGATTGCTTAAATTCTTAGAGGAATATATTGGGTTAGCAATTAATTATAGAATTACTTGACCTTAGAAGAGGCTAGTAATTAAAATAGGGAAACTCGACTATCAATCATATGGATAAATTGGACTATAATAGATAAGTGATTCAATCTGAAATTTTTTAAGTGAAATCTAATCCTAGGGTTTTTTCTCATATTTGTCTTCATATCACTTGTATTCATATTTCATCATTTTTATCTTGCAATCTCAATCACAACTAATCGACCGACTAAATAGAATTAAAATTACCAATTTTGGTACTTAGTGATCAATCCTCATGGGAACGATACTCAATTCACTTCTATATTACTTGATTACGACAGTGTACACTTGCACTTCTAAATACACCATCCTACACTCTTAACAGTCATAGTAGCAATAATAAAATTCCAACACAATTTGTCAAAATTTTTAGAGAAATCCACTTTCAAGGCTACTAATTTCTTTCGTCCCGCTCTAGCCTTATGAATTTGAGACGTAAGATCAGCCACAGATCAGCCTTCCTTTTAGATAAGCACATTAATTAGGAGCTATTAGTTTGTCCAAAAATTGTTTAAGCCTATTGCTGAGAACTTTTGAAATTACCTTTAAAGCCACATTGCATAAGCTGATGGGCCTAAAGTCCTTGAAAAAATGTGAACAGTTGATCTTAGGAATAAGAATGATCATGTTCTTGTTAGTACTCTAAAGAATACACTTAGAATGCTCAAAATGTTGAACCATGTTGATAACATCATCTTTAATAGTCTCCCAATATTATTAATAGAAATGTGCATTAAAACATCTTGTCCTTGCGCATTATCTTTAGGAAGGCTAAAGGCCACATCCTTAAATTCAATAATGGATATTGATCTCATGAGATAAGAATGATCATCTTCATCAATGGTAGGAAATGGGACATGATTTAAGCCCACAAGAATGTCCTAAAAACAAAGTTTGATGTTGATCTTGATAAAGTTCTTGGAAATATGAAAGTGCCATTCCTAAAAGCTTATTAAGTTAGAAGTCCATTCACCTTGTGATGCTATAAACTATGTATGTAATTAGTTGCAACTCTCTTGTTTACAAAGGCATGGAAATATGATGCATTCCTTTCTCCTTCAACACTCTATTTGAGTTTAGCTCTTTGAGACCAATATGTTGCCATATAATCATGCAAAAACTCTACTTCATGCTTTGAGTTTAAAAACACCAAAATTTTAGAATCATTAGGGTGTTGGGATAAGTCCATCTTTAAGGAAATTTCTTGCAATTTATGCTTAGCTTGAGATACTCTATTGCCAATTTTCATTTTACTCCTAGTAATCAAAGTTGAGAAACTCTTGCACAACTTATTGTGGATTAAGAAAGCCATAGAACTATGAGATGCTTTACCCTAACAGTCTTTAACAATTTCAAAACACTCTTTATATTTGAGCCAATAATTCTTAATTCTTCACAATATTTTCCTTAAGACAATACATTTAGTAGAGCAAAAAATAGGTGAATGATCAAAGGCAGCTAAGGGAATAGTAGTGATAAAAGATGAAGGAAAATCATGAAGCCATTCTAAGATGAAGGAAAAACTTGACATGAAGCTATGTCAAGTTTTTCCATAATATTAACAGATCCAAGTAAAAGCATGAAGCTAGTCCTGCTATTTGTTCATTCAAGCATTTCAATAAATCATTCATGGTAGAAGATCCCCTCTTACTAGACTTATCATCCTAGGTAAGAATTTGGTTAAAATCACCAATCAATAACCAAGGTAGGTGAATAGATTTGCTTATGTTTTTAATCTGATTACACAACACATATCTAAAATTTGATTAAGGAGGACCATAGATAAAATAGACATAGTAAGAAGTAGAGTATACATAACTAGATATAAAGTAGTGAGAAAAGAAGGGAGATCGATCCAAAATATCTGCATTAAAAGAACCTCTCCAAGCTATAAAAGTACTCCCCCTTGATCAACAACATTAGTACAAAAAAGGATTGAAAATGAAGATTGATGAAAGTATTACAAGAAACATAAAAAAAATTTTAGTTTATAATAAGTAGATAAAGTGAGGATTGAGTTTTGCAACTAGTTTCTTGCAACATTGAACTGCCGTGATTTTCCTAAAGCCACAACAATTCAAACTTAATATTTTCATGGCATCTAAGGAAGCATTACTTGGGTTGCTTCCCTAACCACTTTGACAAAATTGTGAGTTTCAAGAGACATTTGATTATGAGCACATGAAAGAGAAAAAGCTTCCATGAGGACTTGATCCAAGTTGAAGGATGACAGACACACCTTCTTTGAAAGAGTAAAAAGATATACAAAATGCTCTGTTGGTGAAATTCTCTTTCACTTTCCTATCTCAACTCTTATGTTTCTGAGTTTATTTGACTTGAAAAGAGGAAGAGATACCACTTGAGAATTAACTTTCGTTATTCCTTCATGTATGAAATAAGTCTTGCTAGAAAAACTAAGGTTATTAATAGAAGGATTAAAAGTGACAAAAGAAAGCTTCTTTGAAGTATGGATATGCTAATATAAACTTCTTTTATCATGATATTCCTGCTTCAAATGTTGATAATTGCTTTGGCAATGATTGATCATAGATCTTGATGAAAAAGCTTCAAAATAATTAACTTGTATCATTTCTATGAATTTCCTCTTATAGCATCACAAGTAGAGGCATCCTTTGAAGAAAATCTAGTACTTTTGTACTGCATGATAGTGGAAGTAGACTATTTATCACACTTGCGTTTCCAATTTTTATGAAGTGGTAAAAGTGAATGTTCTTCAATTAAGTGTCCCTTTTTGCAAACCAAAAATATGGATCCATACTTGCACAAATGGAAATGAGACCTTATTAATAAGCATATCATGCTACAAAGGAAAAACAACTAAAGTGAGTCCTTGAAGCTACCAAGTGCCTTGATTCAAAATGAATAAAGTCACAACAATCCTTAAAATGAAGCACAAAATAATTTGAAATTGTTGAACAATTTGAACATCATCTTGAACAATCCAATAAAGATGAATTAAAGATTGAATTATTGTGAAATAATATACTGATTATTCACAACCTTGATAAATAAATAGTGTTAGGATAAAACCTGACAAAGAATTTTAGAAGCCACCAAAGTAATACATAATCAAAAGAATGATTAGTAATTGAGATTACGGTTAAAATGGCAACATTGACTTCAACAGATAACTTTATGAGAAAATGTTCACTTTGGTCTGTGAAAAGTTCCAGTGTTGAAATCCTTAAGAGAGAAGTACAACAAAGCAATGAACTTTTTCCTCTTCAATACAAATTCAAATTAGCCAAGACTATGGAGGATTTGGAGATATGGATTTGTAAGAAGAAGCCTTAAAATCAAATGGTGATGATGTTGAAAAAGGGGCTATTAGGGTTTTTGCTCAGAGAGATGAAAGCTCTCCCCTATTCACGAATCTAGTTTTATAGGTAAAGAATCCCAATGTTGTGTAATACCTTGCTTTGCCCTTATAGAATGCACACCTTGCATCTCATAAGTTAACTAAAATTGTGTCTAGCTTCTTCTAGCATTGAAATTCTTAAGAGAGAAGTACAACAAAGCAGTGGACTCTTTCCTCTTCAATACAAATTCAAATTAGCCAAGATTAGGGACGATTGTGAACCAGGATATATGAATTTGTAAGAAGAACCCTTATAATTAGATGGTGATAGAGAGATTCCATGTTTTGATGATAACAAAGCTTAAGAAAGTGATTTGCAAGAAAATAGATTGTTTTAAAGTGTTTTTGAACTACAAGATGGACGATTTCTTTGAAAAGTAGTTGATCACTCAAGTAATTAATTGAGTGATATGTTAAAACTCAGTCAATGATCTCTCAAATAATGGTGGAGAATTTTATAAACCCTTTTCAATTGTTCACTTGAGTGACCACTTGAGTAATATGTTTTTGAAAATAAAAGATCACTATAGTGCTTATTGGAAGTGTTAAACTGTTGAGATTTATGATTACTCAAGTGATCTAAAGATTTGTCATCACTTCCACTTCACCATGGTGACCAAGATAGTGAGATGGTTTCTAGAAAAACATTTTTCTACGAGATCACTTGAGTAACCACTCGAGTAATGAGATATAAAGTGCATTACTATTAGTCCACCATAATGAATCATCTGGTGATCAACTTTCTAGAAAGAGATTACAAACTAGATCGCTCGAGTGATTACTAGAGTAATGTTTCAAAATTGTCATCATTATCACTTCACCAAATCCTTCCTAGTGATCGGTTTTTCTAAAAATATTTCAAAGAGAAGATCATTTGAGTGACCACTTGAGTGATGCGTTCAATTTTCATCACTATCACTTTAATACAGTGATCCGTCTTAATGATCAGCCTTTTGAAAAGTTTCTAAGAGATGATCACTTAAGTGACTACTTGAGTGACGTGTGAAAAAGTGTATCGCTAGTATAGCACCACAGTGACTTTGGTAGTGCTCAGTATGTTTGAAGAGTTTCTAAGACTAAATAACTCGAGTGACCACTCGATTGATATGTAAAAAAACACCACTACAACGTAGTGATACTATCTAGTGATCTGTTTCTTTTTAAAAGAAAAAGATCACTTAAGTGACCACTCGAGTGATCCTATTACACTCATCACCACCAACTCACTGCTGGGATTCGTACATGCAGCGGAATAAATTAATTGTTTAAAATCCTTGAATCCCAATCGCGGATCTATCAAAGACGTCTAAATCGGGTAGTTAGAATAGTACCTTTGTGGTTTTCGCGCTTTCGATCTTTAGGAGTCAATACTTCTGATCGCCTCCCTTTACCGGTATCTACACGAACAAGACCCAACGCGGAAGCGTGCTAGCACCTCCGAGATAACTCTCTAGGGTTTCTTGTGGCTCTTCAAATCGTCCGTACGGCCTAGGGTTCTCTAGCCCTTCAAATTTTATAATTGATGTAGACCGTATTGGATTTTCAACATTTAATCATAATTAATTTTGAAATTTGAATTAAATTAAATAAATCTAATTTGATTAAATCTGTCCAACAGATTTAATTTATCATATTTATTTAATCTAAATAAAGAGCCAATAGATTTAATTTATCTTTATAAATTAAATCTATGATATGATATTTGTATAAGCTTTAATTATTTATTTTATCAAATAAATTAAATATAAAACTAACACCTTATAATAATATTATAATCTGTATATAATATTACTACAATTATTATTATTATTATTATTATTATTTTTTGAATATATATATATATATATATATATAATTCATCCACCCTAGGTCAAATATTGTATTAATTGAATCTTAGACATATCTTAGATTCAATGAATCTGTACATTATAGCTCGTGTTGGACTATTCTTATATGCGACCCTGTAGGCCCACATGAAGTTAGCAGTGGGCCAAAAACTGTTCTAGTCTATAAGTCGCAAGCGGCATCTAGCAAGACATTGCAACTACCCAATTTACATGAGGATCGATAATACGATGCAACTTATTATACAATCATGTCATGTCCCTTTTGTCACACGATATTTTGGTCAAGGATGAGGCATGGATAGTGTCATCCTCCTGTTCATGACCATCACTTTCCCAATTCCTGAGTAGTCTGACTATAGAAATGGAAACTCCTTTCCATCTCAATATGGCCATACATTTCTCAGACTCACTCATTGAGGGGCCCAGTAATATCTCTCTACTGATGTGAGGGACAAATTCCATCTTGACCATTCACATTCCTCTGCATGAAAACCACTAAGCTCGATCAAAGCCTTTATCATCATCCGGTCAAAGGTGACTTTTGACTTGGTCAAAGATTAGCAACTCTCATGTAGGAAACCATGATGATCTCAGGTCAAAGGGCATTGTGACGCGGTTATACATGAGATAAGCTTATGACTTAATCCATGCAGCTTTCTTATAGTGGGTCGGTCCAGCACCTTGTACTCCTACAAATGCCTAAGACTTTGATTTGTATCTCCATACTTCATCAAAGTCATACTAGTCTTATTTTATCTTTACTCCGGCATAGATAACCGACCAGGGACATTTAGGATAATATTTCCGATTTATCCAAGGATACAGTTATCATAATAAACATGCGAATGATATGATAAGAAAACAGAGAAATTCATTAAATAACAATAATGTCTAAAGTACAATGATTGGCCCCTAGGTCACAATTTCCAACACTCACCACAGTGAAGTACCTAATAATTTGTTTTCGAAAGAAACAAGATCACTTGAGTAACCACTTGAATGATCCTATTTTTATACATCACTACCATATCACCATAGTGAATCAACTAATGATCTGACTTGTTTTCAAATTGACTATGTAAAAATCACTCAAGTGACCACTTAAATGATGCAGTTTCAGAAAACAAAGCATTATCTCATAAATCTTAATACTCATTCCAATTGATCCTAAACTTGTCCTATTTGCTTCTAATTTGTCTAACACATCATTATACTAGTGCTTGATCACACTACAGGTGCTTAATCAAGGATTAAACCAAGATTAGCAAAAAGCACTTTTGTGTCAGGGCATTATATGCATCGAGCTCATAAATGCATCAAATTCCCTTTGTCTCCAACAGCTAAATCAAAGGACAAAAGGAACAATATGATATGCTCAACAGACAGAAGCAAAGACCTAACACTCCAATAGCTACATTCAAGAGAAATAGTCTTCAAACATTCTCACACTATAAATAGAAGAGCATTGAAGATAAAGCAACTAACCAATACTATGCATTTACTGTCACATTTATTACTAAGTCTCAAAGCTTAATCTCTATAAGATTTTGCACTTCAGTGATAATTTATTTACTCTTATGGAAGAATATACTTAAGCATTTACTTTGGTTGAGATACTCAATATGGTAGGACCTTAAGTGAGGATTGATTGTAAAATGTAAGGGGAAGTAAGCGTTCTTTGAAGAAGAACTAGCTTGTATTGAGGCACTAAGAGCCCTGTAAATCTTTAAAAATATAGATAAAATCTCATAACGGCTTTCTAGTAACTAGACGTATATCAAGTGGATTGGACCAAACCAATATAAATCTCTTGTGTCCACTTTCAGTTATATCTTTCTAACTCTTTACTTGATCTGTGTTGAAGTTTAAAATTATTAATATCACCCAATTCACCCCCTTTTAGGTGAAAGGCTTCATCTAACATTTGATATTAGGCTTTATTCTATATGGACTTTCAACATCGGTCCAGCTCCAAGCAAAATTGCAAATTCCACTTCCTTAACATGGAGTATTCTACTTATACTTTTCAACACATTGTCTGTCGTCCACCAATCGACTCCTAGTATAGCCTCAAGTTAGTAGAATGACAGGCAGATTCATTTCTTCTCTTAGTTCATCAAAGAACTATTTCCTCATTCATTCTTTCTATCACTTTGTTCTATTAGGGAACAAACTTTTATTCATTCTTTCTAAGAGAATATTCTATGATCAAGATTTTTCCTATGCTAAATCAGCAGCTAGCAACTTTTAGGAACCTTATGTTGGGATTGGTAGGCACACAACAGAAGAATTAAAAATTTTGAAATTGCAAAAGTTTACCAATCCCAATTGCAGATCTATCAACGACATTTAAATTGAGTTAGAAAGAGTCGTACCTTGTTTATGTTTGTTTGAATGCTCACAATCATCAATAGATAGCCAACTCTCAAATCTCCATGCTTGGTTGCTCCTAAAAAAAATTCCCCAGCATCAACATATTGGCTAATTCTTCTTCAGAGAGCATCAAACTTTATGAGTACTAGATTAACCATCCACAACATCAACAAGTTGGCTAATTCATCTTTTGAGTTTTTCCTTTTTCGATATTGAGGAGCCAACTACTCAGATTAGCTCCCTCTACTGGTATCCACATGAACAGAACCCAACACCGGCAATGTGCTAGCGCCTCCATTGCCCCTCTATAGTTTTCTTACGGCTCTCTATTTTTTCATCATCCGTAGAAAACCCTAGCTCTTATATTTTATAACTAGTCATGATCATCTATTTTATAATGGATATTGGATTTTTAAAATCAATCTTAATTAATTTCGAAAATCATTATCATATCAATTAACACTTAAATGTTTTGATAAACTAATTAAATAAATTTGGTTTAATTAAATATGTCCAACAATTTTAATTTAACCTATTTATTTAATCAGTATAAAGAGTCAATGTAATTAGATTTAATTTATCTTTATAAATTAAATCTAAGATATTATCGTATAACACACACACAAAAAAAAATGTAATAATAATATTATATAATATAATATATACATTATATTTAATATAATATTATCATATATAACATATATCATCAAATTATATATATATATATATATATATATATATATATATATATATATATTATAATATTATTATATATAATATATATTATCAAATAATATATATTATATATAAATGTATGTATGTATTTAAACAATACATATATGTAAATATATAATATTATTAATTTTCTTTTCCAATGTAAATATATCATTACTAAAGAAAACACTTTTAACGTCTCTTTTTTAGCCCTTTTAACGTCTAAAAATAGAGGGAAGCCTATGCCAAGGATGTAAAAAAGTCAGGATACGGCGTTCTTTAAAAAAGGGACGTCTAAGGTTTTTTTTTTAAAAAAAAAACCTTAGACGTCCCTTTTTTAAAAAGAGACGTCTAAAGTTGTTTTTTTTTAAAAAAAATTCGTTTATATTTTTCACTGCCTAACAATTATAACCTACAGAAACAAGCTCGAACAGTTTTTCATAAATCAAAATGTCCTTACAGATTAATATTGGTGAAGGGTGATAAATCAAAATGAATCTACAATGAAGATAAATCTAAATCCTAACACAACAAAATACATATACAATAATCCTAGTTCAGAACTTAGCCTATAAAAGGAAAAAGTAATTATCCATACCTTTTGGCTACGGTAGGAGAGGGGGGAGGGAGGCCAACAACGGGAGAGGGAGGGAGGAGGAACCAACGACATCAAAGATCGAGGAAGAATAATGGCGACGAGCTTCAACAATGGAGAGGAAGAGAGGAGGACGACCTTCAAAAAAGAGCAACGATAATGAAAGGGAGTGAGAGAGAGAGAGTTATGGTGGAAAATGAGCTTCAAGAGAGTGGTGGAAGATTCAACTTCGAGAGAAAATGAGAGTTTTAAAATTTAAAATGAGAAAGCTAGCTTGCGGGGTAGACATAACCTTGAAAAGAGTGATGTCAGTATCAGTTTGACTGATTTACGTTACCTTTAGACGTCTCTTTTTGAATTTGGGACGTCTAAAATAAAAAAAAATTGACTTTAGACGTCCCTTTTTGAAAAGGGACATCTAAAGTCTAAAAAAAATTAAAAAAAATTATTATTTTTACTTTAGGCGTCCCTTTTTGAATAAGGGACGCCTAAAGTCTAAAAAAATTATTTTTTTTTAATTTTTTTAAAACTTTAGGCATCCCTTTTTAAAAAAGGGACGCCTAAAGTAAAAATATTAATTTTTTTAAATTTCTTTTTAGACTTTAGGCATCCCTTTTTTAAAAAGGGACGTCTAAAGTTACTCAATTCTCACCCACAATTACACAAATGCCATCGTCTTTATTTTTTACTTCCCTTTTTTTAAAAAGGGACGTCTTTTAGGGACGTAAAATCTACATTATGTAGTAGTGTGTATACACACATATAAATATTTATCAAATAAATATTCACACAACATGTATATATCGTCTACCCTAGATTAAATATTATATTCATTGAATCTTAGACGTATCTTAGATTCAATGAATCTGGACATTATAGCTTGTGTTGGACTATTCTTGTGTGTGACCCTGTAGGCCCCATAAGAAGTTGGCAGTGGGCCAACTACTATACTAGCCTACAAGTCGCAAGCGACCTCTAGTAAGACATTGCAACTACCCAATTCATATGAGGATCGTTAACACGATGCAACCTATCATACAACCATGTCACGTCCCTTTTGTCACATGATATTTCAGACTCACTCATCGAGACGCCCAGTAATATCTCTCTACTATTGTGAGGGACAAATTCCATCTTAACCATTCACATTCCTCTGCATGAAAACTACCAAGCTCGATTATAGCCTTTATCATCACTCGATCAAAGGTGACTTTTGACTAGGTCAAAGCTTAGCGACTCTCATGTAGGAATCCATGATGATTTCAGGTCAAAGAATATAGTAACATGATTTATACATGAGATAAGCTTATGACTTAATCCATGCAGCTTTCTCATAGCAGGTCGGTCCAACACCTATACTCCTATAAGTGCCTATGACTTTGACTTGTATCCTCATGCCTTATCAAAGTCATACTAGTCTTATTTCATATTTCCTCCCTCATAGATGACCAACCAGGGACATTTAGGACAATCATTATGATTTATCCAAGGATACAGTTACCACAGTGAACATGCGAATAATGTGATAACTAAATGGAGAAATTCATTGAATAACAATGTTCAAAATACAATAATTGGCCCTAGGGCACAATTTCCAACACCTCATTCCCATCTATACCATATTCTAGTACCTCAATTCATTCAGATAGGAAAAATCGTTTTCCTTAGTTATACCTAACAGGCATGCTAAGATCATCATGATTCATAGCTTGTATTATACCCTTTATACTATTCATTATACTATTCTTATGACATTTCTAAGGATCACCAAATTTCATACCTAAAGGCATTCAAACCTTTAATCAAGAGGTTTCAAACTTTCAGGGCACTTTGTTAAACCCTTTAATATTTTGACATTTATCAGAGTAATAATGTGATACCTCATTTCCTAATACTACGGTAGAGTACCAATTAGCTAATACTCACTGAATATAAACGTCAGAGTGCCAAAATGCTAGAACTTTATACAATGCCTCTGCTAGATATAAATATTTACATATAAGAAAATTCATACACAATTCATTTTACAATACTTATATCCTCTCACTACTCCACTTCAGATACAAACCCAAAACTCATAAAAGTTCTTAGAAAAAAATAAGAGACTAGACAACCCAGACTAAGCTCTCCCGCTGCTTGGCCTAAGCTCTTCATCATTTATCCAAACTAAACTCATAAAATTTCAAGCATCCATGTAATTCACAAATAATATACATAGTGGAGAATACTATTTATGCAAACATTTTTACATTACTTAACATATAAGTCTTTATACATCAAGTTTTTCTTACATAAACTTACATTTCCTAAAACTTCCCAGGGGTCACCCATCCTTCCATTACCCCTGGATAAGCACGCTTAACTTTTACTATTCCGCCCTAAGATCTAATACAGACCGTTTCTGATTACAGATTCCTACATCATACTATATATATTATTTGAACATGTCAGTTGTCCCAAACTGACCAAAATAACTTATCATTACCCTAATCACGATCCATACATAGTTTTACAAGACCCATCATGTAAGCTTTAAACCTCAGGAAGTCACTTCCCAATTTATCCTACACAATACTATTAACCTCCTGGATCTAAAATTTTTCTTTCGGAAAGAAACTTAGCGTAGTACGGACCTAGTATTCATCGGGATAGTCCATCCCTTGATATCTCTGATCCAAATACATTGTTTCCACATCTTGTAGCAACTGTTGGTATTGCTCAGTTGAGGTGTCCCGAATACGAAGGGCAAGCCAAAACTTATCATGAACACTATGCCACAATTGCCGATCCGGTTGCAAATCATGTTTCTCGTGTTCATCATTCGCCTCAAAGCTTGAGAACTTAGATGGATATGCTTCAGTCTTATCAGATATCGGTTGTCTTGAGTCTTCGATCTCAGAATATGTTTTTGGTAAAATCTCTTGATTAGGCTTCCTGGTCTTAATCGGAGTCCTTCGACATGTCTTTCTTTTCTTCCTCCAAGAGGGTTGCTTATAACAGGTTCGCCTCTTAGCACATCGCTTAGTCTTAGGAAGTTCCATCCTTGGAGGCCGATCCTCGGGCCAATTCACTGATGCTTGTGACTCATATCTCATATAGTGTTCAATATTCATATCTCCTGCCATAACATAATCAAGATCATATCAGTATACTATTCCATTAATGCCAAAACCGCATGCTCTGATACCAAAAATGTCAAACCCCGCAGAATTTAGATATTTCATTAACCATCATGGCATAGTTCAAACAGGCAAACATAATTTATACAAATATACTGATACATGTTTCTTGATTATAATACAGGAAACTAAATAGTATTAGTAAGTTATATATTACATCCCAAAAATTTAGTAGCCTATACTATATTGAGCACTGAGATAACTTCATCAACTGCTTGTCTTCAGTCTTTGTATTTGACTTTCTCCTTGCCTTTGAAATTGCTATTCTTAGCTGGATAATTTTTTTATAGGAAAGGAATGAGATTCAAACGAATCTCAGTAGTAACCAGAAAATCATTCATATAAAATGCAAATAGGAAATATGCAATGCATCATTTATCATGATGCAGCAATCAAAATTCCTAAGCCTATCTGACAATGCTCAGGAAACAAATGATGATTTTGTCTAGATCAAAATGATCATTTGTTCCTGATCTGCACAAATCATATCATAATGTGATCACAGCAACAACTTGGAGCAGGCCTACACCTGTCCGTACTCATCATAACTTGGAGCAGGTCAATACCTATCCGTACATATCAAGTCACTCAACTGGGTCCACCTGGCCACATAGTACCTCAAAGGTCCTATGGGGTGGTTTAACACATCATCCATACCCAGAGAGTATCAACATCACATGCAATACATTGAACGACAGAATTATCGCTAAAGTGAGCCTCCCCAGGTCTCGAGGACACTACCTGGGGGTAAGTAGTTCCTAACGTGAGACCTGGTACCATTGAGCTCGTGAGCTCAATGGTACCAGGTCTCACGTTAGGAACTACTTACCCCCAGGTAGTGTCCTCGAGACCTGGGGAGGCTTGCTTCGACGATAATTCTGCAGGGGGCGGAGTGAGCCTGGGATTGCGAGTAAAGACGCAAGTCCCCGGTCTTCACATATTAACATTCACATAATATATGAAAGATAAAGTTACTACCTTGTTGCCTTTCCTTCTCTAGTCTATCTGGCTTTGAGGGTCTCGTTAAACAGATATCAAATCCTAAAATTAATCAAAATAGTTGCAATTAACTACTATTTAAGTTTATTCCACTTGGAAATTAATAACTTTAGCATTTTCTTCAAAATCACAAAATTTACCAAATTGCCCCTGGGAACCCGGTCCGGCCCCAATATTTTGTACTTTTCCAAAAATTACAACTTAGGTCCATTTCACATATTTTCATATGTAAATCTCATACTTGACCTTAGATCAGATCAATTCCAACTCAAATTACAATTTTACCCTTGATAGACTAGCTTGGGGTTTTAGGGGCAAAATCGTCATTTCACAATCCGGGGCTTTTCATACTTCGCACTCTTCATGAACCCTACACAATTTTCCCTTTTAAACATCATGGAACCATTAGAATCATGAAATTCCAATCCTAACCCTCATTTATAGCCTGACCAAAATATTCATGATTTTTGGGAAAAATTGGATTTTTCTTGATTTTAACCCTTAAAACACCTTCTTGTTACTTGTTTCTCCTTGTTTAATCATCCAATCATCATTTTAACATAACCAATGGAAATTTGGGCAGCATTTCCCTTTAGAAAATGGACATCCCAAATTTAAAAAAAAACATAAAAAACAATCCAAAATCCAGCCAGAATATAGTTATAACTAAGTTATCGGTAAGAATCTCAGGGTTTGAGTAACTTACCTCACTTCTTCCTCTTGTTATCCCTTGGCTGAAAATTTACCCTTTCTCCTTGAAGTTTTTGTTGATTAAGTAGCTATTTCAAGAAGGCATGGGGGTTTAGGAGAGTTTTCTAATACTATAACACATGATTGAGCAAAGATTTCGGCATGCTTACCTTATATTTGTGCTTGGGACTCTTCTTCCTCCTCTTTCTCTCTAGTTCCCTTCCTTTCCTTCTTCTTTTCTCTTCTTGGCTGACCAAAGCTCCTTTTATAACCATTATGCAGAATTTTCGGGAAATCTCTAGACATTAGCATGGCATCTTCCTATTGGCTCTTAATTTCTCACTTTGTAAATTATGTCTTTGATAAATAATTAATGATGTAATATTTTCCTCATGAGCCATATGTCCCATTCTATTCCGAAATTAACAAAAATATTTATAGATTATATTTATTTGGTCAAAATGACCATTTTGCCCTGTAATATCGCAATATTCAGAAAAATTCACAGAATTGTCACCAAACTTTGAAAATTCATATCTAATTGTGTAGATATCCAATTGGGGTGGTTCTAAAGCATATGTAACCCTTATTAAGTATAGTTTTAGGGAAAAATGTAAAATTTGGCTAATCGGAAGCTTGATATTCCCAGAATATTTATTTTTGAAACCTGTCCCAAAAAAACGTCAGATTCACTGGGCAAGATTCAAAAATTCACTTCTCCTTGTATACAACTCCAAAAATTCCATATGACCTATAAAATTAAATATTATCATGTCTAATTTCATTATGGAAAATTTCAGAATTTTTGGAGGTCATTTACTAATTTAAAAGTGTCACACAATCCAACTGCCTCAACAGGAAATTCACCAACTAACTTGTATAATAACTATTTTGTCATATGTAATCTTATTGACTTTACTTTGTCACCTTATATGTTCTTTTATCATGAAACACCATAATAGCTACATGACATTTAATGATCAAAATTTGGGACATTACACAATTAAACATATAAGATAACACATACAAGCATGCTTTACTGACACAATCATCAATAAAATCATCAGAACATTATTTAGAACAAAACATGCAAATCATAAACTGACATCACGCTAGACAGGTTCTTAGCTCGGGAAGGCATCTGTTCACAATGCATATAATGCAATCTCATAACTGATATCGCGCTAGATAGGTTCTCTTGGCCCCGAGGGGCACTTGTGCATAGATAGGCCCTGGGCACCGCTCGTGTATTTATGAACATTTCACCTGAGTGTCAACACGGCCTCTGGAAGTCCCTGGGTGATCACTCTGCTCAATCTAAACATGTTAGACATTTTGATGATGATACAAACAATACATATGAATGTCATGTCATATGAAGACGGTTACTACCTGATTGCTACTCGATGCAACTTTCTCACTTGATTCAAGCTCGGGCAACTACTGAGGCCAGACCGGTTGTCAAGTCCTAAAATTTCCAAATACCACAAATGAGTTATTACTCATCCATGCATCCTTCAAAACTCATAATATTGGTAAATTTAGCCTAATGGTGCCAAATTACCAAAATACCTCTTAGGTCCTGATTATCAGTATTTTCCTTAAAACCATGATTTATGCCATTCCTACACATTTTTTGCATGTAGAATTCATTTTTAACTCCCAATTGGCCAAAACCAAGCCCAAATGACAAAAATACCCTTGACAGCCCTCAATTTAGGCTTATAAGGGCAATTTTGTCATTTCCCTTTCTGATTCTTTTCTCACTTTGGGGTCAGCATAGACCCAACACAATTTGGCCTGCTAAATCTAATGGAAGCATCGGAATTATCAAACTCCTATCCATTTGCCACGTCCAGCATAGGGAAGGGGATTTAAATTCCCAGAAAAGTTGTGTCGGATTCTTGTTTTCTTTGGCCTAATCACCTCTTTCTACTTATAACCAATATATTAACTAGTTAGACATTCATTGGACTTGATTTGGAGACACTTACATTGGTTTTCTTGGATTATCTTATACCAAATGAATCATAATCAAGCCCAAAACAACTCTATTAACCTTAATCAAGCAAGAGGAACAAGTTTGGGAAGTTACCTTTTGATTTCTTCAACTTTCTCTCTCTTGGATGTTTTTTACTCTCTCTCTAACTCTTGATTCAGCTACTCAACAAGGAATCCAAGGGTAGAGAGATGAGGATGAGAGGCTATGAAGAGATTAGGTAGCTTTAGACACAAGATACAAGCCTCTTACCTTTGATTTTGATGAACCCTAGCTTCCCTTCTCTCTTCCGTTTAGTTCTCATTCTCCAGCTCTCACTCTTTGGGCCTGTTTGATTGTGAGAATGAGCTGATGAAGTGAAGAAAGGAATGATATAATATATGGGTTCATTAATCATAGCAAGTGTCACCTTTGCATTTGCATTATTCTTTAATTAATTCTATTTCCCTTTCCATGCCACATAACAGTCGAAAATCCCATAAGAAATAGGAGAGAAATCTGAATCTCCAATATCCTATTGTGCCATCTCGTAACTTGTTGACCAAGTTATTGACTTTTTTACTATATGACCATTCTTAACAATAATTCACCAAATTTGATTTATTTATGATCAATAAGTCATTTTACTCTTTCTAATTCCCATTTAACTCATATTAGTGAGAACATTGGGGAAAAATAATTATTTCTTATTTTATGGAAAAATTACCATTTTGCCCCTATATTTCATGATTTACCGAAAATAAATCATTTTTTTCGCCCATTTCTTCGGCTTAACCCCATTCTGACACTTAAATGAGGCCTTTATTCATGTCACTTATTTTCTTGAATATTGGTTACCATAATAGGCCTTTATCAGTATATTAATTGCCTTTCTATATCCTTATTCGGCCAATTTACGCGTAACCGGCAATTGACATATTTTCCATAAATTCTCATAAATTCATCCACATCATTTATACTATTTTATTATAGTAAAGTATAAATCAAATATACACATAACTGTATTGGTAAAAAATGGGATATTACAATTCTCCCCCTGTTCAATAAATTTCGTCCCTGAAATTTGCTACACCACTTGTGGCATAAATCCCGGGTAACGTTTTCACATATCTACTTCTGCTTCCCAAGTCGCCTCCTATGGCGATAATCCTTTCTAGACTACTTTCACAAATGGTATGCTTCGATGTTTGAGCTGCGTTTCTTGTCTATCAATGATTCGTTCTGGCTCAGCCTCATAGGTGAGATCATCTTGCATATCCAATTCTACATACTCAATAATATGTTGAGGGTCCGGTTGGTACTTCTTTAACTGGGAAACATGAAATACATCATGTAATCCACTCAAATTCGGGGGTAGAGCAATCTTGTATGCTACATGCCCAACTCTTGCTAATATCTCAAATAGCCCAAAGTAGCGAGGACTTAGTTTCTTTCTTTTTATTGCTCTTCCGACACTAGTAACAGTGATTCTTCAGAAATACATGATTACCGACCTGAAACTCCAACGGTCTTCTCCGTTTTTCGGCATAACTTTTCTATCTACTTTGGGCTACAAGCAATCTCTGCTTGATAACTCTAATATGCTCAGTCATTTGATCGACTATGTTCAGCCCATATAACATTCTTTCTGATAATTCTGTCCAGCAGAGAGGATATTGAAACTTCCTCCCATACAATGCTTCATACGGAGCCATTTAAATACTTGCATGATAGCTGTTGTTATAAGCAAACTCTGTAAGAGGAAGGTATTGATCCCAACTTCCTTTAAAATCTATTACACACGCTTTCAGTATATCCTCTAGCATCTGTATGGTTCTCTCTAACTGTCCATCCATTTGAGGAGGATAGGCCGTACTAAAACTCAATCGAGGGCCCAAAGCGTCATGCAGAGATATCTAAAACTTGGATGTAAACCAAGGATCTCTATCAGAGATTATACTATTCGGCGTCCCATAGAGTCTCACTATCTCCTTCATATAAATTTTTGCCAGTTTATCTGGAGAATAGTTAGCACTGATTGGTAGGAAATGTGCTGACTTCGTAAATCGATCAACGATTACCCATATTGCATGATGGTTTTGAATTTTGGGTAATCCAACTACTAGGTCTATGGTCACGCTCTCCCATTTCCATTCTAGAATTGTGGGACTTTGAAGCAATCTTGACGGTCTCTGGAGTTCAATCTTACCTTCTGACAGGTAAGACACCATGCCACATATTTGGTCACATCCTTTTTCATTCCAAGCCACCAGCATACCACTTTTAAATTATGGTACATCTTTACCATTCCTGGATGGAGAGTATAGCGACTCTTATACGTATCATTGAGAATTTTCTTCCTTAGATCATCCTTCGGTGGAACATAAGTTCTTTGCTTATACCAAATTAATCCACTAGGTGATAGATCAAAATCTTGAGTCTCTCCTCGTTCAATCATAGCTCTGATTGATTTTTCTTGCTCATCTTGCATCTGAGCTTCCGTAATTTTCACTTTCAAGTCATTTTCAACTCGGCTAATACTATAGCCTGCACAGAGGATCTGATTTGACAGATTCAGATCTCTAAAATCTTCTATCAATTTTCTCTCTTGTATCATCATAGCTGCCATCAGCACCATTTTACGACTAAGAGCATCAACAATGACATTAGCCTTACCTGGATGGTATTTAATCTCTAGGTTATAGTCTTTCTGCAACTCTATCCACCGACGTTGTCTCATGTTGAGCTCTTTCTAATCATACAGATATCTAAGACTCTTGTGGTCGTAGTATAGTTCAATAGTCACCCCATATAGGTAATGCCGCCAAATTTTCAGCTCAAACACAATTGCCGCCAGCTCCAGATCATGTGTGGGATAATTCAATTCATGAGGCTTCAGCTGTCGAGAGGCATAGGCCACCACTCTGCCCTGTTGCATCAGGACACATCCCAGTCCTTGCTTGCTAGCATCACTGTAGACTACATAAGTCACCTCGGGATCAGGGATAATCAATACTGGTGTAAATGTCAACCTCTCCTTCAGCTCCATGAAGCTCCTCTCACAACGACTGTCCCACTCAAACATTTGATCTTTTCGCATGAGCTTGGTCAACGGCAAGGCAATCTGAGAGAAATCTTGAATAAATCTTCGGTAATAGCCTACTAAACCCAGAAAACTGTGTATCTCAGTGACAGTCTCTAGCCTTTTCCATTCTAACACTGCTTCCACTTTACTGGGATCTACTGAAACCCCTTCTAGTAAGATCACATAGCCCATAAATTTGACTTTTGCAAGCCAGAACTCACATTTGCTCAACTTTGCATAGAGTTGCTTCTCATGTAGAATACCAAGCACAATTCTCAAATGCTCTTCATGCTCTTCTCTACTCTTAGAGTATATCAGAATGTCATCGATGAAGACTACTACGAACTGATCTAAATATTGACAAAAGATACGGTTCATGTAGTCTATAACATCGCTGGTGCATTGGTCACCCCAAAAGGCATCACTAAAAACTCATAGTGTCTATACCGAGTTCGAAAAGCAGTCTTCGGTATGTCCTCTGTGTTTACTTGCAGCTAATGATACCCTGACCTCAGATCAATCTTCGAGAATACATCGCTTCAGATACTTAATCTAGAAGGTCATCAATTCAGGGAAGTGGGTACTTATTCTTGAGGGTTACTTTGTTTAATTCTCTATAGCCAATACACAACCGCAAAGTTCCGTCTTTCTTCTTAACAAATAATACCGGCACTCCCCATGGTGACACACTGGGTCGTATAAACCCTTTCTCAAGCAATTCTTCAATTTAACCATCTCATTTGGAGCCATTCGATATGGAGCTTTTAATATAGACCCTGCTCCAAGCATAATCTCGATTGCAAATTCAACTTCTCTTTCTGGAGGTATACCACTAAGGTCATCTGGAAAAACCTCAGGAAATTCTTCCATAATGAGAATGTCTTTCAACACCCTTTCCGTATTTACTTGCACAGAAAAGATTACGACATACCCCTGACATCCTCTTTTCAGGCATTTCGTAGCTTCTATTAATGAGAGGAAATTCAAGCTAACATCTCTATGACTAAACTCTCACGGAGTATAATATATAATCCTCTTGTTTCCATAATCTACTAGCACGTTATTTGCCGTAAGCCAGTTGAATCCCAATATAACTTCGAGTCTTTGGAGTGGCAAACAAATCAAGTCCACTGTAAACTCATGTCCCTCGACATTTATAACACAGTTCAAACAA